>JAJALE010000865.1:0-531322 GCA_022627125.1 Fusarium chuoi | reverse complement strand
CCCCCCCCCCCCCCCCCCCCCCCCCCCCCCCAAAAAAAAAAACGAAAGAAAACTGCCACTCATCCCTCCTCTAAGAAGACAACTCCTTATACCTCGATCGATTTAAACATGAGCTTCTTGGAAGGATCAGGAATAGACTACGACCTTGTTAGTACACGTACTTGACACTAGTTGTACTCATCCATCAACTTACCATATGAGCAAATTCCATGTTAGGGTATCGTTCAGTGGCATCACCCACGTTCTTGACATCATACTGTAGCAATGCATGCGCCAGAATCATCTTGAACTCGTTTGCGGCGAAGAATCTTCCGGGGCATGCATGTCGACCGTACCCAAAGGTCAAGCTGCTCTGGTTCACACTGACAAACTGGTTGTTCGCCGCCTTCTCAACTGACCCGCCGTCTTTAGCTTCAGTGCGAAGTCTGTAGAACCTCAGTGGGTCGAATTTGTCGGCGTGCGGGAAGACGTTGCTGTCGGAGCTGACTGCGACAGCAGGGATCTCTATCGTCACACCTTCTGGGATAACCTGGCCGTTGGATAGAGTAAATGGTTTGAGGACCTTGCGCTGGAAGGAAGCTATAAGATATTTGTTAGTAAGTTTATGTTGAGGCTATTAGGCTGCGACTTACCCATTGTTGCAGGATGGACTCGAAGTGTCTCCTTGAGAAAGCTATCCATCTTCTTCATCGATTGTAGGACGTTGCTCGTTAGCTGGCCACCGCTCTGCGCTAGTGCTTCCCGCACCTCTTCTCGAAGTTCGATCTGTAGATCTGGCAAAGCCGCCAAGTCGTAGAACCTGGTTTGTTTTAGAGATATACCAAATGGGTTTAATAGGAAAGGATGATTACTCACGCATTTGTGGCTGTTAGCGTCGTGGTGTGAACGGCTGCAAAGGTAAGGCCCAGTTGGACCTTGGCGAGGTTCTGGCTGTTCTTATCAGGGAACTTGTCCTTTCCATCAATGAGCCACTGTAGGAAATCATCTGGCTTCTCATATGATGGATCATTCATGGCATCGGTTCTTGTTTTGACCACGGGCTCGAGGAAAGCTTCGGCTTCTGCGATTCGCTGATACAGCTTCTTTACCTCGGGAAGACTTTGGGCGCGGAAAGGTCGTAGCCAGGGGCGCATGTTCTGCACGGCACGCTGGGCGCCCATGACTTCCATGGTGTAGTTGATGGCGGCGTCGAGGTATTGCTCGGAACGACAGAGTTCGGGACCGATAAACATGCGGCCTGATACCATGCCGATGATACGAAGGAGAGCGTGATGGATATTGACCTCAGTCCAGTCATCGCATGGTGGCATGGTGAGATTCATTGAATCTCTGACTTCGCTTGAGATCGTTAAACTAAGACGAGCTGGACAATGTCAGAGCGGCTCCACAGAAGCTTCGAAAGCATGTTGCTTCCAAATATCTGAGTGGAACTTACATAAGGATGGAGTCAGTTCTCCTTTGATGGTGTGCGGAATGATGGGCACTGATGTCTCGATCTTGGTGTACTTGGTCTCCATTGACTATTGACATGGTCAGATAAGTACAGAAGTGCTGGCATAGGATATACGTACCTCATCAACGGCAGCTTCCATACTAAGAGTAGCATCAGGCAACTTCTTGAGCTCAGGGAGAAAGTCAGGTGAGATGACGATGGTGGGAGAAGCTAGAGATATTAGCTTGATGAGACTTGTGATATTAGGGAACAAATACATACTTCGCGATGTGGTTATCAGAAAAACGCCATCTTTGAACTGCAAGTCTGTGAGCTTTGCCTTTACCTCGAACGAATGGTGTCCTTACCTTTTGATACCCTGCTGAGTATAATTTCCGGGCTCCTCCCAAGTACGCCTGTCTGCGTTTCTCCGTGTTACCGAGCTCGTCACCAATGGTGGGGATGCTCCATAGTCGTAAGGCATTGACGAGTCTGGGAGCCACGGCGGCCACAAAACAGGCAAATAGTGCAGTGACGAGTAGTGGCCATCGGTTGGCTACAAGGCCGAGGAAGGATTGCGCGTTGCCCATCGTGAAGGACTATAGTTTGAAGTGGTTAAGATAGATGGTTGTGGATATGATTGCTTATGAATTGGGTCTTAGATATTGGTAGATATGGATATTTCTGAGCCAACTCACATACCTTGAGTTGCGAGACATGAGTATATATACTGAAAATCATGACAGCAAATCGCAAGACCACGCGGCCAAGATCCGAAAATAAAATCGTTTTCGGGAAGTTATTCATTCCCGTCTGGTCCCTGCGTCATGATCGACGCAACTACCGCCTAATAAGAACAAACCGATTCGCCTTCCATCCTGCTGTAACACAAGAGAACATGGGATAGCCACAAGGTCTACTGAAAGGAGTAAGCTGTCGCATGACACAGCTGCGGGTACGCGTATAGCTGTCTGGGATTAGAATATGCCCTATCTTGCATTGCCTCGAAGCATAGACCTGCTAGCGGCTTCATCACGGCATTAAATCTGAGTGCCTAGCTTAAATCAGTCTGTTTCATATGCCCTTTGCACCTATTGCGTGGAGGTTCGGTTCTATACTTGGTTATGATATACATTTTAGCTCGTGGGGCATGATCGACACCGAGACCGAAACCGAGACCGACAAGAATGTAACCACGATCTGGTGCACAAACACGAATACAAAAAGCCAAGAGTTGCCGATCCCTCAGGAGCGTGACTCGAATTCGTCATTTCAGCTGTGGATCAGAGAACGCCCAACTTATCCATAAGCTGCCGCTAAGATACTACCATTGACCGATGAGTGAAGGCGACGGTTCTTGTGCCAGAATTCTCAGTTCACATTTGCAGTATCTATGGCCATTCTATCAACTGCTGTGCATCACCTGTTTCCAGCTTAGGAAGCCAACTCTGCCAATACGCAGCTAAAAGGTCCGAAATGCCCTCGACCAATCGTTTTCCAATGTCACCCAGATACCAAAAGGCACGAAAGCGGTGCAGCAAAATGGCATAATGAGCTAGAATGACCAGCGCCTCGGGAATTTGCTTCTCCAAAAGCATCAGAAATCGCCACGGGATCAGGTTCGACCACGCCATCAAGCCATGTACTCCCCAGCTGTTGGGCGGTTGAATGCGACACATCACAAGCCCTAGAGCCTCAGTCGCCTCCTCACAGGCCTTTCTCGATTCTTCGTTGAGTTCAGATGCTTCGAGCATCGAAGCGAGCCCTGCACAATCAGCTGGAGCGACATGTGAGTCATTGAAATCTTCTTTCCATGCATCCATTATCCATTGAGATATCTTGGAGTTTACAAAGTTTGTGCTCGCTCTCTCGCCCATGACTCTGGATCCACGGTGAAGTCTGAAATAATTCACCATGCAGTCGAGAGTCGTGGCAAAATCTTGATCAGCTAGACCTGCCACAGTCTCTGCGAGGTAGTGCAGTGCCAAAAGGGAGGCGAAGAAGAATTGAGCTGTTGAGTTTGATTCGGAGGTATCGTCGAGACATTTATTGAAACCGCGGAGAGCTCGATGGCGGAGGTGTGTCGCGGTGTTTGTATAAGACTCGGCCGCGTGTTTGTCGATAGTCCTGAGGTGCATCGCAGATAAAGCGAGAAGTTGGTTCATTAGATAGGGTGTTTTTAATGCCGTGGGTATGTAGCCGTTGGCGAGTGGCTGAAGCCGGTCCGTCACCATCATCCAGTCTGCCATGTGTTCTTGAACATGGTAGAGCAGACTCAAATGGCCAAAAGTAAAGAGTTCATCGGACTCGATCTCATGTAAATCCAGTGGTGAGGGAACTGGCAAGTCTTCAAACACACTGGCTGCTGGGAAAGCAGATGGCGTCGTAAGTTCTGTTTCGTACGGAGAAGAGTCGGTTTTCCGTTTCCGCGGCGGTTCGTAGTGACATGTCCTCTCAGAAATGGAGCAGTTACCGCATTCTGGTCGCTAGCGGGAGAAACTTTAGCAAACTGTTGGAATATTCTTGCAAGAACGGAAGAACTGCTACCTTTTCGTCACACTTGATGTGACGCTTCTTGCAAGTAGCGCACCCATTACGGGACTTGCGATGACCTTGACGGGCTTTCTTAGGGTTAGTTTGCATTCTGATTATTGGATGACCGAGACAAGATTTGAACCCGTGGAAATTTGTCGACAAAGGAAAGAAAAGCGAGGTGATAATGCGAGTATAGAAAGGAACTCACAAGGAGGGAGAGTAACGAGGATACGAGAATGCAAAAGGATCGTGCATGGGGCAGATTTGAATCCACAGTCTATTCCTAACTGGGTTTATTTCCGCGTATTCCACCGCGAGTCAGGTCGCCTAGTCCCCTTCTAGTTAGAAATACGAGCACTAAGAGCGACCTCGAGTATCATTACTTTTCTTCAGTTATGAGCCCCAGTCTCCGTGCTACGACCAATAAGTATAGTAGCAGTAGATCGGTCACTTTTGAAAATTAGTTAGTGAGCACACATCCTATATCTTTTGCGGATGTGATCTACGGATGTCTTACAAAATCATGTTTGGCTGCATTTGTTGAGCTTATCGTCTGTGCCATAGACATGTGCTTGCGTGTCAGATGTCCCTGCACGCATGGCGAGCCCTGACTCCCCTTCATGGTTGGATAGTGTCAACGACTCTGCGTAAGCCTATCACGATACAAACTTTTCAGGGTACCTTAGCCAGCAGAGCGTGTAAACCAGAGCAGGTCAGTCATATATCAATCCCCACTCCCCAGCTCTTGAAGCGCAAAAGGTGATTGGCCGCACCAACTACCAATCACGCTATTTACGCTGAACACGCCCAATACGCCGTACATGACGCTAAAATAAAATTGCATATTGCAAGAGGCCGTCTTTGTTCGTTCATCAAGTGGGAATGATGAGATAAAATTTATTATTGAGAACAAGAAGAAGGATATATAAGGGGAAGATTGGCAATTGAATCTTCACTGCAACATTTCGAAATCACACTACAATATCTTAACATTGTTTGCTCTTCAATCATGTCTTCTACTACCTTCAAACAGTATTGGCTACCAGAGAAGAAAGGGTTCGACTCCCTGCAATTGAGATCTGTTCCAAAGGAGTTACCTCAGCTTGGCCAGATCTTGGTCCGCATCAAAGCTGTCTCTTTGAATTGGCGAGACGGTATCGTAGCCATCGGCACTTATCCGTTTCCCGGTCCGGATGCCCTAGTTCCCGGAAGTGATGGTGCTGGTAAGTGACCACCAGCAGTAACTCCCGCGATACCAGCTAACGATGTTTAAAAGGCATCGTCGAAGCGGTTGGAAAAGGCGTGACTGAGTGGAAAGTGGGCGATCGTGTGGTGGCCAACTTCACACAAGAACACATCGCTGGTCGTCTCACCCGAGACGTTGGGCTGACTCAGTTGGGCGGTGAAGCGCAGGGCCTTCTAGGGGAGTATTTCATCTTTCCAAAGACGGGCGTGGTCAAAATTCCCGACTACTTATCCTTCGAAGAGGCTTCTTGTCTTCCATGCGCCGCTTTGACAGCTTGGAACGCCCTGTATGGGCTGACTCCTCTGCGACCTGGTCAGACCGTTCTTCTGCACGGTACCGGAGGCGTTTCCACCTTTGCGCTTCAGATCGCACACGCCGCTGGAGCCAAGACGATTGTGACTTCGTCATCCGACTATAAACTGGCCAAAGCAAAAGATCTTGGTGCGACGTATGGAATAAACTATAGCAAGACTCCCGACTGGGCTGCAGAAGCCATGAAACTCACAAAGGGCAAGGGCGTTGATCACATCATCGAAATAGGAGGAACCTTGACGCTTCAAGCATCTTTCGATGCGATTGGCTTCAATGGACAGATTCATTGCATTGGGCACATCACTAATCCTGATCCACTGGGTGCGGGTAAGGACCTTCGAGGCCCTGATGCAGCTTTCCTCGCGTTGGACCGTCTCTGTGTTGTTCGAGGTGTTGTGGTTGGATCACGAGAGCAGCTGCAGGATATGCTGGACTGTTTTGAAGCAAATGAGATTCGACCAGTAATTGACCGCGTGTTTTCTTTTGAGAATGCTCGGGAGGCGTATGATCACCTTTGGAGCTCCACGCATACAGGAAAGGTTGTTATCCGGATTCCATAGATGATTGGTGTAGTAGCTCTCTGTGGAGGGATAAATGAAATTGGGTTATTGCTTACTTGAGTGGGAGTAAATCTGTGATTGGGTTATGGGTTTTGTAATTGTGCGGTAATGCCCGAAAGGCCGATTGTTCTCGGTTGATGCAAATGGATGAAGGCCTCACAGCGATGACTAACTAAGCATGGCGAGGAAACTGTCCATCCACGGGTGCACATTCTTCCGACCCTCTCCGCCACATTTCCTTCATGGCGTCAGTCAGTCATCTCAAACTTGACGTATACCCATGATGGAGGTAGATAAGCCAAGGAAGAGACAAGGGTCAAAGCATGACAAGACAGGCTGCTTGACCTGTCGTTACAGGTAATTAGCAACTCAGACTATCCTTCTAGTGGTGCTCACCACCAACGCAGACGGAAGAAATGCACAGAAAACACGTTTCCAAACTGCGGAACATGTATTCGACTGAACTTGGAATGTGTTCGAGATCCCATTCGTCGGATCGTTCCACGTCCTGGCAATGACAGTATCCATCCGCAGTTGACTCAAAACCAACCGGCTCCGAGTCCACAACTAGCTCCATTACCACTTAACCCGAACTCCCCCAAGAGACGCCAGGCAATGAATCACTACATCAGAGTCCTCTCGGAACTCTTGACTATAAGTAAGAGCAATAACTCGTTCTTATCTGGTGCGTCTCGTCTGCTGCTATCCTGATCACGCTTGAACTAAAAGCCCAAGACTTCCTTCCTTTGGCCATGGAATCGCCAGGACTAGCTGAAGCCCTCATCGCATACTCATCTGGTCACATGTCACATTCGGACCCAAGCTATACTACAACATCGCTCACAGCACGGTCCAGAGCCTTGTGTGAACTGTCAATGACGATCAGCCGTCCAAACCAGACTGCTTCAGTCACTGAAACCGCATTATCCGCTTGTCTCATTCTCTTGACTTCCGAAGTGTGTTTGGGAAGTCACCAGAGCTGGTACAACCACCTCATTGGTGCTAAACATCTGATTGCGTGTGCTCAAAGGCAAGCTGGTGGGTCGCTTGTTAAGGGAGCTCAGGCACTGAGATTGACATCAGAGGGGCGATGGATTCTGCGCAACTTTGCGTACCACGACATCATTAGTAGTGTAACACTGGGAACAAAACCTCTGCTCTGTCCCGACTATCTCAGGGATATCACACACGAGTTCGACACGTATTTGGGCGTTGCTTCACAGATTCTTGTCTATATAGGCCAAATAACCTGTTTGGATCTCAGCACGACCGATGTTGAGATGGGCATTCACCCGTCAAGGAACTGCCTTAGCGTCGAGCATGATATTGAAAGCTGGACGTGTCCTGCTGGAACTCCACCAATCTAACCCTATCTCTACCGACAAATGCGCCGTCATCTTGAAGCAGATCCTGGCTCTTTTCTCGCCTGTGGGACGTCATTGAACACCGTTAACGATAAACTTCAGATGGCCGTGGAGAATACTTTGGATAGTATTGGCCAAGTACCCGAAAACGACGTTTCCGAGTCCTCGCTGCTGTTTCCTCTGTTTATTGTTGGAGGCGAAGTTGAACGTTTTGGCCAAATGGAATTTGTTCGAGCGAGACTACAGTTGTCATATAATAAGCGAAAGTTTCGTAATATTTCGCGAGCATTAGAAGTCCTGGAGGAGCTGTGGGTTTATCGCCAGATTCAGGATGTCTTGGGCGGAAAACGACCTGATTGGGAGGATATTTTAAAGTCTAGCTCAGAGCCACTACTTCTGACATGAGGGAGTCCCAGCCAAGCTTTCAATAGGATCGAAGGCATCGGATGGTCACCCATGACTTGGTGGGTCAGTATTCAAATGATGGTGTGCCACTTGGTCAACTATGAAGCCGCCGAGTCGTAGAACTGTCAAGGTCCGTGCCTAGGCGCAACAACCGACGTTGAACGAGTGACAAAGAACGATATGCACCTTCGACTAAAGTAGTCATTATTTAGTTACTTAGTAGATAGATACTGAGGTAAACAAGAGCGGAAGCACGGCAGGTTGGGAGCGACATCAGATCAGGCATCGTGTGAATTGTAATCGTCCACGCCCTTTTCCACAAAATATATAGGGCAGGGCCTCTAAAGCAGACTGGGCGCTTGAAGTGAGATGTTCTGCAAGAAAATGGTGGCTTGCTCCCCAAATCGCAGTGAGTTACAGGTCACGCCGCACTCTAGGCGCCCGTCCCTCAGTCTAACTCTTAACCTCGCCCTTGCCCCTATACGCACCCAGCACCATCACGACAGTTGGGGACTAAAAGAGAGTTAAATCTTGAACTAGTAATAGCGCAACTAGGGAAACTTACAACACTTGGATCGGCAAATCTGCGGCAAAGGGTTGTTGACTCCGCAAGCCCACTCACAGGCCGTAACGCACGTGTCCCGGGCCTTGTAATCGCATTTGCATTTGTTGCGGAATGACCAGATATGGTCATTGAGGAAAGAAGGGACAGTGCTTGCATCATGAACATTCTCCCATTTGTCTCCCTTACAATCACGCTCCCTAAGAATATGTGAGTAAATGGATGTGTGAGTATGAGTTTGTAAAAGATAGTCTTACCGATAGAAGGTAGTGCATCCATAACCTTTCACAGAGCTTGCTCGGTCACCTTTTCCATTCATGTTCCCTATTATCGTATTAGTTATGAGGTACCTTTATACAAGGAGTGGCCTGGCAACATACAGCAGGCATCGTCGTCATTTCGTGTCTCCCTGTGAGAAGCACCACCCCAGTAGGAATTGTCATACAAGGTGAAGTCTCGAGCTAATGCCAGGGAGGCAAAAAGGGCAACAGTAACGGTAATAATCTGCATGATGAAATAGATAGGGATAAGAGTAAGTAAGAGTGAGTGTAAAGGTAGATGTTGAGAAGATTATACGGAAGATGAGCCTTTTATATAACTCCAAGACATATATCGAACTCTATACCCTGCCTTGTAGATTACCTATATAGTACTCCGTAGGCATGCATAATTTAAGTCTTGGCGGCTAGTAGCTTGACATGCCACTATAGTATCATAGGTGGATATAATACTCTGCCGCTTCCTTATTTCTAATTGCATTGCTGTGCCGCTGCGGACACCTAAGTGGATGTAATTGCTCGGCGATTACCTATTTCTCTTTGTGGTACGAGAAAGTATAATGATCCTTATGACCAATCGCATTGCTGTGCCGCTGTGGATGCGCAAGTAAATGCAATTGTGTGGCGATTAACTATTTCTTTATATAATATAAGAAAATAAAATAATCTTAATGACCAATTGCATTGCTCTCTATGCTACTGAGTAGATCAGATAGAAAGGTAACTGTTTATCTTCTTTTAGCTATACTATATAATTCAAAAATAAGAATTTCTAAATCCTGCTTAAGATACAGTTTAGGCAAAATACAGCACTATATATAATATATATAAGCAGTCTAATTTAAGTTAAGGCTAAGGCTTGTTAGCAGGGCGGTAGGGTAGATTTAAGTAAGATAGGAAAAACTTTACGGCTTTGGCAGGAAGTTGGCGCATTTTCGAGATGCTATGGATCAGTTTAGATGAGGTATAAAATAAATTAACTAATCTATATAGAGCCAAAGCGTGGGGAAGCGGTGATGAACATGGCAGAACGGGGAAAGAGGAGACATAAAAATGAGGTATTTGCCTCACGAACCACGTCTAAGGTCTAGTTTAAGCAAATGTCAAGCTTGGCGTACTTACAAAGTCCAGTCTGGTGCTCAAAGCCAAGCCTGCACCAGTCAGCAAATATTGCAAGGGACTGTGCCGCTGAAAGCCCAGAGCTTGGCGTGATAGGCGGGGAATCTTGGGAACTCTTTAATGACGCTTTGTTCCCTGAGTCGACGGGTAGAAATTGCAAGTAGGCGCTGTTCAATTGTATGCCTAGGCGCTCGCGTATGTTCATGGAGATTTTAAGGGTTGGAGTGATAAGGCAATGTTTTCTGTGTTACCCAATTTGTCTACATAGTTATGCCACCCGTTTCGAGTTGTCAACGCACATTTTGATTGGCCGAGCATGTGTTAATACATTATACACCCCAGACTTATTTATGCATACCCCGCGGTTGGAAATATGACCTGATGCACGACTGGTTTGCCCGAACATTTAAAGTAATCAGCAGAGAGATTGATCAACAGGGAACTGGTGGATAGGTGGCGGTGCCTTGTTTAAGCCAATACCCTAGAGAGCACCATGCGTTGTGCCGGCTGGAGAAATGATGCTGCCTCGTGGTTTGGCGTCTTGAGGAACCCTTACGCCAGGGATGTCGACATGGTGCCCTCACTCCTCAACTACGGCTCAGCTGCTAGCAGACTGAAAAGACCAAAATAACTTAGTGACGGCAACGACAGGCAAAATAAGGATAGGTATATTAGTATTGGGTAGTTGTATATTCTTCTCAGCCATTAGATAGAATTAACCTAGACTCGCTTGCCTCTGTAGTCTACTCGATGATAAGCACCAGCTTCACGAGTCTGTCACCTGTGTATGTCAGAAAACACATGGGACGAGGCCATCATCTCCGCAAAATCGCCCCACATATGAACAATCCCCCGCTTCAGCCATCCATGTTATCGCCTCTCCTACTCTCGTACACTTCAATTCAATTTCAAGCCCACTTCAGCGCACATAGCTACCATATCTAACACGATTCATCTCCAAACTGCAGTATCTGAAATGGCTACCAAAACCCCTCACGTCCCCCATATTCATCTCCTCTGCATGGAAGAACAATTCAGCGATGCCTTCAATGTCGCCCGCAAGAGCCGCAAACTGCCCGACTCTGTCTCAATCGAGATACACAACTGCGCACTATCTCAGCTCTCAAGCAAAGTCAAATTCGACACCGTCGTCTCACCCGCCAATTCATACGGTCGTCTTGACGGTGCTTTTGATGACGCGATTTCTCGGCAATTCTCACCGCGCGATGATTACCATGCGCTCACTGGCGTTGCTCAAGCTCAACTATACAAGACGTGGCGTGGATTTGCACCACCAGGTACATGCACTTTGATAGAAATTCCAAAAGAGTTTGAAGCAAGATCGCGGAATGTCTATGGGACACGTCGTGTTGCGCTTTGTCCGACGATGCGGATGCCTGCTGACGTGAGATGGGACAAAGAGGTTGTGTACGAGTGTATCTGGAGTTTGCTTTGTGCGATTGACAACCACAATCGCGCGGCGTCTGAATATGATCAGATCCAGAGTGTTCTCATGACTCCATTGGCAACAGGCGTTGGAAGGGTGAGTCCGGAGAAATGGGCCTTACAAACCGTTCTGGCTATGAAGCATTTTGTCGAGGCTTCTGAGAATCCGGAGAAATGGAGTTCTTTGCAATGGGCTGATCTTGGCAGAACTTGTGCTGAGACACAGCTAACTTGGATAAAGTAATTTGTCTGATTACAGGATATTTAACTTGAACATGGGTTATTGATGAAGGCTCATGCAGAATTGAAGAAAATAATAATATTTAGTATATATACATACTCCAAAATTAGCTGTTTTATTTGATCTATTATAACTAGTTAAGTTAGCTTTTGCTCTATCTTATGAATTCGCCCTTATCCTAAAATCTTTCCGTCCAATCTATAAGTAGGGCTCCTGTTCGGTCAAATCCACAAATATTAGCTCGCCGCAAGGTCTCACAGGATTCATGCACAAGTGCCAGCTCCTCCATATCTCGTAAAGAGCAATGTCATGAGAATGAATGACATGAAAATTACTCATCTCCAATTCACAATGTATACACGGCAACATCTTGTCAGCCAGGGCACCGAACGGTTTGTGCGGACAGGCCAGGAAGTGACAATTCGGATGCAGCTTTCGATACGGATGCGAGCGCTCAGAAAGCACAACCCCCGTAATTCCCTGATGGCAGATTGTGCATCTCCAATTCTGTTCCCCATAGCCCGTTGGTACAGGGTTGTAGCGACTTTCCAGTTTGTAAGGCCAAAAGCTTGAGTATCCGAGGTTTTTATGAGCTCATCGAGCTGTTCATGCTTGACGTCCCACGAGAAATCATTATCCTGTAAACACTTATGAAAGCACAAACGTAGCAGAGGCTTTAGCAGGTCTGATATGGATTGCGCGATGGCTTCAGGGGATCCCCCAAAGCCTACTGCATAGCAATCCAGCTGATTCAAGAACCCAAACGCAAAGGTTCCCACTTCACCTTCGTCAAAGCCTGATAAGGAGTATTAGAATTGATAAATATACGTGGAAAATCGTTCTTACTAAACTTACCATCCGGGGTTGCTTTTGAGGTAGCTCTGAAGAGACAGGAGAGTTTGGTAAGTATAACTGCGAATTGTGCATCGCTCTGTTTAATCGTCACCCCCCTACATGCTTTCAAGCAAGTCGTGAGCACGTCTCGGAACTCTTTCATGTAATTCGATCCACAAAGGTAGATGTCTTTGGCGCGATTATCATGTAAATGCTGATAGAAACAACTCAGGCGTTTGAGGGACTGATCTTGAATGGAGGCGAGGTAACGGCGGCCGTTGGCAGATACTGGGAGTTCCAGCCCCCAGAATGAAAGCTCGAAACAGTAGGTGTGCCATTTGGCTTTGTCGCCATCCTTTTCGCTGTAATTTCCCATGATTGTGAACTTGCAGGCCTGGCAGTAATATGCAGCTTCCCGACAAAAGTGTAGCATGCAGTATATACTGCCGTTCTGCTGATGACAATCACTTTCTTTGGTGAAAATAATGTCACATCGATCGCACGTAAAATGGTATGCGTGGTACGGACGATCAAACGCTGTAACAAGGTCACCAATAATGGGTAGCTGGCACTTGGAGCACTGAATAGTCTGAAAAACCTGTCGTCGAAAGTGGTCGAGCATACATAGCGGTTTTGGTGAAATGCCGGATTCCTCTTGCGATAGGTGATAGCCGCTTTGCAGGGAGACTCCGCAGTCCTGAATTGTTACTTTACTCTCATAGATATGAAACGGTATGAGATGTAGTACTTACAGAGCATTTGAAACAACCGACATGCCATGTCCTTCCTAATGCTCGCAAGTGATCCTTTGCGATAGTCTGGAGACAACCGTAGCAAGTAGTTGTGCCATCGAGCCGAACAGGTCGGACTATTTGCAAGTCTATCCAGTTGCTAGACTCTTGCTTTAGGAACGATGGCATCATGAAATCTTTGGCGTTTGCAGCCACCTTCCCTCTTGAGTCTTTCCCTAGAGAAGTAGCGTGCTTCTGTGATTGCGCTTGATCTTTATCCACCTCTTTTACCGTTCCCGTATCAGAATCCACATCTTCAAAATGGAGGGGCTGAATGTTAGACTGAGCTTTCACAAAGACGCGTCTGTATGCCTGGCTGTTGATAACTTGATCGTCAAACACGAAATTCAGCTCAGAAGGGGCATAACCGGAAGCGGCCTCGTGGTGAAAGAAACTGAGATTGGCAGCATCGTTATCAAAAATTGACTCAGAGTCCATCTTGACGCTCGGGTTACGAGATCGCAGTGATTGGGCTTCTGACGCAGCTGCCTTCATCTTCGGCGCATTCTTCCGGATGTCCTTATGGATATTGGATAAAGTCTCGCTGTTTATATCAGTATGTAGACGAATATGATGATTCCATAGACTGACAGTTCGAGGAGGTTCAAAAGAAAGGTTATGGATGATTGCTGCGCCCTAAGCGCGCCCAAAAGCTCTTTTAGGCGGTCCTGGTTCCATATGAACCTAATCTTAGCCCAGACTCCCGGGTTTTTGGATCGAAGACTTCGTGTCTCTGCTTCGAGGCAGCTGAATACAACCATGCATCCAGTCAAAGCTGTTTCAAAAGCCGTCCAGATTTCTGTCTTTGATGCCCATGCTTGTGCAAGGTCATCCCTTCGCAGAATCTTCATTTGAAGTTCTGATAAACCAATACTGATTATGGTTGACTCAGAACATATCATCGCGATGACGGCCGGAACGTCCTGATATTCCCCTGCGAGATCATGAAGCTTCTTGCAGGTTGAAAGGCATGTGGTAGTCAATCCCACCTAAGCAGGGATTAGCTTCTTGCGGTTACGAATACTGGTAGCGCTACTTACCACTGAGCTCGCGATAGACAACGGATCCATCATCAAATGTTCAATATTTGGTTCCAATCATAAATGCTCTGAAAGTCGAAAAGACAGATAAGACAATAGAGTCGTCCAAATGAGGGGTTACGTGTTTTTGTTGAAACGAGGCTCCCAGTGAGAGCCTAGAGAGCTGAGCTGATGGTGTGTGCACAGCCTCATCATACAGCCCCAAATTCCAAAGTGGCTGCCAAGGCTGACTTGGGTTACCGTAAATGACATAAGAAGTCAATGAGAATTCCCTACTTAAATAATGGGCGAAAATGAAGCTGTTTTGCCTAATGATATTATCTCAACATATCTGGAACCCTTATGCGTTGTTGCTATCAACGATGACCTGAGTAATGACAACTTTCATCTCCATTCCAGGATATGCCGCAAAATGGAACTCAACCACCCGATCATCACCATCACTATCCTTTCCCTTATACCGATCTTTCAACGTTATGCTATTCTCTTGTCTAGTAGCTATCTCAAGCCCTTTTTTGGCAGAATCTGATTCCACGACACCAGCCCTGAACCCTCCCGTGGCCGGAGCATCAAGTCCCTAGCAAACGATAAGTTCTAGTTGAGGTTTTCCTTGTCGAGCTACTCACTATGGCGAAAAAAGATAGATGAGTCTCGTCTAAATGTGCCGAGAAAGAAAGGCCGGTAGATGCCCCGAATCGATCGTTGTACGCGGTGAATGTCATTTGTCCATATGGGCCCACCGGATTAGGCGCCGCCAAGTACTTTCCAGCATTGAAATAGCTATCTTCGAGACGTATGTCGAACTGGGTAGCGTTTTGAACGGTGCATTGATACCAGCGATGCTTCTCTCTGATGTCGTCCGATGGGCGAGGGGTCATCGCATTCAGAGTCTATAGACGGTGAGTAAAACCATATAGATGGAAATTCAATGCTGCATACCTGTTTCACCTTCTCGGCCAACTCCATTGGGGGGTCAAAAATAGTGTTGATATCGATGATAGCCATCTTGGGTGCTAGAGAGTGGATCTGAAGTATGTTAACGATTTGTGGAGGAAGTTGAGAAGCGGAGGATTCAGCATCCTCACATACAGTATTGCAGACCTTTATTTATACCTCTTGGGCTTCTGACGTCTTTGCATCTAGATCTTTGATCTATATGAACTATTGAACCTTAAGTTCTTAGGCGCCATGAAAGAACGCGGGGTCAAATCATGATGATTATCACTTATCCCAGGAACTTGCCTTCTGAGAAGGAAAATATAGAAATCGAGTATTTCAAAATGGATGGCTATCATATTCTTTATCATATGCTGGGGTTCGGTGCATTCTATCTCAGTTGTAGTGTCTTTCAGACGTTTTAATAAAAGTTGCAAGATATATGATCTGGCTGAAGCGCACTGAAAGTAAACCAGACTAGTGACGGGCCATCACTTGACTATCAGCCGCAGACGTATACTGTCGAATGGGAGTTCGCTAGTCGGCTATCATTCGACAGTAGCTAGTCGGCTATCGAACGGTAGCTCCCGGCAAAAAGGCCTAGCCTGATGATCCGCTTTGGTCTTCTAGACGTGTTTGCAGGTCACTGCGACAGCAACTCTTGTAAACAAATAAGTTACCAAACATAGAACATCCCGTGATGCATAAAACGACTCTCCTTTGGGCTGATACGTATACTGCTCGGAATTAACTGATACTTGGCAGCCAAAAGGATTAGAGCCAAGGGTTCAAAGCGGGGGCTCAACAAGCTCGATAATTGGCTAGCTCGCATTTTAATGTCCTTGATTGGGTGTCCAACCATACGACCCTTATAAATTTCCTACTTTGTGATGGAGCAGTGCTTGTAGAAGTGCAAGGCTCTTTGTTTCTCGGGTCGTTGAGATCCTTAAGTCCGGAGGATTCCAACATATTCAAACTCGGGTATAGTCACTGATCTCTCAAGATACGATTCTATATCAGCTCACACAAAGACTAAAGCAGTACTCCGTATTATCAAAGACCACACTTCCAACCAGAATGTCTACCACTACGACATACCCCTTCGACCCGGCCACAGATATCCCTTCCCTTGCCGGGAAAGTGATCTGTATCACCGGCGCAAACACCGGCCTTGGAAAAGCCACTGCCATTGAATTGGCCAAACATTCTCCTGCTCATGTCTACATCACCTCTCGCGACTCCGCCAAGGGGAATGCTGCACTAGAGGAAGTCAGGAAGACAGCTAGTGAAAGCACTAAGGCCTCTCTGCTAGAGCTCGATCTCTCCAGTTTCGAAAGTATCAAGGCTGCAGCTGCCGAGTTCCTGAAGCGTGAGGACAGACTCGACGTCCTCTTGCTGAATGCTGGAGTAATGGGCGTTCCACCAGTCCTAACTAAGGATGGATACGAGATGCACATGGGAATCAACCACCTCGGACATGCCTTACTTCTCAAGCTTCTCAAGACCGTCCTTGATAAGACTCCCGATGCTCGTGCTGTCCATCTGAGCTCTGCTGGATTCCGTCACGTCGGACCAGCTGGTATTGAATTCGAAACCCTTAAGTCAGCTAAGAGCGAAACGGCTTTACCCTTCCGATACGCTCAGAGCAAGCTGGCCTGTCTTCTTTATGCAAGAGAAGTAGCTAAGCGATACTCCGGTTTCAAGAACATCGCCATCAACCCAGGCGAGGTTCAGACAGAGCTTTTTACTCGTGAGGCGGGAGATGACTTGATGAAACACCTACAGGAGAACGTGGCTTCTAAAGTCGCGATTCCCATTTCAGAGGGTGTCTCAAACCATCTTTGGGCTACTACTGCTCCGGATATTGAGAATGGAGAGTTTTATGAGCCTGTTGGAAAGACTGGTGGACTAGAGGGACATGGCTTGGATGATGAGATGGCGAAGAAGCTTTGGGATTGGACAGAAGAGCAGTTGAAGAGTCAGGTCTTGTAATTTGATTTTGTTTTATTCCTAGAACCCGAATTATTCATGGAACTAGGGCACTTCGCATCGTTGAGGTTCTTGACGGACAGCAGCAATTTTGGTCTCGGAGACTCCTTATGTGTAAGATATAATAACATACCGAGGCTAGTGTAATGTATCAGACTTCTTGCTCTCTTATTGTCCCTTTCTACCCATGTCGGTCAACCAAACTACAAAACCCCGCAATATTCCTCACATCTGCGTTCGCTTCAGCGTACCTATACTAAGCCGCGATGGTAGTTACGCCCCCGCCTTTCTTGGTAACGACAAAACGGAGTGCAAGGCCCAGTAATACAGACCCCAGCTCTTTCCGTTTATTCTCAAGAATAGCTCTTAGCATTTCTGGAGGAAGAAGCTTACAACAAAAGTAAAGAAGGATAAAATCCGAGGAATGGGTCCGAAACCAAAGGAATGCTTCAGGGGATGGAATGGCGCGAAGCCTCCTCCACGGACCGGTGAACAAATAAACACTTAGATACAGTGCAACGCTCCCACCAAGTGCATATCTTCTGAGATGCTTCTCCTTATGGTCTATCATTGAGCCGAACGGTTCGAAAGCCCTGCTGATCAAGGAATCAACAACAAATGTGAGCATCCATGGTGAAAGGGCAAGTGACCGAAGTACGGCACAAACACTGTTCTGAGCATGGTAAAGTAGTCGTTGTAAGGTGTTTGTCCACCCATCGTGAAGATGGATCAAGTCAGCGTCATAGACATCCCTTTCAGAGCGCTCTTTGTCTACTAGAACACCTTCTTCCGTAACACAAAAACGATCAAGGGGCTCTATAAATCCGTACTGGCGAATCGATCCAATATCGTAGCTTTGTCGTTGACTTGGGAGTAGATTAAGCGGTGTAAATGACCATGTCCTCCAGTACCGATAGCTCAGAAATAGCAACGGCCTTTTGCTTCGTACATACTGGCCATTGCCTTTGCGGCGATTTTCCAAGGGGATTGCAATCCTGGTCATTTGATCTTGTCTCATTCTGCATTGCAGAAGACCATATCTCCCTTTCCTGAAGTTGTCACTAGAAACTGGCATTTCGATGTGTAGGCCCTTGTTTGTTATATGGAAGGGCGGGGTAGACATGCCCACATCACAAGGGATAAAGTCTCTGCAATTTGAAAATGCAGCCGGAGAGGTAGCAAGCACTCCTGACTCGTCTGGGGCGTCTTCTGGGAGGTGCCAGGCCAATAATGTCTGATCGTCCGAGCGTTTCATAATCTCCTCTTGCAATCTCAGGAAAGCATTTGTGCCCTCGCCGTATAGTAGAGGCATATTGATTCCAAATATACCCAGCAGGCAGTATGCTGTGTCTTCGATTCGGGTTGTCTTGCGTTTCGAAGCCCAGCTCATCTTTTCGGCAATGCTTGCTGTTTGGAGTCTAGATTGTAAAGGGCTGTCTGTGAATGTCCGCAGACGGAATAAAAAGGTCTCGTCTACACCGGTGATTTGCGTGATAAGGTTGCATATGTCGTCTCTTTCGTGCATGACTGACCAATCGTTATAGAGAAATATGAGCCTCGACGGGGCTATGAGTTCCTGAAGGGTCCAGCCTCGTTCAAACCAACGACTCGTCGCCAATGACGATTCTGGCTCGTGAATGTTGGTGCCTGGCGGAACATCTGCTAAATATGTATAGCATATTTCCGATCGCTCATACCAGCTCATCATTGAGTTGATAGCCTCTGATAGCTCAGCGCTGCTCGTCTTGTCGATACAGCATGTATCGACCCAGGCATGCCCATATCCATTCCCAAGAGCCAGGGCGCATGCTTGTTTGATTTTTTATATCCAGATCGCTCTGTCCCTTTGTTATTCTGCATATCTTGGAAGGTAACTTCTTGTCCTTCGACCCATGTATGGGAAAGGATCACATATTTTGGGACATTGTGATCCATGAACTCCACCACCTCGAGGGTGTTTGCATCTAGCAGCCTCATTGGGAATTCTTAGGCAATAGGTGATGAGAAGAGAGGTGTAATAAAAGGTGACATCAGAAATTTAGAGATAAAACAACAAAGAAAGTAATATGGCTTAAGACAAGAAGGATTTGTAAAACAGCAATTGACAATTTAAATGTGTAGCCGCATTCATTTATCACCCATGCATTCAGCTGGTGACGTGGTTCGAGGAGATTGGGCCGCTCGCCGTGCTTGGCGCTGCAGAAAACGCTGATTACAACAAAGAAAACAGAAAATGCCAAAGGCTCTAATGAATTCAGGAGTTTAAGTAATGGCAAGTCTTGACCTCAAATCATAGAAACCATGAACAGCTGTTATCTGATAAAGTCAGAAATCCCCGAGCCTAGAACAACAGTAAGAAATATATAGAAGTCATACGAAACAAAATTCATGTACAAATTGGATTTAATACCTTTTTTAGTTCAGTGTTAAAATCTGTTTTTTATGCTGGATTCATACTTTTTTTTAACCCACCTTTCAGACGTCCTATGGAGACCTTGAGAAGTTTAGTTGTTTGCTCGTCGATGGTCTTGAACTGGTAGGACCTAGAACCAAAAATGATAAAGCACTGGGCAACGTATCTTCTATCGTCTATTCAATCTAGTTGCCGAGAAATTTATAGAAAAACGAACAATCATGTAAATGCCCATCCGCACTCTCAGCATACTGCGGACAAACACCCCATTCCGTGTATCCAAGCTTCAAGTAAAATCCCCTCGCCGGGGTATCCGAAGCTGTATCCAACAACATCATCTTCTTGCCCAATTCCTCCTTTGCAAAGCTCTCCGCCATATCCATCAGCTTCCTTCCCAGTCCACGGCCTCTTTCTGCTGCGGAAACCAATAATTTGCCAACTTCGACTTTGTGTGAATGAGTTTCCTTGGGGTGAGTTACAAAATCACTTTATCTCTTACTCTTATTCCCTTTTCAGAATGCGAGGGGTCGGCTATCTTCGGAGGCTCATGCCGAACCTTAGATATCCAGTAACTCAATGGCTAAGTACTATTCTGAGGTTTATCGTGGATAAACTTACTACCATGAATCATGAATTAATAATCGTGATTCACGCCCTTCGCGCGACATACGCGTCTCAAAGTCAATTATCCCGCCGTCTCCGCCCCTCAAACTGGCCAATTGTTGACAAGTTCCCGAAGACGCTCCAATCTAACCGGCTTCTTGAACGTCGTGTTCATTCCAAACTCATCAATCATTCGCCGATTCTCACTCTCTATAGGGTCGGCCATGAGTCCGATGATGATAGCGGGCTGAAGATTGTTCTCTTTCTCATGCCGTCTTATGAGAAGTGAAGCTTGCATGCCGCCCATGACAGGCATGGAAATGTCAAGCAAGATCATCTTACACTGATCGGGGTGCGCTTTGTACAGGTCGACGACTTCTTGGCCGTTCCATGCGATGTTGTATTTGAGACCGAGTTTATCGAAGTGAAGCTTCATCACTTTCATGTTGACTTTGTTATCGTCGACTAAAAGGTACTTGGCGTCTTCAGCCCATGAATCCTCAGGAACGCCTGAAGAGGGGACAGTTTGCGCCGAAACGTCTAATACTTTATTGTCTGCTTCACTCATTTTCGCTGGTGCAAATGTCTGCTGATTGTCATTAGACGCGGGGTCCTGTGCTGACGCGTCAGCGTCCGAGCTTCATACTCATCGACAGTTTGGTGGCTTGAACGAACCGTATTAGATCAAGATTTATAGACAAAACTTGATGCTAGATGAGGCCGAGATGAGAGACGATGAAAGTGAGTGAGATTGAATGAGTGGCGGCCTCTTGACCTTTGTTGTCGTTGCATTCGAGGGTTGACTAAGCGTCGTGGAGCTTGAAGGATTATATCTGGGTCTCAAACACATTGCGATCAGCAGTGTCAGTGGGCCAGTAAAATTGTTAGTGTCTTCCTTACAACGTTGGAATATTTCGAATAGGCCATTTATTAGATTTGGTCCTATAGTTATTATACTAGAGTGTAAAGTTGCAGGATACGCCCTGATTGGCTCTGGCGTATGTGCTCAAGTCCTACGACTGCAGCCAGGACAATAGAGCTCAGCCACCATCACCGCCTCCTCGTAACCATTCGCTGCCGACGCCTATTAAAATGGAACATATTAAAGCTCTCCCCTCATCGTGAGCTCCGAAAACTAATTTCTTTTATCCAACATTGCCATTGGCCCCCTCAAGATGTTCACACTTTTCCCTCGGTTACCACCAGAACTTCGCGACGAAATCTGGCACCACGCCCTATCAGAACCCCGCCAACCAGGAATATGCCAATGGAAGCCAGGCTGCTGGATCCCAAAATACCTTACAGCAGAAGACCATGATTGGTCCGACGACGATCCAAACAACATCCGCTTAGAGTTTCGCTACGATAAGCTGGGAACACCAGTTCACATACCGATCGTGGATGTCAATCAGGAAGCCCGCCGTGTTGCGCTATCTTGGGCTCGTGATAACAACATCAGGAATCGATACAAAAACGGCAAATACGACTTCAGGCGGAGGATGGACAATGACAGAGATACCGTCTACTTTCCCAGCAATATGATAGATGCTGCTGATATAGAGGCTCTTTCTCGAGGGGCTCAACCAGATCTCATTGAGAAGAATCACACCGTGGCAACATATATCACAAGTTTGGCTATACCTGCCAGATTCCTACGTACATCAGATTGGACGCCTGATACCTGGGAATGGCATGAGAATCTTGAAAAGATATACGTCATTGTTGGGAAACAACCCGATCGAAAGGGTCAGTGGGAGATTGATATGACCAGAGGGACAAGCTTGTTTTGGACAAGGGAAACTGGCAAATTTACTCCCCAATTAGGAGCAGATAAGTTCTGCAGTGCGGGTCTGTTGAAGACGACCATGGAGGATAAGATGGAGCTTGGGGCTGCCCTCTCGCGCTGTCAAGGGCCGTCAAGAGAGTCGTTTGAGATTCGTGTATGCTCAGCCATAAGAAGGTGAGTGGTTTGGTCTCTTGTACAATGATATACTTACGTGTATTCAGATCCCCGAAGAAGCCGTCTCGCACGGTGAAAAACATGAAAAAGATGTTTGATGGATGTTTAATCACGGGGAATCGAAGCAAGGGTTGCCGATGAGGTTTCACGGAAATAGTCCAGAGAAGAGCTGTGTATGGAGGAATAGATGTTTCAGCTATACATAAGTTCTCTATACCATGGACAAGTTCGACAGCGACTTAGAGTATCACGATGTTATCAAAAGTCAGAGAAACATCACATCAACTGGTGAACAGGGCAGTGTAGCTGTAAAATCAAATCATGTTCCTACATACTGCCGACAGAGCCTTATATCGATCCAAAGTCATATCTCATCATAATAATACATTACGAAGCCAATCCACCCTTTCGACCAGCCTCCTTGGCCTTCTCACTACCAGCCTCGAAAGACCCAGATGAGGCCTTGCCGCCTTCAGAAGCGATCTCTCGCTGAATGATCTGTTAGAATGTAACATTTGTCTAGATATGTGGTTGACTGACCTGCTTGTCGGCGTCCATGCTAGCAAAGCCGCCAGAGTGGCTGGACTTTCCGCCCTTGGAAGCAATCTCTTGGACTTCCTCTTTAGGTCTATGCTTGTTAGGCATGGTCATTCTAGACTTGAAACTGGATGAGGCTGGACATACCGGTTGGCGAAGTTGCCGGGGTTGGGGTTGTCTGTGCCAGTCATTTTAATAGTTGTGTAACTATATAACAGGTCTTCTTTGTGTTAATGGGTTTATAAATTGCTGAATGGAGTTTCTCATCTTTAAATACTCCTCTGACCTAAAGTCCTAGTTGACGACGCGTTATGGATACGTCTACATGACGTCTACGACTCCACGCACCCTGACCAATATGTTGACTCGATTAGCAAATGTCTTGTTCTCTATTACTTCCATATGACGTTTCTACAAAAATAAAACTGAAAAAGTCCACGGCTGAGTGATGAGCTCATTCTTCCCATGACGCCCAGGATGTTGCTTTGTTTCCTAGCAATAGCCCAAAACATCATTTCATTGGTGTAAGGTTTGTAGGGTTGCTCATCAATCCAGCAAAACGCCGATCTTTTGTGAATTAATTCATGGTGGGCTTTGAGATGGTCGTGTCACCATTGAGCTGAGGCCCTGGCGAATTCCTGATAATCATAGCTCTTGAACGTAATTCCGATACAGAGGTGGCTTACTCCCGTTCATTGTGTCATCTATAATTCAGTTGCTTTATATCACCAGTGTGCCTTATCGTGAATCATGCTCAGTCTGTGATTGAACAATGGATCCCTATAGCAGAAACATACACTTGACAGCAGCCATACAAGATCGGTCCAATAGCCTGATGTAAAGTCAAAGCAATTCTCCATGACTTTTATGAAGCAATATATTCAAATGAAAAATCGAATAGTAATCCAGTCATTGAGCAGCACGGCATTGGTAATGCCATCCGCCTTCAACGTTATCCCTAGCGGCTGATAAGTTGCGGAGCCAGAAGATAAGATCAGCAACCGCCAATGACAAGTCGAGCCGCTACGTCACTCCACCTTACGTAACCGTCATATTCCCGTAATCTCACGCTCGCCCAAGTCACCGAGTCGGCGACTTGATCTCTTACCAACAAGCCGCTGAGAAATCACCAGCAACTCTAATCTCAATGACCGAATCGCAAAATCGCCAAAGCAGCGCAAGACCACCAAGCGCTGCGCCTGGCCGGACACGCGTAGCTCGTGTGGCTTGCAAGGCGTGTCACGCAAGACGGGTAAAGTGTGACGCCGCTGATGGGCAGCCGTGTTGGCATTGTCGCACGCGCGATGTTACTTGTGAGTTGATAGACTCCAAACGTGGAAAGTACGTAGCAACAATTTGATATGGTGAAGAATTGGGACTCACAGGCCTGTAGATATGCTAGGCGAAATGCGCAACGCGTGTCAAAACGACAGCAAGCGCAGAGTCCGGTTGATCAACACGATGCATTAAGCGACAGTATCGCAGTTATTACGCCTCAGAGTAACGAAAATTCGCAATACCAAGATCAGAGCCAGCCTGTCCCTCCGACTATCGCACGGGACAATGAGCCGGGTTCTCAGCAACAGAGCTTGTCCGGGAACGATAAGTCATACTTCCTGGGCGACTCAAGCAGCTTATCATACATCGTCGAGATGATATGTAGTCCAAGAGGTGGTGTCAGCGAGCCCGTCAAAGTCCACTATCCCATACCAGCATCGATAGCAGACCGCGCAATTATTCCAACACGACCCCAAGTGGAACCACTTAGTGTACGGGATGCACTGGCGATGCCGCCAAAAGAAATATCTGACCGTCTCGTGTATACTTTTTTCGAGATCATACATCCGCCTTATCCGGTGATAGACAGGCGTGCCTTTTCGGAGCTGTACAGACAGGGCAAAGCATCGCCTATGCTCTTACATGCGATGTTCCTTGTGACATTCATTCTCTGTGACGAGAGTCTTATACAGGCTGCTGGGTTCAGTGATCGGACTGCTGCTCGCAAACACCATTATCTTCGTGCGAAAACACTGTATGATGTTGACCATGAGACTGACCGGAATGTCCTCACGGCAGCAATCTTTCTTTTGGGTTTTTGGTGGAATGGGCCGGATGATCAGAAAGATTCTTGGTTCTGGCTTGGATGTG
The DNA here is from genome assembly GCA_022627125.1 of Fusarium chuoi. Taxonomy (NCBI): domain Eukaryota; kingdom Fungi; phylum Ascomycota; class Sordariomycetes; order Hypocreales; family Nectriaceae; genus Fusarium; species Fusarium chuoi. The sequence goes on along the minus strand of JAJALE010000865.1, from coordinate 506,571 downwards.
CGACGTCTTGTGCGCAGTCTTTGGGGATGTATCGCTCGTATGTGGACCATTCGCTGTTTGTGAGTTGATACTGACTTGGTCGCAGGACGGTTGCTTCGAGGTTGAGCCCTGAGAAAAGGGCGTTGCGGAAACGTATATGGTGGTCTATATATGTCAGTAACAATAGTGAACGGTCGAGTGTTTTTGCTAACAGTCCTAGACTCGTGACCGACATACCGCGGCATGCCTCGGCAAGCCATGCAGAATCAGGGACGAAGACTGCGACATCGAACCTCTGACCAAGGAAGACTTTTACTTTGACGACGACCATAATGATCCCCTAATAACCCGACAAGAAGAACACCATACGGCCCTCGCGATAGAGATGACGAAAGCTGCTGAGATCCGTGAGTTCATCTCTACCAATGGCTATTCCTCTCAGGTTACTAACCTTTGCCCAGTCGGAGATATCGTAATCGCAGAATACAGTCCTCGACGACCTGACTTGGAACAATACAGACCAGATCGTCTGAAACAAAGACTTGAACAGTGGGAAGCACAATTGCCAAAGTGCATGCAGAGGGCGCAACTTGATGAGACGCTGGGTCCAGCGTTCTGGGCGACCCAGTTGCACATGGCATACCAGTAAGCGATATGACAGCGTGCAACACAGTAGCTGACATATTCTAGGAACTATTATATCCTCCTCTTCAGACCTAAGGCAATTGAGGACCTCACACCGACTGAAGCTGAGGGAGATATTTGGGCGCGAAGGGCTGCTGATTCTATCACTCGTATGACCGAGGATCTCCTTGCGGTCGGAGCAATGAGTAAAAGTCAAATGCACATGCAAGTCGACCTCGCCTCCAATTCCACTCAGAGTCTAACCTGTTCTCAGTGTCCCCGCTGTCTTCGGCGCCCTCTCCATCCACACCCTCGTCATCTGCCGCAAGGACCCCATCCGACGCCAACTCGCCGGCAACAAGTCACGGCAATGCATCCTCGCACTAAGTGAACTCGCAAAGCACTGGCCCGTAGGGCTATGGATCATGAGATTCTTCGGCAACCTCATGCGAAGACTCACAGGTCAAGGGTCTGCAGTTTCAGCAGGCTCGATAGTTGACGTGACGTCGCGCATCGCAAACTGTAACCGTAATGAAGACTCTACTCTGAATACTTCCGCAGAAGTCAGTAGGGCAACGTCTCAGACGTTGGCGGAGAATGGCGGTCCGTTCACTGACGCCACAAACGCCCAAGTCGCTGGCGCTGTGATGGAAACAAATGATCTTTTCCAGCAGCCGGCAGATCAGTTCGGTTTTGATAACTTTTGGGCGGAGGATACTATTGATGTTGATTTACTGCTTCAACATGGTTTATGTCCATTGCTGCCCGGAAACTTTGGTACTTTCCCACCAGTGGCAGATTCACAAGGCTTTTAGAGAAAGACGGAATTCTGGTCATACTCGCGAAATGCAATTCTTTTAACTGGGTATGAAGTCTATCTATTCTATGTGTCGCTTCTCTATAATGCTTTTTCTCGAACCTCATCTATCGCACCCCAAACACAAGTGATACAACCAACTTTAGGCTGGCCCAATTATGTATCCTCTCCAACTGTTTTTCAGACGTGTTTTAGATCTTTGAAGCAAATTTGCTCTTGGCTCGCAGCTTCTTGCCGTATCTGAAGAAGAGATAAGGGAACGGCGCCATGGCAACCGTCAAGAAAGCAAGAACACTGGACGCCCACTGATAACCAAGCTTCTCGTACATCTGAATTCCAAACAGTGGGAATGCCGCTATACGATTGTCAGTGACTGTTGTTTGGAGTCGTAAGAGTGAACTGGACGTACCTGCGAAAGAGCATCGGGCAAAGCTGTTGGCTGCCATGGCAGAAGCGGCGTATTGCGGGTAAGCGTCGACTAAGAAGGTGAAGATACCAGTGAAGACCAGCATCATGCTACAAGCAGTTGTTAGAACAAGATCTGAAAAACACGGCCACAGAAACTTACCCGCATCCAAAAACCCCAGAACCAATGATAGGCACAATCCAATGAATGCTCGGGTACGTCGTCCAAGCAAACCAAAAGAGGCCAATAGGGATAAGAACGGCTCCAAGAATACAAGGAGGTAGTCTGTACTCAGGCTCGCTGATAGCTTTTCCAGTCTCCTTCTCCTGCTCCGCCAACCATTGAAGTCGGAGTCTCGCCCAGAAGGGAGTCGTAGCTGTTGCAATAACAAATCCGACCAGGATTCCCAAGAACGTCATTCCGGTCTGCCAGAGACTCATACCCTGGTTCGTTCGGAAGATGAGAGGGAAAGCGCCAAAGAATAGGTACAGAATACCGAGAAGGATGGCGGAGTAGAGGTCCAGGCAGAGGCACATGGGCTCAAGGAAGAGAAGCTGAAAGGGTCGAAGGACTGAAAGTTTCAGCGTTTCGAGGATTGGCTTCTTTGAATGCTCCATCGGCGCTCTATACGCCTCATTCCCAGTTTCCTTTCTTAACATCCTCGCCTTGTCTCTCAACAAAATTGGATGAAACGTCTCGGGCGCAAACACCACAATAGCCACCATGACAAACGCAGCCAAAATCAGCATCACATAGTACGTCCACCTCCAATGCGTATTATGATTAATGAAACCACCAATCAACGGCCCAATAGCCGGTCCGATGAAGGGCGCCAACGACACCAAACTCATTGGCTTCTGGATCTCATGCCGTTCGAAAACATCACCTGCTGTTCCGCCTGCAACGCTGAGGAACGAACTGCCCGCGAAACCAGTGAAGAAACGCGCGATGATCATGGTCTCGATATTTTGCGCTACAGCGGAGGGAATCGTCCAGATTATGAACATGGCCCATGAGACGAGGTAGATTGGCCGTCGGCCGTAGTACTCGCTCAACGGGCTAGTGAGCACAGGGCCGAGGGCGATTCCTAGGACGAAGGTTGAGAGGCCGAGGGTGGCGACGATCTGGGAGCAGTGGAATTCGGCGTTCATTTGGGTGTAGGTAGCTGTGTAGATTGAACTTGCACATGTTCTGAACAAGTCAGTGGATATAGAGTGAGGATGAGATTTGGGGACTTACACGCAGAGACTTCCCATGCAGGCGATTGAGACAATCATCCATTTTCGCAACGTCGACATACTCCGTGGACATAAAGGATCTTTGTCGCCGTCCCACGAAACTTCAAAGGATTCGCAGTCGGTAGTCAAGTTGCCAGCCTCCGTAGTCTGATCACTAAGATTCGCATTCTGATCATCCGTATTATTTCCAGCCATGGGTGAATTCTTCTCAAGGTCACTGCTGGAACTGGCTCGCTGATCTGAGAACAGCTGCCCATCGTGAGGAACCTCTTTCTCACTCATTGTCGCTGCTGTAATGATACCATGCCAAGATAAGACCCTGTTTTTTTGTTCGCATGGGAGATACTGACGTATTTAAAACAAAAGTAGGTGAATTTGCGGCTCCACGGCGCGAATCAGATTTGTAATGACGCTCTCTTTTTTACGGAGATAAGATGTGGGTATAGTTCGTTATCTCAAGATGCCTCGGCGTCTTGGAGCGTTAGTGTTGTTTGTGATAGGCCCGGGCTTTTGCGATTGCAGGGGGTGTTTTGGCCACCTCGGTTTTGGGCGCGGTTTTGCAAAAGTCGGCGATTAAAGAGGTGATGGGAGAATTACCAAGCTGAATGAGATTGTTGGTGAAAGGGCGTGGTTTTGCATGGTGTTTTGGGGGGATTTCTGAATATGCCGAGTAATTCCGAATTTAAAGAGCGAGATTGAGTATTTGAGTGTAATATTGTGGAAATTGTTACGAAGTGACTGATTTTGACATTTCTTTGACAAATGCCTATGGATATTGTTCAATTCTCTCTCAAGATCGGCTCATCTGTGAGCGCAAACAGTCTTATGAGATACGTGAGTGACTGTTTACCTGTAGATCTGTTTGACGTCTCTTGTGTCCAAAAGATACCTACCCTGTAGATGCGCCATGAAACTGTCTTGTTCTGCTAATGAGACTCGGAGATATAGTAAAGTTAAGAGTTAGATACTTTTATCCAAAAAGTCAGCGATATTTATGGTATCAACTTAATTAACTCTCCTGGTGCTTTGGTGAGTTGGAGTTCTGGTGGGCTTTTTGCCTGATTCGTAGATCAACCAGTCATCATTCTTGTGAATTGCGACATTCCCTCCTCAATCGTCAAACTTCAATCTCAGCACTTGAAAATACAAGCCGCAATGGATCGAACCCAAGAAAAACCCGTCTTATTCTTGTGAAAGCCCCTCCTGATCTCTTCAAAGCCACCTCTAACGAGTTTAGTGACATTGACAACTGTCTATACTCACACAGTACGTCAACGGTCAAATTCTCATACAGAGCCTAACATGCGTAGATAACAAAGTCCTTGAGCACATGTCCCGCAACATCGACGACTATTTCAAGAAACATCTCGGCCTATCCCCAGACGACGCAGAGCGCCTTCACAAGGATTACTCTCAGCAGTACGGGCAGGCAATTGAGGGCCTGGTACGCCACCACCAAATTGACGCGTTAGAATACAACGCCAAGGTCGATGACGCAGTCCCATTGGACGACCTCATCAAGCCCAATGCCCAATTACGACAATTCCTCGAGGACATTGATACTTCGAAAGTCAGGCTTTGGCTGCTAACTAATGCTTATGTGAACCACGGGAAAAGGGTCGTGCGGTTATTGGGCGTTGAGGATCTCTTTGAGGGGTTGACGTATTGCGATTATTCTCAAGTACCATTTGTGTGCAAGCCCCATAAGGAAATGTTTATGAAAGCTATGAGAGAAGCTGGGGTCTCTGATGTTTCGAGTTGTTATTTTATTGGTAAGAAGGATGTTTCATCCCTTTTCAGGCCTTTACTGACACTTTTTAGATGACTCTTATAAGAATTGTGTCGGAGCGAGAGAGGCTGGCTGGACTGCTATTCACTTTGTGGAAGAGGGACTTCCTGTACCTGATACATCGGCGTCCCAGCATCAGGTCCGCCATCTTGAAGAGCTGAGATCACTGTACCCCGAGTTTTTCAGAGTTAGAAAATGATACTTGCTCTACTGTCTCTACGTCAGTGTCTGTGTGATACCCCGCCAGCCCCTGTCAAGTGCCCAGGATTAGAGCCCCACTACGCGTTATTTGCCCCTTATCACCCCACGTCGTGTCTTATCACGCGTCTTATCGAGGGGCAACTCCTCCTCTCAAGCTTAAACATATACCTTGAACACTTCCCATTCTGCAACGAATTAACCCTTCTTCAAGGAAGTCCATCCAAAATGGTGCAAAAATTCTGTAATTTGTGCGGCATACACATTAGTACCTCATCGAGGATATGGGCTAGAGAATTCCGCGCGAGTAAGCTTCCCCGCCCAAACCCAATCTCAGCCTAACACGTACGTCCAAAAACAGTCTGGATCCAAGGGAATAATTTCAATGATGTGAAAGTCTCCGGAGTCGCAGCTGGTGACTGGAACGATCCAAGTACCAGTAACGTCGTTCCAGCGGATCCTCGTGCTCGCTACGATGGTCAACAGACTGACGACGACGGCTTTCCCATTGAACATGTTGACATCTCCGTCGTCAATCTCTTACATCCCAATCCTCCCCCTGAGTGGCGCTGGGGCTTCTTGTTCCACGATGCTTGCTGGAGTCTGTTGAACCTCGAACAGAATGTTGATCTTGGTGACCTCTTTCGACTCTGCGCCTCATCACCCATTGGTCCTGACCTGCTCCTCAACTTTGGGCATGACTATGGAATCATTGCGTCAAAGAACTATGAGGGGGCCATCGAGGTATTGGTATCTGAACTCAAAAGGGAATCCGCTGGGGCAGAAATGCTCAGGACGAATCCTTTTGAGATCCCCGCTCTCAGGAAGGCCATCAACTTCGCTGCCCGCATGCAGCAGGATGCGTTTCAGTCCATCCTTGATCGCTCAAACCTCAGCGCAGAAAGGGATGTGTTCAACTACTTCCCTCCAGAGATCCTCGAGAGGATTGTAATGTTTCTTCCATCGCCCGATGTACACTCTCTTCGCCTTGCGTCCCGTGTTTTTGCAACCCTCAGCCTGTCCGAACGCTTCTGGGCTTCAAGATTCACAGAGGGCCACGAGTTTGACTACCTTCCTGAGGTGTTCGCTACCCCCCCGACGTCATGGAGGGCCCTCTATCTCTCACTTCATATCTGGGCGTCTGAAAACATGGGAATGGCCAACCGCAGCCGTGTCTGGCCATTCGTCAAAGACTTCTACAGAACGCTTGGCCAGATGAAAGACGTGGATTGCCTTGGGAATGTCATCAATGCGGCTTTTGAGCCCGAGGCGCCAAATCCCGTGCCACAACGCGAGTCCTTGATTACTGCAGAAAGATTTATTTCCGAACCGGGAGCTCACTTCATGGGCGGCTCCCGTGTACTGCGAGCCAGGTCCGCAGAATTCCCCCAGCATCTCAAGATAATGCTCATGTCTGTGTCATTTGTCGATACTCCAGATGGGGAATTCATCTCTGGCCTCATGTTTGTTGGCGCCGATGGCGTGTTTGAGTCTCTTGGATACATCCACAAATCACAAATGGAACATATAACACTTACTGAGGATCAATACCTCCGAGGATTTGAAGTGGCTCTTGATGTGTGTGGCTTTCGAGCAATCGCGGCCATCACCCAGGATGGCACCACGTCTTCGTGGGCTGGAGATCCGGCTGATTACCCCAGGAGACGTCTCACCGATGCCCAGGGAATTTCCCTCATCGTTGCCCAATTCGATGTAAGCTTTACTGAACCTTATATTATAGGATCGAACTAATTATGTAGGCGCTTAAACTTGTGTCCCTAAGTCGCGATCGTATAACAAAGAACCTAGATGCGAGGGATAAATTGCTCTGGCACCCGGAAATCCCAGCTCCTGAACTATTCTTGGATGGAGTTCTACCCTTGAATGATGAAAGGAGCACCAACGTTCCCATCGCGACAGTTTTCTTTGGCGAGAACGATGGTCGATACATAAGACAAATGACTGCGATAGGCACCCACATTTTCGACTGGTGTCACGTTAACCGACTCAGCTTTGAGTTTATGGACGATGGCATAAAGCGATGTGTTGGGGATGTCGAGTTTGACACACCGCAGACCGCCAACATCCCGTTAAGATTCCCAGACCACGGCAATTCTATGGGGTATATGGAAATTGATGGTGGGAGTGGCGAGGAGATTGAGAGTTTTGAAGCTCAGTTTGACAACGGGATCATCATTGGACTCAAGGTAAGACTGCTCATCTGAAAACGCAGAGAGTAAGGCTGACATTTCAAGTTCAATCTTAACACCAACCGTACTGAACTTATGAGTAATGGTGATGATCCCTTTGATTTGCCGTGGACCAAGGTTACTCCTCGTGGTAAAAAGATCATCGGAATGTTTTCTCAAGGCGCTGAGAATCATTGGGGTGTAAGTTTCATTCTCCCTCTCTTCGTCGATGTGTTTATGGTGCTAATATTATCCAATAGGCCATGACGTTTCACAATTTGGGTTTCATTTCTACTAACGAGGAACAGGAATAGATTAGATGATAGACATGTTTAAATTTGAACTATTGGATTGCGTGTTTGTTATATGCCGCATATGAATCCTACCATTCCTTCGTCTGCAGTCAGCCCAAAATGGTGCTGACATAAGTTTCTCCCTGGTGTCTTGACCAAAATCTCACTTATCTCCATTTCAATCATTCATTTCTCTTATTATTTACACGAGAGATGGAGTCGCCGAAGAGAGTACTCGTCACGGGTGGAAGCGGTTTCTTGGGAGGACACGTAGTCCGACAACTTCTCAACGATGCAGAAACAGCTGTTGTTATCGTCAGCCGCCATCCCAAGATGCCAGCTGATGTTCCTGACGAGTCTCGCGTGTCGCTTCATGCAGCCGACCTGACAATACCGAGCCAGATTGACCAGGTCTTCGAGACGTTCAAACCGCGTGCTGTTATTCATACAGCCTCGCCGTCATATGTCGACACACCTGCGAACCTGATCAAGGCAAACATCGATGGGATAAAAGCTTTACTGAAAGCTGCTTCAGCTAGTGTTGACACACGCGCTTTTGTCTTTACCTCCTCTGATTCAGCTGTTGTGCCTACGCAAGACCCTCTATCCGAAGAAGATTCTGTTCTATACGATGAGACGAACGCTCCGAATGCTTATGCAATGTCAAAGGCTGCCGCTGAGAGATTCGTCATTGCATCAAATTCAGAACTGCTTCGGACTGCAGCTATACGAATACCAGCCACATATGGCGAATACGACATGAATTTCGTTCGTCAACTCGTACAAAGCATTCGAAGAAAAGAGCACAAAATGCAAGTCGGCAATAATACCAAGGTCTTTGAGTTTCTGTACGTCAAGAAAGCAGCCGAGGCACATATCCTCGCCATGAGAGCACTTTTGGACTCCGAGAAGCGTGACATAGCCGGGGGCCAGGCATTCTTCATTTCAGATGGAAGACCACAGAAGTTCTTTGACTTCTCTCGGAAGCTTTATGCCGCGGCTGGTCATCCTGTTGCATTAGAGGAGGTTACAAAGATTCCGTTCTTTGTGATGCAGGCGATGGCATCGACGGCTGAATGGGTTTACTGGGTTATGACATTGGGATATATAAAACCTGGTATGCGAAGGACTGCTATTGATCATTTGGATTCTGGATGCTGTTGGTCATTGGAGAAGGCGAATAAGATACTGGGCTATGAGCCGGTTACGGATCAGGATGAAGTTATTAGAAAGACCATGGAGTGGGCAATGGAAGCTTTGTGAGCGACTGTTGGACGTTGAGTTCTGCATTTACTTGACACTTGTGGGAAGTGAGACCATATCTAGCTAATACACATACTGAAAGTATTTGTTTCTGAAGTCCGTTTCATCAAGAAGTCCCGCCTCCCAAGCTCTCTGCTGATTCTCAGGAGTATGAAGGTCCCGCCTTGACCTATTCCTCGTCCAAAACAACACCCACAGTGCAACGAGACTCGCAACCTGAATGGCAATACATGTGAACATCATACCCACTCCAAGCTCATACTGGGGCGCCTGATTAGACTTGAAAAAGAATGGTCCGACAAAGTTTCCCAGACAATACCCGATTAGCAACAAGGCGTTCGTTGTGATCTTTTTAGTGTGACCTGCTGTGTTGGCCATGGAGACGGACATGCTAAGTGTCCAGGTTGCTGTGTATGAGAAAGACATCCATAGGCATGCTAAGCGGGCGTATGCGTCGCTGTGAGGGAGGAAATGAAGACCCAGAACGCCAGCGAGGAAGGGGACGAGAGCGAGGAGCATGATGGGAATTCTGGAGTTCTTGATGGTGGAAGCACCCCAGCTGAGAGGCCGTGATTAGAGAGATTTCTTAGTAGTAAGACTGGAAGACTTACCAGGCTAGTACGCATGCGACTAGTTGGACTGCGCCAGATGGCATTTGATATAGTGTCGTATCGAGGGTACTGAAGCCAGCACCTTTGATGATAAGACCTTGGAACTGAGAAAAGTCAGTTAGCAGCACTCCAAGAACCAGGGGGAGATACCTACCGCGGATAAGCCTCCATTGGGCGAGTTACTCGTCAGGGCAAACAAGAACAACAACCAGGTCTTCATATCAAGCATCGCCTCCCAAAATTGCGCCACCTTAAAGTGCTTATTCTCAATACCCGTGCCATTTCCCTTCACCCTCGAAATAACTCTCGCCTTCTCATCAGCCGTCAAAAACTTTGCTCTCATAGGAGCACCCGGAAGCAGAAAAAGGAGAATAACGCCCCAAGCAACAGTGATGGATCCCCAGATGATAAAGAGTACTCGCCAAGAGGGTAGAGCAGACTTGACGTGACCTATGCCAAAACTAGCTATACCAGCGATGATATAGCCCATGCCTGCGGAGCCAATCCATATACCCATACGGAGAGGCTGTTCTTTTCGCATGTAGTACATACTGAAGAGGAGCATGGTGCCAGGGTTTATGGCTGCTTCGAGGGCGCCGAGAAGGACGCGCACGACGACGAGGGTTGTGAAGGAGGTGACAGCTCCGTGGGCCATGAGTACGGCGCCCCAGGCGATGACCTAGAAGACCTCAGTAAAACAATGATGGACTGGAATTCGGAAGAGACTTACAGTTCCTGACATAAAGTAATTGATCGGAAATCGTTGAAGAAACATACTGGTTGGAAACTCCCAGACTAGATAACCGAGGTAGAATATCCCGCCGGTCCAGGAGAACTCATCTCCTTTGAGGTTGAGATCTTCCCTCAGCCCGAACACAGCAGCGTAGCTGATTGTATTTTTATCAATTGACTGCAGCGCATAGGTGAAACAGAGAAGGGGCATGAGTCTCAGGTCCAGCTTCCATCGTAGAGCCTTATCGAGCTCAGGGCTTGTCTCGATATCGTCTGCATCACGGCACAGAGTCAAGGCTTCAGCTGTAGAAGCATCGTTTATGGTTCCCTCTTTGATAGATTGGGTATGTTTCAAGTCGTCTGTTATTTTCTCTGCCATTTTGTCGATAGTCTGTATGGGCGACGAAAGAGGCGACGCACTGAGTTGGGCGTAGACATTTCCAGTCTTTATACATATCCCCCTCTTCTGGTCATTCGAGGTTAACTGATGGTTGATCAGTGGATAACAGGTCGCAATTCCCGCGGGAAACTCCACATGCGGATACCACGATGTTGTAGTTGCGATACGCGGCCCAGGGTGCTTATCATTACCCCTCAGCTACAATGCAACGTTGATATCAAGCATGAGTCGTACCACCTGGATATCTATCTACGACCCGGTCTATAATTTGTATGCCGATAAGTCAAACATTGTCTGGCTATATCCTTTCTTCATACAGCTGAGGGAAAGCTAATGCCACTGATTACCATTTCGGGATTTATATACGTCGCATCTCTTATGCAAATGTTGGTCAAGTTCTACAGTGCTCTTTGATTCTATGATTTATGTTTACTACCGCATTACCACTTATACTTAACTATTCGCAGCATCGAATATTGCCTACCAAGTTCTCTGTGCTGATGCAAGCGCCCAGCCACAAGAAAACAAGACCACCCAACTCAGCCCTTTATCTGGAACCTTGTGCCAGTATCGCTAGAACTGACATAGTTCTCCAACTTTAGGAACTCTCTTGCGACCAAATGCGATCCGTGGACGTTAGCCCCTTCCTGCCGGCGCCCGAGAAGAAAGCGGCCAAAGTCATTCGCAAACGTGGGCAAGTTTCTAGCAGCTCTGATGGTATATCGATCTGAACCAGGACACACAGGCTTTATAAACCACGAAACAGAGCGACTGGTAAACTGCCCGTCGTTTGAACCATCGATACACCTGCCCCGTCATTTGACATGCATTTTCCAGAGCTGAAGTGTACGAATTTGACAGCATGTCTTAGACCGGCATCGACTCCATGCCCCAATGACATTTCCCACCTAGGTGCCACCCTGAATATATTTGGGCCTTCTGACCTTCGATGCACTGGTATACGAGTCCATATAAATATAAACGTTGAGGTGATATCGTCGATACTTGGACGTTTTGGTCCGATTCCGTACCCCTCATCTGTGAGGAGCGCGACGAGAGTAGAAGAAGGCCGCAAGAGAGCCCATTCAACCATTTGGAAAGTATTTTCTCCAACAGCTGCTTTGAAGGTCTGCTCCTGCCTGTCGAGCTTATCCCTCTGGCGTTGTATTGCGAGCATGCCTTCGAAAAAGTCCACGTTTGGAGCGTCATAAGCCATCTGTAGAAGTGAAATGCCTTTGGCGACCACGACCCAGTAGTTCAGCATATGTCTCTAGTTATTAGAATCCGATTACAGGCAAGAACTTGGAACATTACCGAGGTCTTGCTCTGTTCGTAAAAACTAATGAACTCATCAGAGTTGTCAAAGGCTTTCTGGACAGCCTGGCGGACAAAAGACCTTGGCCCATCCTCTGCCAGGAAATCGTTGATGCGGTCAAGAATCCCGGGCACCTCGTTGGAACACACCCTAAGGCGTTCTTCCAGGCGAGTTTGGATGGCATTTAGCTATGTATCTCGTTCTGCATCCGAGATGTCCTCAGGAAGAGTGACCGCCGTCTCCATCAGGTCGGTAATCGTGTCGTACATAGTCTCTATCTTGGTAAATGACTCTCTCAGGTTGTCGCTTCGTAGTTGGAGAAGAGCTTCGGGAAGCTCTCGTGACAGATTGTCCACGGTCCGTTTCAGTTCCCTCATTTCTGTGACAGCCGCGGAGATATCCCGTCGGATCTTGTCGGTGTCACTACCGCCCGACGCCGAGTGCAGAATCTGTCTGAAGGCCCATGTCCCAGCCTCACCTGCTAGGCCGATGGCGAACTTATTCAGGAGCGCCGGGCCGGAGAGTGTTATAATTGTGGATGCTACCATGAAGTAGGTACTATGAATATCTATCTTGAAGGGAACTATGGTTGTGTTACAGGAGCTGGAGAAATCAAGAATACGGAGGACAAGCAAGGACGCCTTGAAATAGTTAATAGTGACAAGCAAGTGCGGCTGAATAACCTCAGCAAATAGTTGGTGATCTTTACCGCATTGAGTGGATTTATCGAACGCCACTAATGGCCTAGACTCACCGGCGAAGCTGTGTGTAAGAACAACGCCCGAGGCATTTTTTAATTGAGCAGCTGATGCTAAGTCGGTAGGCTGAACTGTTTATTCTATTAAATCTCGTATCTTGAATCTGAGTGATCGGCATCGCCATACGAGGGTCCCTTGTGTGACCCGGTTCAACGTGGGACCTTGATAAACGCGGGGAAGCCTTAGGACATTCATCCTAGTTATGCGATTGAAAGATTTAGCTAAATTTAGGCAAATTACAGTACATGTTTAGACCAGTCCTGCCTCGCCGGTACGTACAAGGTTAGACCTACGGATACGCTTATCTGCCGTCCGATCACTAGCATCGTTTTCCGCGGTTGCGCGGAGAACATGCAAACCTACTTGTCCTGTTTCCCGAGACGGGATAAAGTTGCCGAATGCCGATTGATAAAGAAGACTGAGAAACTGATGGAACTGAGATACAGCACTGCACTTTCTTATAGTAGATTCACAGAATGACATCCACACATCCGTACCAGTTGCTACCTATCGACGAGAGAGTCAAACGAGTTTTGGCTACAACACCTCTTATAGATGGCCACAATGATTTACCTCAACAGCCCAGGGCTTGCTTCCAGGGCAAAATACACAGCAATGACAAATTCGACCTAGAAAAGGGCTTCCAGCGTGGAATGACTGATATTCCTCGTCTTAAACAAGGTCCCCATCAATATCTCCCTTCATCCCCAACTGGATGCTAACATTCTTTCAGGCGCTGTGGGCGGCCAGTTCTGGTCTGTTTGTGTTCCATGTCTCAGATCAGCAGAGAACTTCACCACTCCAGAGTATTCAGACATGGCTCGAGATGCGATTGAACAGATCGATCTGACTCTGCGACTGGTCGAGTCTTATCCAGAGACATTCCAGCTGGTCGGCGGACCTTCGGAAGTCAAGGGTGTTTACGCCAGTGGTAAGATTGCTTGTTCTATTGGCATTGAGGGGCTGCACATGGCAGGCAACAGCATCGGTATCATCAGAGCTTTCTACAGGCTCGGGGTGAGATATGTAAGTCATACAGGCCCCACTTGTTTGAGACATCATGCTGAGTTGAAAAGTGCACCCTCACTCACGTGTGCAACAACGCCTTCGCAGATAGCTCCACTTCAAAGGTCGGACCAGTTCACGGTGGCCTATCTGACCTAGGAAGGGCTGCTGTCAAAGAGATGAACAGACTTGGTGCGCCACTTTCACCCCTTCTCGTGGCACAGCTAATAGATTTAGGCATGATTATTGATCTCTCTCACGTCTCCGAGGACTGTGCCAGCCAAGTTCTCGACCTCACCCGAGCCCCCGTCATGTTCTCTCACTCCAACGTAAAAAGAGTATTTGACTGCCCCCGTAATGTTCCTGATCATATCCTGGATAAAGTACCCGCCAATGGCGGTATTGTAATGGTTACCTTTGTCCCAGAGCATGTCACTACCCGCCGTAGAGACGCCAAGATGGAAATGGTCATTGACCATCTATTCTACATTGCCAATCGCATTGGCTGGGATCACGTTGGTCTTGGATCCGATTTCGACGGGATCGCTAGTGTAATCCCGGGTCTTGAAGACGTGAAATGCTATCCCCATTTACTTAAGGCAATTCTTGATCGTGGAGCGACGGAAGAGCAGTTGTCAAAGGTTATTGGCGAGAATATTCTTAGAGTTTGGGGACGGGTTGAGAAAGAGCGAGATCAGATGAAGACCGAGGGAGTGCTCCCAGTGGAGGATGTGTTTAAGGATCGGAAGTGGTGGAGATACGATGGATATTATCAGATGGAAGATCCTGACCCTGATGATAAGCTTGGACTTGACTGGTATGGGGTACCTCCGCCAGATGAGGGTCTATACCTCAAAGAATAGGGATGCGTGAGGACTACAAGGTCTCATCCGGGTTTGAAAGATTACAGCTTTGTTTTGTCACAGGGGTGCCTTAGAGCGCAAGAAAACACAACACACTTTAGAAGAGGGTCGTCAAATAAACATAACGAAGAGTCCCCTAAACTTAGGCTAAGTTACCCAGGCACTTCAGTACTGTAGGCTTAAGGTACCGATTTTTTACTCCTCCCCTAAGGGGGGTAGCAGATTTAGAAAATAGAAATCAAGTGAAAGTTGTTTAATAATGTGAGTGAAAGTGACGAGCCACTATCAAGGAGAGAACCTATCTCATAGACCTTTAATCATACAGAACCCACATTCATGGTTTGTGATGAAAGCTAAAACAGAGAACGACACTGAATCGCAGGCTCTACTGTCGTGGTTCAACAGGAGTCTCAAGCCTCCTGGACTCATCCTTCGGTTGGAAAACACCCTTGTCAGCTTCCATGCTGTTTCCATCAGCGCTGGCACTGTGGTGGGCAGCATCGATATCAGTATGGCCACCCTCAAGTCCACCGTTGTCGACGATGGGGCGGTTGTCAATGGTCATTTGAGGAGCGACATCATACTTTCCATCACCACGATCAAGACGGTGGGATGGGATAAGAATATTGAGGAAGCGAGGAGCAAGGAATGCACCGATGATGAAAATGACAACCATGTGCATGAGAACAAAGCTGTAGATGAAAGGAGGGTCATCGGAGTAGTTGTTGAGGAACTTGGGATAGGCAAAGGAGAACACAAGAGCCACGGCGGGACCCGTAATCCACTTAAGACAAATTGGCCATACCCAGTGAATCTTCCAATTTGATTTGCCTCCGAGGATGGCGTTGTTGAGATCGCGGCGGAGTTGGTTGCCCTGGTGGGAGGTTAGAGGTCAATCAGGAATTTAGGACTGGGGGAGGTACGTACTGAGTAGAAGGCCGCATACCAAAAACGGCTGAGAATAGCATTGTTACCCCAGAATCTGGGAGCAGGGATCGATGGGGTCTTTCCAAAGAAGGCAGTGAAGAGGGAGCAGCCGATGAAGACTCCAAAGCCAACTCCAGCTCCAGCCGGGGCGCTCACAAGGTGACCAATCAGGAGACCAAGGAACAAAGAGAGGATATAGCCGCCGTTAAAGACGAAATAGCTGATAGTACCAATCTGGTCGACAGGGTCCTTCCATCGGTAGAGCGTGCAGGCCATATAAGTCTCAGAGAAGACCGTGATGAAGAGAGCGATATCATTGACAAAGGCATCAACAGCATCAAGGACACTAAAGCCAAACTCACTGCTGTAGATGAGTGAGGTAAGGGCACCAAGGATGATGACAGAGGTAGAGATGATCCAGCGAGGAATGCGCTGGCCCATGTTGGTATCACAGAGGAGGGTGACAAGAACTTCGGCAAGGGCAAAGACACAGGTAAGACCAAGAAGGACCAGCGTGATGAAAAAGAGGGCAGAGAAGAAGTTGGATCCAGGCATCTCGGCCAACGCTTGGGGGTAGTAGAAGAAGCCAGAGCTGAAGGTGGAAAGGGGGTCAACTTCACCGGGGTTGATGGCGAGGAAGCCGACAACGCCCATGACCGCCAAGGCTGATATGATCTCGATGGCAGAGTTGCTGAGAGCAATGATGAAGGCATCTTGAACAGCGTTGGCGAACTTGTTGTTGTAAGAGGCGTATGAGGTGAAGTAGCCGAAACCAACACCAATGGAGAAGAACATCTGTCCAAAGGCATCCTGCCATACGCGAGGACCCTCGAGAGACTCGCTTCGCCATGTGCCAACATAGAGTCTGAAGCCATCGGAGGCGTTGGGAAGGGACAGGGATCGGATGGCGAGAATTCCAATCATGATGAGGGGAAGGGCCATGGTGATGTAGATGACACGGCCGGTGAGACCGACACCCTTAAAGGTACACATCCACACGACGAACCAGATCATGATGCACCAACCGAAGGTCTCGCCGACGATGCCACGGCCGGGATAATGCTTCAGACCACCGCCGTCATCCGCGCCACCCGTAGCAGGAATATTGCGAACGACTCTATCGTTGAAGAAGTCTACAGTATCCTCTCCAGCCCAAGGCAGCGGACTCTGAAACGACATCCTGAAATAAGTCATAGCCCACGCCAGAATCGGGACATAGTATCCAACGACACTAAAGCCATTGAACACCATGCTCAGTCCAATACCCTTGGCGCGATGGTTCACATTGTTCCAGGCAATAACACAGCCGCCACGATAGGCCTGGCCAAGGGTGATCTCGAGAATGAGGATGGGAATACCGATGAGGAAGAGCGCGACGGCGTAGGGGATGAAGAACTGCAGACCGTAATTGTTGAAGACGACGGAGGGGAAGCGCAGCAGGTTTCCCAGACCGACGGCACCGCCCATGGCGCAGAGGACGAATTGCGAGCGCGAGTTGAAGTTATCGCGACCATCGTCGTCCTTTGCCGAGTCTGGTGCAAGCATGAGAAAGATTCTCTTGGCCATGCCTGGCTTCTGGCCCTTTTCGGCGACAGCCATGATGAACGGTTCTCAACAACGAAACTATTGACTAAGAAACGTATGAGAAATGAGGTATAAGTGAGAAGAACGAAGCTGAACGATCTCTCCACAAGGTGGATCGCGTCCCCTCGATATATACCCCAGAAATGCCCAGTCTCAGCATCTCGCCGAGACGCGTACGATTAATGACACGCTCATAATTGGACTTCCCCGGGCCAGCCAAGACATCTCAGCTTGTTTGCTTCAGACCAATTGCCCTCGATCTTGGCGGCGGCGAACCACTTTATATAACCGCCAAGCAAGCACATCTCCAATCCGCAGCGCGTGCCAATGCGATACCCCATCTCGTGATATTCCCGCCAAGCGACATAACAGGAAGGCCAGAAAGAACCAACATTCCATGTCTCACGTGCCAGAGCCCAAGGATCAACGGACTCGCCAAGGAAATGCCAATGCTGTTATCTGGGGTAGTGCTTATCGACGGACTCTGCATTCAGCAGGTGCTTTTGTCAGTGTCAACAATAGCGCCTTGGTTTTGTGAATGTAGCGTCTTGGGGTTATTTCCGTTTCCCCGTTTGCCGTTGGTATCCGATAATAAACAGTCCCCCTTTTTTGGAACTCGTGAATTACTAGCAGAGTAGAGAGGTCTTGGGTTTTGGAGATCCAGGCGAAGTTGGGGTTTTGATTAAGGTGTCTTGGCTGTTTCTTGGCTGATAGCAAACACAGATAAGCTGCCCGCTTATGCTTAAAAATGGATTACGACATGTTGGGGCTAAAAGTCACTGCCAAGATGCTAATCAGATAGACCTCATCGGTTGAACGCGGCCAACATGATCACTCACCAAAGGATGAGTAGTTTTGGGGGCGAAAGACTGGAAGATTTGTTCCTGGTGGTTTGATGCTCATCGTATTGTGACCCTAGATCACTTTTCTGGAAGGGCAGGTCGGTTGGCCGATGGGGTGAGTAGTCATGTTGTGCCAAGTGTATTCGCTTGGCATGACCAGGGAGACGTGACACTGATGTAACGCTGTGTATGAGTAAGAAAGAAACGTAAGCTTAAACGAGAATTGGAAGAGAAGAAGTGGAATAATTGTTACCCGATAATTCAGGTCCTGCATTGATGGTACGTGAGTTTACGGGCTAAGCTTTCAGCCTTGCGGAGAACACGTCAAGTCTCAATACATGCGAGACGATGCTTGTGCATGCTCACTTGGATAGGTTAGGTAGTATGAGTATATAAGAACGGAGGACTACAGATTTAAGCAGAGCACCAACTGTTGGTTCTGAAAGTTCGTCTATTTTCTATGCCTCTAGAGCGACATCCTTGTAATTATATATCCCTTCCAAGAGACGGCGTTCGAGCGTGAATATATGTGTACCATTGTCGTAAATGTTGCTTGGAAATATCAAGAGAGGAGAGAGCAAATAAAGAACAGTGTAGATATTGGTTCTAGACGTTCAAACATCTCGATATCACCAGAATCCAGGGATCGGGTTGATAAGGCTGATAGTGGCCATATCACTCATCACACATGGAGGATTCTCGGGCTTGGGAGGCTCAGGACCATATATAGCCTTCATAACCTCAATAAATATCGCTGAGCCCACAAATATGCCTGTATATTTCACTAACAACAGTCAGCTTTATGGCCTTTCCTAAGATTCTGCGAGACTTACTTTCATGCCTCCGGAAGTGGCTATTGAACCGATCGGACCACCCTGAAAATTGTTCGTTACGCTTTTCATCGCGATGAATTTTTCTGCGTGGCGAATAATTACGCTTCGTCTGTTGGAATCTGCATGTGGGCGACATTCCGTTCTGATGAAGTCGGTGGGCTTGTTGCCTTAGTAGAATCGCCTGTGGAGCTCTGCTCAACAGACGAGGCATTATTGTCGATATCATCGTTGGTAGTGATGCGCAGCTCGTGTACGTAGTTGAAATGGTATGTGACCAAAGGCGATGTGAGGGAGAGGCTGATCTGCGATGTAGTGGCAGAAAATACTTTACATGATTTACCCGAGTTGACTGGCGAGGAATGGAGGCGCCATCTTATATGTAAGGCTGATCAAAGAGTCATAATCAAGGTTTTACTTTACCAACTTTATACTAAAGTGATTGGTCAAGAATCTTAATATAATACTCAAGTTTTGAGGCAGATGTGCCATCTGTAGTTAGACTTGCGGCTGAGAGCTTAAATCAGCACAGAGAACCTAGCCACAGCGTTGTACCTTGGCCTCAGGCGGAAAAGCAATATGAGAGAAAGTTGAGAAATTTGCCGTCCGGTGACTCTGTTAAAGTCAAATTTGACGGAAGGAAGTCTAAGAAAGCCGGCGTGGGCTAATCTGGTTTGCAACTCGATAGATAGACTCCTTGTAGATATACGAGAGTGATCAAACAGACGACTCGCATTCCCTGAGCGATTTGTACTTAGACTAAGTTGTTAACTACCGCTTCATCTGCGTACTACAATGACCACCCGATAAACCTTATCACATCCTTTGAATTATGTACGCACTGAAGCTTATAGCGTGCTTTATCTGCGATCAACAAGTCACTCCCTCAAGATCTAGACAGTATCCTAGTGCCTAGCCCAATACGAATATTAATACGGAAATAAGGCATAGTTCCCCATTTATACTTCCGCTAATGCACGGCGGGCTCTGGAATATAACTCCGTGACCGAAACTCCGCTCCGCAAGTTCAGGTCCGCCCGCAGCCTTGCATATATAAACCACCTTCTATGCACAATATCCTCACCTATCAACGTTGTGGATCATCATTAAGATATTTAATCATGGGAAAAATCGCTGTCGCTGGTGGCTCGTCTGGTTTGGGCCGGACAATAGTCGATGCCCTCAAAGCAGCAAAGACTCACGAGTACATCGTCCTATCGCGCAAGGCTACTGGTCCGGAGACCCGGGCTGTCGACTACTCTGATATCGACGCTTTAAGCTCACTTCTTGAGTCTGAGAAGGTCGATACGGTCATATCCATGCTTCCGATTGATAATGATGAGAGCGGACAAGCTCAGATGAATCTCATCGAAGCGGCTGAGAAGTCAACCTGTACTAAGCGATTCTTGCCGAGTGAGTTTGGAATGATTTACACAAGAGAGTAAGTGACTATGCCTATTGATACTACATGAAATTGTTAACGGACTATAAGTAACATCGCCCACGTCCCTTCTTACCAATGGAAGCTCAAGGCAGTGGACGCCCTTGAAATGACCAGCCTCGAGTTCTCACTTGTCTCAATCGGCCTGTTCCTAGATTACTGGGCCGCACCGCGTATACCCACTCATATCCGTGCGGCAAACATAATCATTGACCCCGAAAATAACGCAGCAGTAATACCCGGAGACGGAAACACTCCTGTCGTCATCACCCACTCCACAGACGCAGCAAAGTATACCGTCGCTCTTCTCGATATTCCGAATTGGAAGCGCAGATATGCTATCGTTGCAAATCGCATAACTCTCAATGAAGCTATTGAGCTGGCTGAGGAGGTTAAAGGCGTCAAGTTTGACGTTCAGTATTTCTCTGTGGAGCAGATAAAGAGTGGTGAGAATGATTTGACTCCGAGTATGAAGAAGGTGGTGCCGGAGGAGATGCATGGCGGTATGAGGGTCATGCTGGCTTTATCAGGAGTCGGTATGGCTACGGGATCGAATGATATTCAGGGGATTGATGATCTGGTGGTCAGGTTTCCAGACATCAAGCCTGTTACTGTTCGAGACGTCTGGGAAGCGTGGAAATAAAGTCAAAGAATAGCGTCAATGTATTTTAGAAATGATAGGGCAACTAGCTTACAGTGTCTATATAGAGATGTCATCATCCCAGAGCTAAAACCCCCATTGGCGACACCAGTTCCTCATCAGCTCAGGGGTGATCGGCCCAAGCTCTCTCATTGTCGGACTATGGCTCTTGGTCCTCTCCATCCCGTATTTAACCGACTGAACCTCTTCTCCCACCACAAACATTCCACGATAAGTATCCAAAAGCTTGACGCCGGGGTTCTTATCAAAGTCCACATTCTCTTCCTTGGCACTAGCCTCCAACCTCTCAACCCATTCTCCAACACTAACCAACTTCACCTTGTCACCGTAGAACTCTTTCACCGCGGAAGCAATGTCGGACCAACTGGTTGTGGCAGGGTTGACGCCGTGGAAGTAGCCAGTAATCTCCGAGATAGACTTCTGAACCGTGATGCCTGCAATATCGAGAATAAGCCCTGAAATGTCCTCGATGGGAGTCCAAGCAATCTCCTGTTGTCCGCCGAGATGGTCAGGCAGGACTCCAAGATAAACTGAGCTTGCGATCATGCTTGGAATCATCTCCTGACGGTTCCACAGACCCTTCTCTCCCCTTGACCCCGCGATCTGTCCAACTCTCACCGAAACGGTCGGGATACTAGACTCCTCCGCAGCTGCGTCGAGTATGAGACTCGCAGCAAGTTTGGATCGTCCGTAAGCCATACTAGGCAAGGTCAGGTCATGCAGCGCCTTCTCAGGCACAGCGTCGGGCGAGGACCATCTATCGACCGTTCCGATACTCGAGATGAAGATGATAGGTACGTTCCTTGAAGCTGCAGAAGAGAAGTCGACGAGATGGCGTATGCCTCGAACGTGGCTCTCAAACGAAGACATGGTGAACTTGAAGTTCACGGGCCAAGCGTTGTGGATGACGCGGTCGACATCAGCGAGAAGAGAGTCATACTTGGACTGACCCAAGCCAAGATCGGGAAGTGATAGATTGGCGTGGAGGAACTCAACTTTGGAGAAATCAGTTGTCAATCCTCGAAATTCATTGATCGAAGGCTGTCGAGATAAACCACCATTGTCACTTCTGTTGAGAGCGATGACTTTCTTGACAGATGACAAACGACAAAGTTGATCAAGCATGTAAGCTCCCAAAGAACCTGTTGTACCCGTGACGACGACTGTTTGGCCATCGTCAAGGGGGGTCTGTTTTCCAGCCCTAGGCGCTGGCAGGTTCTTGGTGTACTTCGAGACTTGTGCCTTTATCTGATTTATCTCTTGCGTCTCTTCGTCGTCCTCAGTTGCTCCACTTCGCAAGGACTGGATATACTCAGCCAACCCTTTTGCCGTAGGGTTACGGTAGACGACGCGTGGTGCGATTGTCGAAGTGTCAATACCAGCTCTATGCAAAGCACCCCGCAACAGGTTCGTCGCAGTCATCACTTGCAAGGAGTCAACACCGACTGAGAAGAAGTCTGTATCCGGTTCGAGCTTCTCAACTCTAAGCTTGGTAACGAAAAGATTGACGATAGATCCCGCCAAAGCGTCGTCGTTGCTAAAGTCGAGGGTGATAGATGGACCATCTCCAAGCACCTCAGCCTTCTCGTACAAATCCGAAATAAAGTCGGCGTAAAGGCTGACAGTCTTGCCACGCTGAACAGTGCCCTTGTCAGCGCGGGAAAACGGTAAAGCAGGGTCGGCAAAGGCAACAAAATTAGCGGCAATTCGTCCATGAGCTACGGTTTCAGCATTGGCCTTCTCAATTACCGGCCAGATTTTTTCGAGTAAAGCTTTGGCCTCAGCTTCGTCTCTCGGCTGCGCTTCTGCAATGGGCTCAATGATGAGAGCTGCCTGGAACATCTTTTGGCCAACTACAAGGGTTGACTTGACGAGAGGGTGGTCCGAAACAATACCTTCAATAGTAAGAGGGTTCAGTTTCTCGCCGTTGGAGAAGACGATTATATCGTCGGCCCGACCTTTGTAGAGCCAGTGATTCTTGAGCGTTGGGTGAGGTTCAAAGATGTCGTTGGTGCGCCATTCGCATAGTTCGGGGAAATTGTAGAAACAACCTTGGTTGCCAGGATCCGATGCCTTGCGACGGACCACAAGCTCATACTCATTGGAGTCATGACGCTGCCAGTCAATGCCCATTAGTTCATCATTAAAGATGAAGTATCGCCACAGCTTGGGGTCTTGGGGACTGTAAGGCGCCAGAGGGAACAGTCTTGTTTCGTCAGTCTCCGCGCAAGTTGGGATTGAAGAAGATACTTACTCGGTTGATGAAATGACGTTCCTCAAGACGACACCCCTATCTGCCAACATGTTCCCGGCCTCGGTTGACAGGCTCCCTATCAAAAAAGTCAATAACAAGAAAAGGGAGTAGAGATTTTATTCACTTACCTCCGCCAGTAATAAGGAGTTTGAGCTTGGCTAAAGCCTCCATACCCTCCTCAGAAGCTGCCAACTCATCGATAACAGAAGGGGGCAGCATTGCACCATCAGCACCGCTATGATTCAAGTACTCCAAGGCTGTATCAGCATTCAGAGGCTGATTGGGAAACGGCATAACCGCAGAGAGACTAGTGTATATGAAGGACAGAGGGAGATACGTTCCTGCAGCATGATACATGGGCATCCCCATGAAGATCTTGCTCGCCCGTTCTGTCCATTCATTAAACGGATATGGAGAACCATGAAACTTGGGAAGAGCAAGATATTCCTCGAAGGCGTACAGGATACCCTGCTTCAAGAAGACGGGCTTGGGGACTCCAGTGGAACCGCTAGTGTGAAGCACAACAAGGGGGTCCCAACGCGCCTGTTCCATAGTTCTGCTGTACGGAAATGGCTTGGGAGTTACTGACAGGATATGACCAATGCTCTCTATCGTGGCAACTTCCATTGTTCGTTGATCGAGGCAGGGCTGCATAACCGACCTGAACGACTCGGTTGTGTAAAGGTATCGACAATTCGTAGCTTCGAAAAGGGAGAGCTGAACGGCGGGGGTATTTCGTGGAGAGATGAAAAGGGCCTTGCAACCTGCCTTAACAGAAGCTAGTAGAATAGCCGTGTATCGAAAGTCATTAGGGCCGATATATGCGACGGTTGGAACCTCGTCGTCTGAGGATTTGGTAACGGTTTTGGAGATATCATGGGCGAGGTAGTCGACGGCGTTTGCGAGTTGACGGTGAGTTACTGGCTTCCAACCATCACGAGGGTCAGATGATGATGGAGTATAAGCAAAAGCTCGATCAGGGTCGTTTGTGGCAATCTCGTGAATGAGGTCGATCAAGACATGGTGTTTGACGTTCGACTCATTGTTGACATGGTCTTTCTCAATGGCATTATCGGCTGGGTTTGATGCACCGCCTGAAACGGGGGCGTCGTAGTGTTCGATATCAGCTCGCATGGCCATGTTCAATAATATTATAAGGATAACACAAAAGAGTTGAGAGTAATTGTGTGAGCGTATGTTTGCCTGATGTTCTTTCTGGAGAGTGATTTCTCACATCTCTCGACGGCATAACGTCTGGATATAAATATCGGAGGAATATTTCTCGTACGGATATACATCTACAGTAGCCTCAATTCCGCTCCTTAGCGTATCGGACCGTGGATGGTGGCTAAAATGGGGACATACAACTCGCGCGGATTTTCCACGGACGGCATTGCTGCCACACGGAGATTGGGGATCTGCATTTAGCCCACTGAGTGCCGACTCAGCCGTGCAAGGGTCACGATTTAGTCCATTTTCTCCGAGAATTGTACGAGAAAGGCTGTATACCGATGAATATGAGTTTCGTATATGCCTCAGCAAGATAACGAGATCCGTTAACCGCATTATCCTCGGTTTGTTTTGTGACTAAATACGTACTTTTGATCCATATTAGTATATCAAACGGGTGAAAGCTCCATAATTCCCACTTATTGTGTCATTCTCGATGTGTTCTTAGTCAAGTCAGTTTCCTTGAATTTCATCTCGCTCGGACCCTTCTCCGTGTAGATCTTCAGCACCAAATCGGGGTATCGGTGCTGTACAACAGCCGAGATGGAGACAGTCCGTCACGTCGGTATTCACAGAAGCCGACTTGAAGGGGAGAGTGTAGATCATCACGTCGTGGCAGTCTGCTGAAGGCATAGAAACGGATAAGTGGGTGTCTTGGTCCACGTCATGTTATCGGCATCGAAATGACAGGTTATAGGTATTTGCTTTTGGCTAAATTATAATTCTTACATATATCGTACTGTTTATGAGGTGCAGTTTGCATCTTAAACAGTAATGCGGGTTTAGATGGTAGTATTGGCTACGGGAATTACATGTTGCATCGAACTGTATTTGGAGTTTAACCCTATTTTTTGAACTTGAATGTATTAAAATTGCCCATAAAGAAAAGTCGAATTTAGATAAGGACATAGAAACCTGCACAACTTCAGTGTTAATCTCTGTTTAGCGCCGCACTTTGCACTTTTGCCAGCTTTTCAACCCTCAAATCCAATCAGGGATCATTGATTGTTGGTGTAACCCGACATGAGGCTTGGGGCTGAAAAATGGCCATTCAAAAGCCCAATCACTTGAAGCATTTATTTATTTATAGAATCTTGAATTGAAGCTGAGAAATTCTCATTCAACTATTTCTATTGTCGTTCCGCCTTATCTTTTCATATTCAATCTTATCTCTGCTTAACTTCTGTACCTCTACTGCTCGAGCACCAATAACCTGCCTAGGCATATTCAAGCGGAATCCTCTGAGAATGGACTGTTCTCCATCAAGGCTTATAAGCCTTGTTTCTGATGAGAAGGTCGAATTTGACGCTGATATCGCTGGACCAGGAGTAAGTCGATTGCCAATCATTCAGCACATGCGCCGACTAACGGGGGATCAGGTACTAGCTGCTTTCCTTATCACGTCGTTGATAGCATTAGCTACTCTAATTCTTGCCTTTCTTACACTTTCAGTGCCTGAGCGTCTTCTCAACTCTGGAGACGCCGTAATCGCTGCTGGGGCGCGTCGGACTTACCGCCGATTCAGGGCCAAGTTCCCCAAGACCAAACGCACCAAAGTTGTCGAAAGCGGAACCGAGCGAACCCATGCCTTCGTGGCCTTTATGATTGCTATAAGTGACCAGATACTTGTTTCCCAGGCATCAGTCCTCATCGCAGCTCTTATTAATCTCAACGACATCACCATTTATTCCAGCAACATTGTCATCGCCCTAGGATGTCTCGCGTCGACGGTTCACTTGGGCAGTTTTCCATTCTATATAGACCGCATCAAAGACCATAGCACCGCTAAGCACATTCGTGTCTTTGCTATGATCACCGGCTCGGGAATGCTCGTCTTCCTGCTCATCATCCAACTATCGTACACCTGGGATATGGAAACCCACGTATACTTTATTTGCACCTTTCTGGACTATCGGATGAGTGATGAGATGGAAGTGATCGACTACATCAACTTCATCCTGCAGATGTTTGTTCCACTAGCTGTGCTTTATGGCACGTACGAGATTGTTCAGCTTCTGTATCGCGACCAGCCAAGAAATGACAAGTCTCGCCGACCTGATTCCAGGGGTCAGCCCCCTGTTACACGACGGGACCGATCAGACCAGGATGCTGAGCAGCTCCCAGACAATGAGGGTATTGACCTTCAAAGGCTTATTAGATTAGAAGACCAATCTGATCAGGAGAACCATCGAGATCTCAGTGATATAGAAGTCGAAAGCCAGGCGATCGTTTCCATTTTACAGCTGATCTCAGGTAGCAACATGGAGATGACGACAGACAACGACACCGACTATCAACACCAAAGATCCATTCTATTAAAGCCAAGTGGCGCAAAGATTCGATTCAAAGAGCTGCTGAATGAAATCAAAGAGTCCAAACGAGAGCCTCTCCTGAACAGTTGGCTGAAGCTCAAAGCTCTCGAGATCTTAACCTCGAATACAGTGTCAACAAGAAAGCTTAGATTGACGGCTGAAACATGGGCATTCCACCAATGTCGCGGGTCGTTCGCCTGGAGATTATTCTGGCTGTGGTCAGGTAATGTCTACGGGATTGTAACCATTTTCACTTCGCGCGCTGTAACAACGGGAATGTCAGGCAATCCCAACGAGATGGGATTCGGCCAAGTTGTGCCTCTAGCTCTACTCGCTCTCCCGATATTGGCAGCTATGGAAGGCCGCGCCGGTAAAGTCTACTTACCGATCTACTTCTGGTTGCTCTCTAACAATGAAGACAGACTATAAGCAGAAACTCAAGTCAATTGAGAAAGCCCATGTTGATCAATCGAGCCTCGAAATACCAATTACTGGGAACATGGAGTCCCAATCGAGGGGTCAACCTCTTGCGAAGAGACAAGATTTGCCATCAGAAAGAGACCTCGCAAGTATACAGACCGTGAAAGAGATCCTCAAAAAGCGGTCAAAGGATATCGGATGCCCAGAGCTTTACAATTGGTTGACAGGAGACAGTTTGACCAGCACACCGAGCCTTCAGATAGGTGTTGCGGTCCATGCAACAGCCATGTTCATCATTGCAACCGTAATCGGCTTCTCGATGTCTTATGGCATAGCCTACATCAACTTTATGTTTGTCTCACTTCTGTTTGTTCTTGCCGCTCGCAGGATCACAGGGCTCTTGTTAGTTGGGTTGGACATGAGATCATTCCCCATAATCCTTGATCATCTTGGTAGCACGGATTATCTACCCAACCAAGAATTTGGAAGCCACGGTGAGAGGGTGGCAATAGGGCAGGCGACAGGAGATGTTGGAGAGGATGTAGAGGAGGAAGATGGGCAAGAGGAAGGGTGAACAGGGGTGTTCTTCGACCATTAATGTTCAACTATCATATCAAAATATAGGTATGCTTCTAGAAACAGGAATTATATTGTTACGTCTCAAAGCGCTCCAGCGTCTCCCTTAGATGCCCCTCTATGTTCCATACCACATAACTCAATACCTCGTTTCTGCCACCTATACCGACGACATTACCAGCTTTTATCGCTCGCATTTCTTCATGCGTTTTGAAGAACTTAGAAGCCTCTCTGAGCCTCTACCAACTTCCATTCTCACCCATGCCAGCCATACCCCAGTTCATCGAGCTCCAGTTAAGCTGATTCATATTCATCGTCAACGGCGCACCACCCGCCACATACGGCGCCGAAGAAACGGGATCAAACCCAGGTTGTCCACCCACGTTGAAGAACATGCCTGGGTCACCAAACCCAAACGGCATCTGAAGTTGAACACCGTCCATTTCCATCCCAGCATTATCCTGAGCTTGAGGTTCGGTTGGCTCATTTCCTTGCAACGACATATCCGCGATCTTTCGGTTAATAACATCTACCAGCTCTGGTGTCTCTATCTCCCTTTCCGCTTGTTCGTGGGCCTGTTTAACCGTGTCCCAGGCGCCCAGAACAATATGCGCAAATGGCTTGAAGATGGGATGCCATCTGTCGACAGATGCTCCCTGAGACCGAGCTTCATAATTGTCCTTCATGACTTTCCAACCCCTTTCCGCAATGCTGCTGAATGGCTGGGTTTTCAAGTGCTGGATGATTCGTATGTAGGCCGGAAGAGGGAAATACAATTGTAGAAACCATCGAAAGCCTTTCGTTAGAGGTGAACTTGATAGTTTTTCGTCGCATTCTAGCCAATCAATGGCGTAGGAGACTGCTGATTCGTGGTTTGCTTGGTTGTATGTAGCTGATGATTCGAGATAGACGAGAAAGTCGTTCATTAGGCGGCATGTTGCGATACTACCCCTCGCTGTCCACAGAGTCATGTAGTGAAGACGGTTGTCAACATCACAGAACTTGAGGTACTTTTCCTCTATCATTCTCTCCAAAGCAACATCTCCACCTTCGGGAAGCTTCTTGGCCAGAGGCTTCATAAGAGGGTTCGTAAATGCAATGTAAAATGGACTATTCCGAGTATAATCCCCAAGCTCACTTCTCACAACAGCGAAAATAGCTTCGGTAGCTTGTTCTTGGACTTTTGGCGCATTTTTTGTTTCCTCCCGGAGTTCGGAATCGCTGACGTTCATAGGTAAAGCGCAGTCCCACCCTGGGGTTAGACTCGTAGGTTTATGATCTCCCAAAGCGCTAACTCGGGAGTCGAAGAGAACAAGCGACCACCAGAGTCGTCGACGCATTTCTGCTTCTAGAACGCTGCTTCTGGCGTTGATGTTTTCGCTTTGCAGACCCATCCGTTGAGCGATGCGCATTGCCACGGCGAGCATGGATGAGATGGACTTTGGGTGGCTGGCTGAGCGAATGGAGACCTGGATCATTAGCGGGCTTGTAAGACTGCGTGGGGCAAGTGGCTTACGAGATAGAGGAATAATGCAGTCAAACACTCTCGACTACCCGTACGGAGGAAGTTGCTGTTTAACAACGCCTGCTGACAACCGAATTGGAACCTCGTAGAGAGCTCTTCCTTGGTCTGTTTGAACATGGTCTGACACTCCTCAGGAGTAAGACTGAGTATAGCCATACAGTAGATACCAAACATGAGAGCTTCAAGAGTCGAAGGGACCTCTTTGAGATTCGAGGCAGCTTCGACAATGCGACCTTGGAGGGTAGGTGTATGCGTGACTTTTAGGAGAGCGTTGACGTTATCAAGGTATACCTGCCAGAGCCTAAAGAGTTGAGCGGGTTCTGGGTGGAGAGTATAGAGCTCAACGGCTGTTTGACGGGAGCCGAACAGCATGTGTTCATCATTGTTGTAGGATTGATCTTGGGCGTGGCTGATGGCTGTTTCGAAGAAGTTGTCATTAGGTTCTCGATACTAGAAGGGGGTTAGTAATGTTTATGATGCGGAATTGTTGTGATCTTATTACCCCTTGGCGCATTGCATGCCAAATGTTCCTGTCCTCGTCAGCTCAAACTCACGGCATTGTTGAGGACTTCAACTCACTTGACCTCAGCTACGCCCTCAGCCCTGCCCTGTGACGCCTCCTCATCCCTGTCGGAGTGATAATCATTCGGTGAGCTCTTCTCAGACCCATTATCATCGTGGAGCGGGTCGAACTTGACATTGTTCTGCTTCATCAACGCCTCATACCTCCTCAGCCTATCCAACAACTCACGCTCAGGAAAGCGCCGTCTTCGTTGCCGGGGCTGAGTAACTGGAACGCACTGAACCCCATGTTTGACGCAGTTTGAGCAGGGAAACGTGCGGTCGCATTTGACCTTTCGTTGTTGGCAAAGAACGCAGGCGAGGACCCGATGGGGCTTGGGTTTTGAAGAGTCTGGGGTGGACATGGCGACTTCGGGACTTTGGAAACCCGAGGAATACGTTTTTTCGTATAAAAGTCGGATGCCCTTTGGGAGAAGGAGGTGGACTTAATATGCAGGTGTTGAGTTGGGCATCGAGACTTTTCGTATCAGAGGAATGTGTCGGGCTTTTCTATGACCCGAGATATCCCCGCTTTTGTGCTTACTTGCTGACCCGTGAGGTTATCTCGGTGTTTACTATTGTCCGACTACCAATTTTCATATCACGCCTGCTCACTATGACAGTCAATTGGGCAATACAGGAATATTACTGATCGCCCAGGGCGTAATATTGAGCCGTATTACTCCTCATGATATGTTCAGTCATGGTGGTGTTGAATCCGGAGAAAAGACTTACCCGGGAGTCATTTCTGTAGGCATTGGCGTGGAGTCTTCACTGGCTAGATGGGATTAATAAGAGATATCTGTGATATTGATGAGTATTAGTGTCACTCTGGGGGGGCTGGAGGAACAAAATTGGCTTGATGTCTAATCAGCGTAAGACATACGTATAACAGCGTCATACCAACTCTGACGTCAAGACTATGATGCACGCTGAGTGACCTCACAAAAGTAAAGAATATTTCTATGCCAGCCACATCTTAAACAAAACCTTGATAGTCAAAATCCTCACTATTGTGTGTAGTTCCTTCAGCCACGCTTTATCTCTGATTCGTCAATCAACTAGAGTTTATTTTCCTATAGTAGTCGCCATGCCCAGCTATACCGGAAAATGCGTCTGTGGCAACGTCAAATACAGTGTGTCATTGGACTCACCCGATGACGCACGAACTTCACTATGCCACTGTGGAAGTTGCAAAAGGGCATTTGGAACCAATTTCGGCCTTACTACAAAAGTATGACAACTTCTCTTAACTCAAGTAACCTATAGCTGATAATATCCAGGTCGCTCTCGATGGTTTCAGCTACGACCAGGGCAAGCCCAATACCTTCAAGCAGGATAACGGGGTAGTCCGAGAGTTTTGTGACAATTGCGGTGCTTTCATTTGTGAATATGGTGTAGGCCCGCTCTTGGACTTCTCTGAATGCATGGACTGATTTGATGATAGGAACAAGCCGCTGATAAGTTCCGATACATTATGTGGGGTACGTTTGATGAACGAGAAACGTTCCCTCCCAAGGGAGAGTTCTTCTGCAAGTATAGAGAGACTTGGATGCCAGAAGTACCCGGTAAGTCGATTCTTTCTGTGCTGAATGGGATGCTGACATTCAGATAGATATCTTTCACAAGAATGAGATCAAGGACTAAGAAAGGTAAGTAGAATGAGCTGCCGATATTCTGATCATAGCTATCAAGATTCCTCAAATTTATTAAGAAGTAATTTTCAGGATCATCCCTTCCACTTAGTGTCACCGTCTCCTTAACCGCTGTATACTGCTAGAAAACTGTCGAGCAACAAATGCGATGCTGCCTACGCTCTATATTCCTAACAAAGTTTCAGACTATCTTAATCTTCTCCCAAGTAACTTCATCAGTAATAGCCTCTCCCTGCATAGCACCGTGTACGTATGCCTCTCCAATGAGACAATAATCATTTCTCTCTCCCGATCTTCTCAAAACCAGCGGAGCAGGAGACCCAGAGATAATCCAAACATCATCCCCGGCTTGAGTCGATTCATGTCCCATGCCCAAATACCCCGTGTCAGTGAGGATGGCTCTGCGGTTAATCCATGTTGACGCCATGATATTACCAGGTGGCATGGCATGCTTTGAAAGTGGTTCCATAAGTTTCTGGAGCTCCTCCTCATCACAGCCATCACTATCTTGAGGGATAGTGTCCAAGCTGGCACAAAGGGATCTGACGAGCTTTGTGCTGGGAAATATACTGTCAGGAAATTTGGCAGCTATTTCGTCCAGGTAAGTCATATCGCCAATTGACTGAAGAACCAGGGAATAGCCGGCAGAGGCTGACTCCGCTTCCTTGAACACGTATTGTAACGCACGTACGAAATCATGCGCAATGGCCCTCTGGAAGTCCTCCAGTCGAATGAGCTTCGAGGGCCTATTTGTAAAGTCAGTATCCCAGATCATAGTTCTCCAAAGAACCTCATCTGCCTGTTGGTTTGTATATGGATAGATCTTATCCATAGTAAGAAGAATTTCGCCAAGCATACTGAGACGGCCTTGAAGGCATTCAAGAAAAGTCTCACCAATCTTTTGGACTGTGCCGAGACGAAAGCCAAAGACGTCAAGGACCTTTCCAGTGATGGTGAATGGATACTTGTTGGGAGAGTGGGGAATGTGTTTCGAGGAATTGAGAGTTCCAAGAGATCTAAAGTTTGGCCCATGGACACTGTTGTATAGAACTGGTGGATAGTCAGGGACCCAAGATGGAAGGCCTGGTGTTTCTCGCACGCTGGGGTCCTTGACTAGGCTGAGGTAGACAAGAGAATCAGTCGTCTCGATGATGTTGCAGGCGATGATTCGCAGCAAGTCTATGATTTCGATATCGTAATCTGGCTCGAACACCAACGGCAGAGACACCCCCTCTTGAGCTGCCATATGCTTCAAGATACCATTCCACCCGTAGATGGTATCCCGACGATCTGTCGCCTTCATCCCAAAGGTTGAGAATAGCACGCGTAGGGGAACTATCGCTGCGGGATTTGCGTGATGCTTCCCGAGGCCAGCCTCCAGATCAAGCATAGCAAGGACACCAGTCCATGCACTTTTCTTGCCTTTGCACCACTCACGAAGTAATTGGATCCTCTCGGCATGAAGATATTGATGCCGCCACGAAGGTGAATACCAGGCCTGTCCTTAGGAACCAGGTCCACTACAGATTGGAAAAGTCCGCTGTAGTGTAGAAACGTCGCCGTGTAACCCACGTAGTCAAAGCACGTGAACCTGCCATTACATAGAATGACCACGTCGCTGGTGAGGGAAACCTCTTGGATGATCCAGACACGGGTAAACCAATTACTCATGTAAAGCGCGACCAAGCCAACAGCTTCTTCTTGATCTACAGGCTCCATGCCATAGCGCTCCGGCATGGTTGATAAGTCAGAGCTGAAATCCCAGGTCTGCGTCCGCATCATACGAAGCGTCTCAGGAACAGACGCAGCGCCGAGTCTCTCGACTGCTCTGAGTCCTGTCTCTAGCTCAGTAAAGGCACTTCCAAGCCAAACAATAACGCGGTTTGCCTTTCCGTAAATTTGGTTCATGACGGATACTTGTGGAGATCGCTCGTTGGAGTTGGATTGGTTGATGCAGAGCGCGTCTATCCAGATGGGGGTCTCTGAGCACGAGACCTGCAATTCAACAAGAGCATCATAAAGGTTCTCTTGGACCTCGAATAACAGCCCATTCAGAAGTATCGTTGTGTTGGCGACCTTATCAGAAGGTGGGGGGCTGTCTCGTGGTGAGCCCCAAGTGTAAGACAGCGCATTGTAGGCGAGGTCTGAAGCACCGAAGAGGAAGTGTTTCGTGAGGATGACACTTGGGACTTGGGTTTTTGTGTCCGGATGGATGCCTGACGAGATAGTCGCCAGGCGAAAGGACTCAGTATCGAGCTCGTCCGAATAGTATTGCGCCATAATTATGAGTTGTGATGTAGAACGCAGATCAGAGGGCATAGAAGAGGGGTAAAAAGAGCCCTCGATTCCTAGGATCAGAAGAAGACGTGCTAGTAGCCTTATAGGGCGACCCAGGATCTTTTTGACATCCCCTGCCTAGCCTGCGTTCTAATCACCAGTGAAATACAATGAAATCGGGGAATGGTCGGTCAATTGTAGAGCCCTTTCGGCCAATCGCTCCCTATGAGAAGGTACTAGTAGCCTGGCTGGGCTTAGTGGTAGGCAAGCAGTCCAATCATAGTAAGCATATCTTTGACACCCGATGGGAGATGGTAAAAGTGGGTGGACATATTCTCTATGTAACATTGAGACGTTTCGCAATTTTTGCTTCAGCTTATTCAGGCTTACGTGAGTTGTATTTCTTTTTCTGAGGTTGCAACGCCAAGCGGTTAGTGAATTTGTTAGCCTTATCGGAAGGCTAGATATGTGACCTTCTTGCACGAACTATGGTCTTGATGATAATAAATTAGGGAATAAGATAGCAGAGAGTTTCAGTATCAACATGAAAACAAACTAATAACAAGTTCAAACAGACATGGAGCCCCTCGACGGCCTAAACATCTTTCATAATAAACTTCTTGTAAGCATTCTGCAGTCAACGCCAGTTAGTATAGTCTCAAGGACTGCAGCAGAAGGACAAAAGATGTGTCAACATACCTCGAACTTGGAATCTGATTTGTCTTGATACGCAATACCGGTGTACTCAGTATCAGGTAGATTAAGCTCCCACTTCTTGACAACCTCATCATCAACCCGAAACACAACCTCTCGCACCGCATCACCCCAACTAAACGTCATCCCAGCCATCTTTCCGGCCCACGGCCCCTTCACATCCCACTTGACTAGCCGCGCTCTACTCAGGGCACTAGCGAAGCTAACGCTGTTCCAGTCAAAGTTCCACGACACCCAACGAATCGCGTCGTTTGCAGCATTGGGTCTCTTGTCAATCTGTGCGAAGCCGATTTCCTCCTTTGGGTCCTTTCGAGGGAGCATTGCGGCGGAGAAGACTGGGAGGGCTTGGAATGTTGCTTCTTCTGCGGTGGGTTCAGTGTCATCTTGGACGTGGACGCGGAGAACTTTGTCTTGTTCGGACCACGCCATGCAGAGGGGCAGTGAGGGAGTTGGCTGTTTTCTGTTGGCTGGTTGGGCTATAATGGCAACAGCTCTTTTGTAAACACCAGTCCATTCCATGATCTCTCGCATCATCTTCATGTCTATACGGGAGCCACGACTTCCATACTTGGGACTCTTTCGTTTGGGACCATAGTTACTGATTCCGTCAGTAGGAGATCTAATTGTCATAGCAAGGTTACTTACTGGATGGCCACTGCTACAGGAGTTCCATTATATCCAGTCCAGACCACAGAGCCACTCACGCCAGCCTCAGTATACGTCAGATACTCAAGCTGATGCTGTTTCAGTATAGGATTGACGAAACGTCCTGTACTGCGTGTAGGCGGCTCGCCAGGCTTGGCGGTGGTCAAATAGCTAGAGATGTTGCAAATACCTTCTAGTCTCTCCTCCTCAGCAAGTCTTAGAGCGAACCCAAATGCTGTCTTGGGAGGGGGAGGATTGTTGGTCTTTGGGATCATAATGATACCAAAGTCATCAATGGCAGATTCTTCGTTGGGCTTGGTTGAAAAGACTTTGCTGACCCGCGTATCTTTCTCAAGAATCTCCAACCCTTTGTGTTGCTCCCCTAGATCAGACCACCAGGCTCGAAGGTTTTGGGTTCTTTTGCCGTTCTCATCCATAAGGTTATGACCTGCTGTGAAGATGATGGCTTGGTCCTGGCCAGGGATATTGACAAAGAAGCCGTTGCCACCTTTCTCTGCGAGGAAGTTCCATGTTAGGGTTTAAACAAGCATTGTAATTCTTGGGATACTTGCCGGCCCCATCTTTGGTAAATCTTAGCTTCGCAACTGCTTGGCCGATAACAGAGTCACTAATAGAGTTGAGACCATAACGAACAGGGTCTTTCTCTCGCTCTCTGCCAACATCTCCACCTCGACGATCTCGGTGCCAGAGGTTCTGGGGAACCAGCGATGATACCATCTTGTCTTGGCTTGAGTGGAGAGAAGCAACAGGTAAATCGAGGATCTATCAGTCCGGTAATCTGGCTGCGGTGCCAGGTAGCTGATTCTTGACTTTTGACCAATGGCTACTTCAGCGACGAGCACTTCAGCAACTCTATCATTGGCAACGCCCCGCTCGAGGTTGCGTTGATCACAAGTGGACTCAGCTTCACGATGTCGCTGATCATCTACCAGATCCGGAAGTTTATTGGAAGCACTACGACCTCTCCTGTCAGATCAGCAACCTCCTCTTTTGGGCATGCACCTAGTGAGCTCAGCTCTGACAAGCTGCCGATCACTTCCCGCATTTAGTCTCTCACAGAAACACTACAACCTCTCAGGCGAGGGTCGTGCCGTACCGGCTATAACCCATCTAATAAGCCGAAATGGAGGTCACCCATTCACCAATGATTTGGGACTTTGGTCTGCTCAGCCAGCCCTTTTGCATGCCAGTTCCTTTCTTCAGAACAGCTGCATGCTAAGAACGGTATCAGCCGACAACATCAGACTTTGTGCAACGTCGCATAACTAAATGCAACACCACCGTTATCAAGACGGTATTAGAGGAGAAGACGCGTACTGTGTGTTCCAAGGTCAAGATATGCAGGGAGTACACGAATGCGGAGAGCTGAAAGGTACGGTGATGTCAGCTCGCAGCATGGAGGTCAAAGCACAGATTATGTCTGAGGCCAGGAGACCATCCTAGCTATGCAATTGGATGGACTTTTTGATCGTCAAAATCTTTGCACAGTAGCCTGCAATTAAAGCGGCGTGGTTCTGAGACAACGAGCCATGACGATGGTCTTTTTCGACGCCATAAATTGGAAGACAATGCCGCGACATCATACTACAGCATAGCAATTGAGTTCTCCGTCCTCTATCACATCATTCACACCACCAAACCTCTTGAGCCTCGACAATCCATCATGAGCGGCGAAATCAGAACTATCGCTCGTGCCCTTCGCTCTGCGAGCCACAACACCCTCCCCAACGGTGATCTTAGTTTCCTCGAAGTCCAGGGCCGTCGTCTGATTGAGAAGATCTATGATTACGACTATCTCAAGGACCAGCGGATGGTAGCCAACGGACTGAGGGAGAATTCAACAGCAGCCTACGCCCTGGCCAAGGACAGTGTGAGTACATCAAATTGCATGCAAGCGGCACTACTCTAATATGTGACGAACAGATCTTCGCT
This sequence comes from Fusarium chuoi, assembly GCA_022627125.1. Taxonomy (NCBI): domain Eukaryota; kingdom Fungi; phylum Ascomycota; class Sordariomycetes; order Hypocreales; family Nectriaceae; genus Fusarium; species Fusarium chuoi. Next base: position 469,684 of record JAJALE010000865.1, on the reverse strand, counting down.
GTATACATCAGTGATGATGGCCTTATCAAGGTCAGTGAGTGGGATGAGGACCCTGAGGAGTGGGATGAGGCCGATCTCGAAGGCCTCGGTGATGTTCCTGTCCACGATGAAAGCCACATCGCTGTCGCAGTACTTCCAACCATGAGCCTGGTTCTGTACCAGGCACATGATGGTACTATCAAGACCGTCAAGTACGATAAGGACTCTAATACATGGACTGAGGACTTCGACATCCCTGGATCCGCGGCAACTGGAACTCCGATTGCTGGGTTTACGACCGATAAGGCTCTCATTGTGAGCTTCTTTGGAGACGACGGCGAGATCCATGCTCACAGTCGGGATTTTGAGGCCGGTGACTGGACTGGTAAGCATTGTTCAACCTCCCCTTGAGAGCCAGTCAATCTAATATCAAGCAGAGGAGACTATCCCTGACTCCTCTTTCGACGAGACCGTCAATAGCATTATCGTCGCCAAAGACAAAGATAGCGGTCACTTTGAGGCCTATGTCTTGGTCGGCGACACAGTCTACAACATCACCAAGACCGGCTCTCGCGACACCGTTGGCTCTTTCGACCAGAGTGGAGACTTTGTTCCGTCCACTAAGGCTGAGTCTGGCGGATGTTACAGCAACAACTGGGGCAACTATTGCGGCTCGTACACCTGCTATCGCGGCTGTAGCTGCGGGTGTGGCCAGGGCTACATGTGCGGTTGCTACAGTTGCGGCTGCGGATGCCCTCGTCCCCGTCGTTGCCCGCCTTGTTGGTGATGCTGGCTGGACAGGCTACTATGGATGCTTCGCATTGAGATGCACCCTTCGTTCTTCTCGGCAGTGTGACATTTGAACTTACATTCACTCATAGATCCTATGGATCAATTCGTTAGCTAGACCCCCTAGTGGGTGCTCAAATAACAATATACTCAATTTAACTCCCAAGACATGAACCCCAACTTCTGTGTACAATGTGTCTCCAAAGACCCAAGGCGTGAGCCTAGCTGCTGGGATCCCAACTCTCTGCTTCACAGCCACGGAGTCTGGTGTTGACAACCTGTGAGATTCTCAATTGTCAAGATACACATCCAGCTCAATAACCTAAAGATGGAGCAATCACAATCTTAATTAAACAAGGTTGAAATCATTTTTTCTCGGAGAGCCATTGAGATACGATTGTGATAAGCGTCAAATTCCACCGACCTACAATTCTTAGTAGATAAGAACGGACTTCAGGCAGCTTGGGTACTATCGGTAGAGACATTTGGCAAGCCTATTACAGGTCGCTCTCATCTAGGAAGGCCTCTCCTCGGACAGGGACACCATCCGGGATAGTCTGAGCAACTGCCGAAAACACAAACTTCATGATAAGCCAAGCCATGGCAACGGTGCCGTTAAAGCGGCAAAGCACTGTCTGACAGATACTGTGGTCCTCGTATGACTGCATTGCATAAACGTCGAGGTTGCGTCGCAGTGCATAATACATTCAATATTGCAACCACCAAAAGCCGCGTCATCTCAGCCATCAACTTACAGATATTTGGTGCAAATCTTCAACAGAACTAGACGGCCACCTCTAGATTTGGATATATCAACTGCTGCAGCCCGTTGGGGTATCATTTTGTGATAGTGGCGTAAATCTCGAAGCTGAAATGCAGACTGAATATTGATCATGAGACTATTTGCCGAGCCAACCTTTTCAGTCTCGGCCATGTGCTTCTGCAGGGTCTTTTGTTGGTGGCGTTATTAAACGAAGCTGAATTGTAAATTGACTTGTCACTCTTGTTCAGCTGCGAGTCGGTCATGCCGCTGCCGAAAGGGTCCAAGGGAAGCATGTATCCTGCGAAGAGCTCTAGATTGGCATGTGACGGAGAAACCGTGTATTCTAGGCGGTTAATGTCCTCGTGAAATCTCATCACATATATCTCAATTCCGACAGCTCGTTATTGAAGCACCACTCTGCAAACCACTCTCTTGCCGTCACTAAGCCTCTACCTCTTTGTGATTCCAACATGACCGACATCTTCGTCGATGCCCGAAAGGGCTCTTTGACTTCCACCAAGCTAGACGCCTATCTAGCTCAGCGCGTTGATATCAACGCCCAAGACCCCAAGACTGGCTTCATGGCTCTCGGAATGGCAGCTAAGTATGGACGTCTCTCAGTCGTCACTCTCCTTCTCGACAAGAATGCCTCTCCCAGAGCTATGAGCAAGCCAGGCATGACTCCACTGTACATCGCTGCCAACGGTAACGGTGACAGAGTCAACATCGTGAGAAAGCTTCTTGAAAAGGGTGCTCAGGTCGATGAGACCAGCCCAGAAGTCGATAATGATACGCCACTCATGGTGGCCATCACTCACGCTAGAGACCCTGTTGTTGTGAATATGCTCATCGACGCTGGGGCTTCACTCCAGGTGACGAACACCAAGGGTGAGACGGCAAAGGCACTCGCTGAGCAGTCAGGTAATCCTGCTATTCAGCGTGCTGTTTCCCCACCTGGGCAACAGATGGCAGGTCTTCCTGAACTGATCAACGCTTTGGTGAACTTTGTGTTGTTCATCTTGGCGTATGTGAACAGTGGAGTCATCAACGGTGTCGTCAAGGGCGTGGTATCCAACCTGTACCATATTGGACAAGCTCCGCCAGACCAGACTTTGGCTCAGGTAAGCTATACAAACTAGTCAGCGAGACACCTGCTAACGTATGATAGGACTTGGATAATCCTACTACCGTAGATGATTTCCAAAGGGGAGTCGAGAAGTATGTCAAGGATAGTGACCTCGGACAATTCTTTGCTCCCGGCAATGATTACCTACAAAAGGTTGCTGAAAAGGCAGTCGAGTTGAAGGACGACAAAAACAATCACCTCAACGACCCAGAGCATATGAAAGGACTAGTTAAGCTTGCCTTGTACCAGCCAATCTTCTACTGCGGTAGGTCATCCCCTCATGAATGAGGAAGCACTAACTAAATCTCCACAGACGACAGTGGCTCAATGCAAGCCAATATACTCGACGCCAACGGCAACGTCGTCAGCACAAGAATGGAAGCCATGAGAAGTCTAGTACAGCGCATGGCCCGTATCGCAACACGTCTTGTGCCCGATAACTCAGGTGCTCATCTGCGCTTCATCAACAGCGATGATCAGGGCAATGACCTCACTGCTGATCAGATTGATGCTCGTATACAGTTTCAACCAGGCGGTGGTACCAACATCGGCACAAACCTTAAGAAAAAGGTTTTGGAGCCGCTGGTCTTTAAGAAGCTTGATCAGGATGGCAAGTTGGACAGACCGTTCCTTGTTCTCACTATCACGGATGGTGAGCCTAGTCCTGAGCCTGTTGATACGTTCAAGAAGACCATTGAGGAGTGTGGACGACGGCTGGAACAGAAGGATTATCCCCAGGAATGTAAGTTGCGGCCCTTGATCCGTACGAAAGAATATGTTAATGAGGGTGACTAGCTACCATGTTCCTCATCAGCCAAGTTGGCAATGATCCTCATGCTGATCAGTTCCTCGACTCACTCTCTGGTGACACTGCGATTGACCGTGTTCTGTTCCGCAGTTCTGGTATGTTCTTGATTGCTAAGAAATATCCATTAACTAACACATAATCAGAGCGCCTGCATGAGAAGTATGCGGAGCTTCGTGATAATGAGGCAGACCTTGAAGAATGGGTAAGACTCTTTTCTTCATCAACAGGTTTTCAGCGCATTGACTAACCACAACCCTATAGCTTTTCAATATTCTGATGCAGCCTATTACTGGATGAGGGTTATGTCGCCTTCTGGATCGGTGGTCGTGATATGGGAGTTCTTCTCACGCCAATAGTCACTGTCATAGTTTCATTCAGAATTCATATCAATAATGATTGTATAGCTGAATTGTTTTATCTGCAAGATTGCAGACCAATAAAAAACCCGTCTTGTATAGTAGGAACCCTTCACAAAGTAGCTTAGAAGGGGGGCTTGGCATGCTCTGTTCTCCGACGACATCTGCCTCAAGATCCTCGCCAATATCAGCGCTACTATGCAGCTGGGATACAATAAGCTTACCCCTAGCAAAATCTTTACTCCATTCTCGCTCTAAATTTAAGCCTACCGCTCGTACTACGTCAGTTAAGTGTAAGACTTTTGAGAGTGCCACGTACAGCACGAAATGCTACCAACGGCACGAATCGCCCGAAGGTTTGCCTCGCTGACATTTGCAAGATGTCTCGGGTAATGTCCACTGAGATTCTTCAAGTACACGTCTGGATACTTCATGTTTTAGCATAGTGATAGATGAACACTTCCACCCAAGAAAATATCATGTAGATTATCGTTAGTCCTTGCTGTACTGTAATAATAATACAGTGTCACTCTCGCTCCTTGAGCTAGATCTGACCCTATAATAGTACATAATTTTCTTAAGATATACAATTCACCCATCAGTTCGTCCTCGCTATCGCTTGATCTATGCCTTGTAGTTCTTCTCAGCCCTCCTTTTGTTGATCGGCAGACCATCGGGACCCTCGTTCTCGCGACGGCAGTTAACGCCGGCTTCGTTACCGCAACGGGCAGGGAGAAGACAGCAGCCATCATTATCGCGGAATACTTCCAGGCCGTCGCTTGCCCTGCCCAGTGAGACGCAGTCTGGGCCATCGGGAAACCCACAACTGTGATAGCGTGTTAGCAGAGCTGAACTCAATATGAGAGTGCGAAGTCAAGACCTACCCGTTCTTGGCGAGGACGCCAACGGCGAAGAGAACTGAGACTAAAGCAAATTGCATTTTGTGTGTGGGGGAAGAAGAAATGGCACCGGGCCTTGGGTGGAAAGATATAAAAGGTTGTGAAGAGGGTAAGCTGATGCAGAAGAGAATAGGAATGAGAGAATAGCAAAAGGCAATTCATAGGATGCCTTCTATATATTTATATACTCGACGAAACAAATCCCCTAAACACGGTGATGATGGCTTTTGTCTTGGCTGAAACAGCGCCTGGCCTGTAACGAGGTCAAAACTCAGGAGTTCTTATCCGCCAGCTCCATTGGGGACGTGACATTACCATGATAGGCAAGTCTGATATCGTCAACATCCGAGAACTCTTGATGAAACATTTCAAGTAAAGAGTTTCCCTGGCTATGTAATGTAATTGATAGTTTAGGCTATTTGAATAGTTCAGCGGTGATATTTGTAGGAAGGAGAAAAGCTTGGGCGCTTACAATGTAACCTAGAAATGAAACAGGCACGGTTCTCCCAGAGTCTTTGGCTAGACTATGCCGATATGCGCTGATCTGGGGAGCTGATGTTTGCATCTCGCACTTTACCTTGTAATTTCTCAGTATTGGTGTCAGTATTGATCCCTCGCTTCTCGGCAATGTCTCTATCTCAGAAATGACTCCGTCGGTACATAAATGGCGTTACCAGAGGGTTTCCTTCGTTCTGGCATCTTTGGCATTTTGCCAAACGTAAGTACGTAATGCATCATAACGGGAGTCAATCGCTACGAATGACGAAGGTTGTGTTACATGAGGGAGCCAACAGATATAACGACCAAACTTGAGTATGAGTCACGAAGCCATATAAATACTGTTCACTTATTTCTACATCTTCACATAGATTCGCTGAGGCTGAACATTCTACCCTAAAAGTTCGATCACCTACGGCCTTTATAATGTCACCAAACATCTGCACCGCTGCCGTCGACGGCAACGCCGACTTTCTAATCGCTGAACTAACCCCCAAACATCGAGACTTCTCCCATGAAGTCTCCTCGAGTACTACAGCCTTGTGAAGGAGGGCAAAGCCAACTACATCTCAATCACTGCTTTCCGCGATATTACTGGAGAGGATACTTCTTCAAGATCTACGAGGGTGAGATGAGGCCCAAGAAGAAGGCTAAGCATGAGCATAAGTGATGAGCAGTACTATTTTGAAGTGGTAACTGTTAATCCAAATGTGAGCCTGGCAAGATGACATCCGGTCTGTGCCCCGAATCTGAGACTCTAAAAACAACTGGCGTTATTTATTACAGATTCAATTTATTATTCGATGCCTCATTTTATAACGAACTTAAAATATCGGCAGAGATCTCACATCGTATTCTCAACCAAACCAACCAATCATGTCGTATCTCCCTCCCGAACAGCCCAATAGCAAAACCCTAAAACAACCATATATCCTACCTAATAAATATCCACCGCTATATCATGCAACGTTCCTCTGCATACAAGCGACTCCTCATTAGATACTACGGAGAATTTTCTTTCGAATATGACGTACAGGACACTATCTACCTACCAAATAGAGTATATCGTGATCCTTGTATGACTGGAAGTATCAAAAGTGCCCTGCTTCCTGCGGGCGGGGAACCCTGCTTTATCTTACAAGACTTTGAAAACGTCGCACCGATCGACATCGCGGATCAAACGTCCGATATTAACGGGTTACATGGCCGAAGTATGAGTAGTACGACGTTGATATTTGGAGTATAAAGGTCAACTCAAATGCCCTTCTAAATGATTTATTTGTGGCTGCTTGCACTTATCCTCTCCCTCTCCAGTGTCTTCGGCATCTACCATATACCGATGCTACTTACAAAGATGGCATTAGCAGGAAGTCACTTTGGCGGCCAATGGGGCTCATTCGCCATCGCAGGTGACTCTTTCAACTTGTCCATGACAGACCATGTCATCCGCACATGGGCAGATCTCGGTGAACTCGACGAGTTCTACAACATTGACATGGCCCCGCGCAGGTACCAAGCCTTGACGATATATCATAAGAGCGAGCAAGATCTTCTCGGCGAAATTGACTTTGAGCATCTCGATCAAGAAGGCAAAGTCGACTATATCATGCTCAACACATACCATACTCGTCAACTCAACAATCTCGATCTTCAGAGAGCCTCTAAGGAGAAATATGATCCTCTGCTGCCGTTCTCGGATGATCTTATTGGGATGCTCGAGGCGCGTCAGGATGTCGATCCGATGAAAGCCAAAGAAACAGCTGGTCTGCTAAACAACGTCACCAAGTCGATCGCCAAAGTACAGACCAAAGTGCAAGATGGTGGTTTCAATGTTACCGAAACGACAGGATATCTTGCGAGTAAAGCCATCACCAATCTTCTTGATCTTTTGGGCGAGTGGTTCGCGTTTTACTCAACATATGATCCTCTATTTGACTTCTGGGTTACAACACCTTGGCAGGCGGCGAATACCTCTCTGACGAGCTATCTCGACGTTGTCCAGACAAAGCTGGCTGGGATGAACCAAAAGGATGGTGAAGACGCTATTTTCGGCGAGCCGATTGGACGTAAAGGACTGGAAGTCGAACTTGAAGCCGAGATGATTCCCTATACACCGGAAGAACTCATCAAGATTGGAAACCAAGAATTCGCATGGTGTGAAAAAGAAATGATCAAGCAATCTGAAGCTCTCGGCTACGGGAATGAATGGAAGAAAGCCCTCGAACACGTCAAAAATGACTATGTCGAGCCCGGAAAGCAAACGGAACTCGTCCGCGACTTGGTCGTTGAAGGAAGTCTCTTCGTCACAGAACGCGATCTCGTCACCATTCCACCGTTAGCAAACTCAACATGGCGCATGTCGATGATCAGTGCAGAGCAACAGAAAGTTTCGCCATTTTTCCTCGGAGGTCCAGTTATTCAAGTCTCCTACCCAGTTTCATCAATGGAGCACGATTTGAAACTCATGGTTATGCGTGGTAATAATAAGCATTTCGCTCATGCGACAGCTTTCCACGAGATGTTTCCTGGTCATAGATTACAGCTCTACATGGCAGATCGGTACAACTCCCATAGAAAAGAAATCTTCGATACACCCTTCTTCGTCGAAGGCTGGGCATTGTACTGGGAATTTCTGTTCTATGCACGCGATGATTTCCATAAATCTCCTGAGAATAGGATCGGTGCCCTTTGGTGGCGTATGCATCGCTGTTTGAGAATCATTTTTTCGCTGAAATTTCATTTGGGAGAGATGACGGCTCAAGAGGCTGTTGATTTGCTCGTTGAGAGGATCAACCACGAGAGGAGTACGGCTGAGGGTGAGGTCAGACGATCTGTTGAGGGGACCTATTCGCCGCTCTATCAAGCTGGATATATGCTTGGGGCGCTTCAGCTTTGGAAGTTGAGGGAAATGGCTGTTGATAGTGGGAAGATGACGCAGAAGGAGTATCATGATGCTATTTTGAAGACTGGTGGGCTGCCGATTGAGATGGTCAAGGCATTGATTTTGAACGACGAGCTTACGAGGGACTTTAAGGCGGGATGGAAGTTCTATAATTTCGATTAGGTATTAGTCTTACTAAATTATTGAGAGTATCTATATGTTTCTGTCCAGCACTATACCATGCCTTGTAGCTGCCACACAGAACTTAGTCTAACATCTAGTGTTTACCTTCCAACCAACCTTCAACACTCTCGCGAGCACCAATAGCACCGCGCAGAGTGTACTCGAAAGGGCAGCCCAGATATGAGCCCCAGTAAGACTTTTATCCTGCAACAAACCACCAATAGGCGGTCCAGACAAACCCGCAAAAGAGACGAGACTAAAACACATGCCCATTCTCGTGCCGATGGTATCAAGCCTCTTTGTGATACTAGCGACTCCAGTGGGCATGAGACTTTGGAAAGCGCCCGATGCGATGCCGTAGAAGATGGAGAAGACGTAAACGCCTGCGACGTCGTGGACTGCAACCCATGTATATGCGACTATGGCGACACAGAGAGCTGCTGGGGCGATTGTGTTCAATGGACCGATTCTGTCGGCGAGGACGGGGATTAGGACTCGGGTTGGGAGACCGACGCCGTTGATTATGGTGGTGATGAGGGATGAATCGGCGAAGGACATTCCGACTTCTTGCTGGCCAAACGAAGCAAGCTTGAAGATTGTCAGTAGGACTATAAGAGGGGATTGATCGGGGAACTTACGTAGTAGAAAGTGTAATACACCGACCACACAAAGAAGAATAAACCCCCCACATAAGACACGTAGAGAGTATCCTTGAACGCACTCCAGTCGATGATAGGTCCAGTCTGTCGTGGCGGAAGTCTTGGCCTCATGAAAATAGCCACGAGTATAAATCCAGCCAAATTAATGAATCCCAACACCCTCGCCGTCCAGGGCATACCGATGCTGGGAAGAAGCGCCCGAACAACAAGAGGATAAACAGTACCGCCGAGAGAATTACCTGTAGTGACAAGTCCAATAGCAATACCTCTCCTTTTCTCAAAATACGTCGCCACCAACGCCAACGACGGCGCAAAGATAATGCCCCCACCGATACCAGTGACAACACCCTGCGTGATCATAAGATGCCAGTAAGAAGTCGACAAGCTCATCATGAAAATCCCAATGAGCTGCAGTCCCGCACCAACAAGGAACGTGGGGATCCAAAACCCAGCATCTAGCAACCTTCCAGAGAATGCACTCCCAAAGAAAGTGAACCATACTTGGATCGAACCAATCCATGAGATCTGGAAGGGCGATTGGGGCAGTGTGGAGGTGTAGTGGGCTTGAAAACTTCCGAATGAGTTGACGTAGCCCCATGTTGCGAAGATGACGATCCATCCCATTGCTACTTGTGTCCATGCTTCGATGCCGCCGTCTGGCGGAGGGGAAATGTCGCCCGGTCGGAAAGATGCGCCTGCTGAGGCGATGATTTCAAGATCTTGCATCTCTGACCTCGTCTGTTCACGACGCAGCGTATTGATTGGTTTGCTTCTCTCATTAGAATTTTTCACTTGGCAAAGGCATTGAGAACTCACAACATGGTTTCAGCATTCGAAGCATCAGTTTGGGGTGTTTTTTCAGCCATTTTCACTCAATCAAGACAAATAATTTTCAAAACATCGAATTCACGGTGAGGAACTGCGGTATCGCAATGTTAAGTACTAAGCTTGCTACAGTCATGTTACGGTCAGAAAATCTAACGTGACGAGTCCCGATACCGCTCCAGAATAAAAACCGGGAATAACATGATAAATTATGGATCTGATGCGAAAATTCTCGTGATAGCCTGCCCTTCTCGGTAACTGATCAACCGAACCGAAGGCCGATAAGCAGATAAGGGAGATAGCTGTTTCGATGCTCTACGAATGGGTGGTGGGCTTCTTATCACGTTTATGTAAATGATGGACCTTGGCATAAATGCTAGCACAAAATACCCCGCGGGGTTGATGATAGCTTCGAGGACGGCAAACCTGACTCGATTGGGATGGTCGGAACCGGCCGCTGTGAGTTGGCTACTACTGAAAACAGAGTTTACAATAGCACCGAGACATTTCGCTTTGACAAGTGACTAAACGCAGACTATCACTTTGTTAGATACCGAGATATTTAACCGACGGAACTTGTGGAATTTAATTATGCGAAAATTCTCATTCCCCCATGCCTTACCCCAGACAGCTTTAGCTCCCCAGGCCCACGTTTCGCTTGAAGATATCCGCGGCATGTCACTCCCGGGAGAGCTTCCGGGATCGTGATCCCCTCCCGTCGAGATCTTTTCGGCAAAAGCGATCCCTTCAATTGGACATCAAGGTTCGTGAATGCCATGATGAGTTTAGTCTGACGGTGCGGCTGAGATACTGTGGCTGCGAGCTGGTTCCCATTTCCTGGTAGAGTTGTCAGCCATGACGTGTCTCACAGTGAGATATTTTGCTAGTCTTTCTTTGTTTACCCTTTGCCTAATTTCTTTCCCATGTGAGAAAAGGAGACGCTTCGATTTGGGTTCTAGTCTTGTTCCTTGGAGGGCGCTGTGGCGTTTATCGAAGCTTGTTTTATGAGCCTCCCTTGCAAATCTACGATAGACCTTTCGTGGGAGAACCTCTGGATCTTCAACTACCTTAGTTCATGATCAGTAACCAAACTGTCGGTAATATGTCCCAAAATAGATAATAAATAACAATGGTAGCACAGTAATTGTCATAACTCACGCCATGGCTTCTATCGGTGACATTTGTCACTACCCCGTAGTCTACCTAGTCTACCCTACTGCGATTCATATCCCCAATGTCCGTCACTTTTCGGTGTGGCCCGGAATGGCCGCTAGTGCCGCCTAGACCCTGATCTAGAAGCTCCGACAATTCGCCAATCAATAGCGTCGAGCATGAAACTCTATCCATCATGCCATGTCCCGTGCGTAATCCCCAGCACGCAAACGCGTATCTCACATACCGGGCTCTCGTAAACCATCATAATCAACCTTGTACCTCGCAGAAAACGTTGAGTATAAGTAAGAGAATACGGCCCTCCCCTAAACAGGCAAGACACCGAGAGAGAGAGGGTCCCTGTTTCTCAACTAGGTTTGTCTTGGCTTCCAGATGTCGCTTGCTAAGAGGAACAACGGTGCGTCTCGAAAACCCACCCTTTGCGGATCATAATGATGTAGGGCTGACAGTTTGAATCTTAGGCTGTTACGAGTGCTGCAAGAGACGTCTTAGGTGCGACAAGACAGAGCCCGAATGTCTCAAGTGTCAGAAAAAAGGCATCTCCTGCTCTGGGCAGGGCCTGAGGTGCAGGTACAGCAGCCACATGGCTGTTGACTCCGCACCTGGCGCTGGGAAGCCTTTGACTTTGACTTTCATCTCGTCATCGACGCCTGCGGAAACTCAATCTGGCAAGAGTTTGAGATGGGTCGACTCTGCGCAGAGGGTGAGAAAGGAGAGGGTGAGGAAGACCAAGGGAAGGGCTGCTTCTGATAGTCCGACTTCGTCAAATCCTCCTGACTCGGCGTCTTCTGATGATGCCACGTCGCCGTCGTCGGATGACTCGGCTTCTGAATTCGGTGGTGTCGTTGTGCCGTATCGATATGGTGTTACGATACATCCAGCACTGAATGAAGCTTCGAACGTCCAGACAAGGAGGTTGTTCAGTCATTGTAAGTTCCATCTCCTCTTTAGAGTCACCGTTCTAACGCATCTAGTCTCTGAGATCATTGCCGGGCACATGGTTGTACTAGACTCATTCTCCTTCAGCAACGGATACAGAGACGTCATTCTGCCGCTCGCCCACCAAGATGAGAATCTCGCACAAGCTGTGTCAGTTGTCTCGGCGTTTCACCTAGGGCAAAGGGATCCCAGCTTACAACGCATCGCTGAAGCAGGTCACCAAGCTATTGTCCAGAAGCTACGGCGTGATTCACTTCAACTTAGCCCTGAGCAACTCTTCAACCCATATATCCTCGCAACAATCTTGGTACTTTTGGTTGGCGAAACAATCACCGGTGCCGATAACTACACATATCTTCTGGAGATGCTCAACTGCCTCACACAATATCCCGACTGGATATCAATGCTCCCTCCTAGTCTGAAGGACTTCTTTCTTCAGCAGATCAAGATGTACGTTGTCCTGCTCACTTTTGTCTGACATATTCACTGACTGATGTTAGGTTCCAACTCTTTGGTGTCCCTCTAGCCAACGAGTCCAAAGGCCTCCAAGTCCTGACCGGCCCCGAAGCTTACCTCGACTTCATGGCCTACCCCGAACTCCCCCCGCAATCCGAACACTTCACCAACATGGAAACCATCCGCTCCGCCATCTTCGACGCCTGCAGCATCTACCGCCGCCGCGCTGAATCCTCCCTCAGCGACGACGAGTCTGTCCATCTCGTCGAGCAACTGCGCCTCAAAGTCCTGGACCTCGACAGCTCTACGAAAGGAGCACACGCCCTTGTGTGGACGTACTTTATTGCTGCGGCGGAGAGTATTCTACCGGAGCATAGGGAGTTCTTTGCGGGGAGATTGGCGGATTTGTATAACGTTACGAATTTTGGAAGTATTCCTGTGGCGGTCAAGGCGCTGGGCACGATTTGGAGTATGCAGGGAACAAGGCGGTGGACGGAGATTGTTAGTAGTGAGACGCCGATTCTTATTATGTAAATTGCTAGGGATAGTTATGATGGATGATAAAAGCGTCACGGGTAAAGGAGTTCATGCAGCATAGATGGAAAATTGATTTATTTTCATGATCAGGCTCTGTTTCAGCGTGATCACCCGATGGGCTACGGTCATAAGCAATGGAAAGGTTCAGGTAAGTTAGTATAAGTTTAGGGCAGCATCTCCTCAACTTTAGACCTTTGGTCATCTCTCGAGTTCTTGCTCGACGTGGGTAGCTCTTTATAACAATACCTCAGGTGCCTATGCATAGAGCGAATATTCAGTTTTGTTAGATTAATGTGAGGGTACTAGCCTAGCCCCTGACTTGAACCAGGGAAAATCATAACAAGACAAGCCTTGCTTTGCTATGGTGCCTCTACTGTTCCAGCTTTCTGACATATGCCACAGGACCTTCATAACGGTGGGTTCCGCGGAACAAATAGTAACCCACAGAGAACACCGCGACAGCCCCGTAGATGAGAATACTCCAGTTCATTTCTGACGGGGACGGGTTGGGGTTTCCAGGCATGAAAGCTAGAACGAAAATGATGATGAGGAAGGCTTCGGAGACGATATTAACAGCAAGACCCCATCTACCGAGACTGAACTTGGACTTGAGAAGAGGACTGTTTGTAGATCGTCGCCAGATCATGCAGCCGATGGAAACTATGTAACTCGATAGAAGAGATGTTGTTGCGAGCGAAGTAATCGAGTTGAGCGCGACTGCTGAGCCAATGTTGATAAGAGACAGGAGACTCGAGATCAAGAAGGTCGTCAGGATAGCGTTGATGGGGACATCCCATCCTGTAGGGACCTTTGAAAACCATGGGCTGAATGGAACAGCGTGATCTCGTGCAAAAGCAAAGAGTTGGCGTGACGACGTAGCTACCATGGTGAGATTGGAGAAGCCAGTCATGATAACGAGGAAAGACGCCATGGCAGTAGCACTACTCGTTGACTGAGTTGAGTTCAAAAAGACTTGCATGAAGGGATATCCTGTTGGCGAAGCGATCACCTCCTCAAGGTTGCCGATGCAGAAGCAGTATGTGATGACCATGATCCAGCCAAATGCGCCGTTGAAGACTGTGGTTGAGATCATAGCCTTTGGCAGAGTACTGCTCGCGTCGCGGAGTTCCTCAGACATGTGCACAGCAGCATCAGCACCAAGCAACGGCAAAACACCCGCTAGAATACCGACGAGTGTTGAGCCACCGATACTCCCCCAGCCTCCGCCATCAGTGAACTCGGTAAATACAGCTGTCGCATCAGCGCGCGGTGAGAGAACCCAAAGGGTGACCAAAATGCCGAAGAAGGCAAAGATGTGAATGACAAGAACTGTCGCTTCAATCAACGGCAGCTTCCTAGCGAGGAGTGTGTTGAACACAACTGAAAACGCAGCTACCGCGATGGTAAGTAGTGTTCCGTGCCATGGCTTGGGAACGTATTCGGGGTAGTTCAACACCACGAGGCCTTGGATCTGCGTTCCAGCGATGAAGGCTGATGAAGCGCATGATGTCTGCCAGCCGAGGACACACATCCAACCCATAAGGTAGCTGATGAGCTTTTGGTATTGCGGGGGTGCGAACTCGGAGACCCAATGGTATTGACCTCCTGTCGTAGGAGCCCTATAGATCTGTCAGTAATTGGCAGTGGAGTAACGGTAGTGGTACGGACATTGAAGCCATTTCGGCCATGGAGGTGTTGACGAGGAGGAAGCCCATCCAGCAGACGAAGAACATCCAGATAAGACCTGCTGTGCCACCGTTGACGAGACCGATTGTTGAGACACTGGAAAGATCAGCTTGAGTAAATATCCTGTCGTCGGCGCAACGGACCTGAGGGAGAACTCCCAAGACGCCATGAGGATCATGGAGAAGCCAAAGATGGACAGGAAGCGAAAGTTCCTCTGATGTGTCTGTTAGTTTGATACAGTTACGACGACGAGCGTTGCGACGAACCGTCATTTCTTGGGTCTTTCCCATGCGGTACATGTCAGCGCGATCCGCCGCGTTACCCTTCTTCTCGTCGACATGCTCGCTGGACTCATTGATGCCATACGCGGCATCCTGAACGTCGACTGATCGTTTATCGCCTTCAGCAGACATTTTGGCGTACTCTTTCCTAGCAAAGACTCAACTTAGTGGAAGAGAGAGAATAGTAATTTAAAGGAAATAAAATAAATCGAGGAACAAAAAGGAACAAAACGAGCATGCAGATGCTTCGGTAATAGAAATGCACGAGTGCGGCATGCAACACTCTTTAGGATGTACACCCGCCAACAGTTCCTCTGCCTCTACCTCTACCTCCAACCCTTGCCGGACCCCCCTGTTTGAACTTGAGACCCTGGCTAGACCCTGACTAATTGGTGATCCTCTTCCCCCGTCCCGTGCCGAAGTCCGGAAGATCTTCCGCTGTATTTAGCTGAGTCAAAGCAAACGACATGTTTGTCAAAGTCGTGTCATTGCCATAGCCATTGCAGTTACGAGACTCGTAAATTCTTTGGTATCAGTCGAGTTTTGCTTTTTATTTTGTGTTTAGGCGAACGTCGGATGCAAATGGAGTCGTTCGACAAGAGGAGTCAGGAACATGGTGGAGCTCATGCGGCACAAAGGACCAACAGTCTTGGCGGTTACAGGCATTGATTTCAGCCAAAATGAAGTGTTCTTTTTCCTTCACCACAAGGGCACATCTTGTTGTAAAACGCTCCAGCTTCGAGAGGGTGTAGTTCTGTTAAGGATCAGCCACCAAACCAACAGACGTCAACTGCCGATCTCCTCGTGGCAGTCACAGACATTGCGTGGGTAATATCCCGTCTCCTCGGTTAAGCCAATGAGCACATCTCACGAACTGCTTCCTCTGTTGGTTCACCCATGCTGTGGCTTGCATGATCCAATCTACCAACCAGGGCCCCCCATGTGAAGCCGTCACCAATGAATACGTAAGAAATATCTTCAGCGGAAATTCTCTACGAGGACCGTTAGCGAGGTGACTTGCTGTGCCGTTGGTTCGAGCCATGAATACCGAGAGTCCGGGAGGCCGAAAAGGATTCAGGTCATGCAGCCTTAATAATTCTGCAGAACCTGCCGTGATGTAATGAATTCTTCCCTTTTTCTTCTTTCTCTACTACCGTAGGTCTTTGAAACATGGATCCGAATGATGATCTATACCGGTTTTCTCCCGTTACATCCAACGATCATGCGGGAAAGTTATGGATCGTGACGATCTTGTCGCTGATCTACACCTCGCTTATTGCGCTGGCAAGGGCTTATATCAAGTACAAGATGTTTGGGTTCGACGACGTTTTGTTTGCTGCTGCGACGGTGAGAAACATACCAGACCCAGAGCGTTTTACAGGATGCTGACTTTGTAGGTTTTGCATTTGGCGCAGGCGATTGCTGTGTTTGTTGGGTTGAGTAATGGCCTGGGCAAGTTCAACTCGATTACGACGACGGAACAATGGGCGATCTCTTCAAAAGTGAGTCTCAACCTCTGTTGCTGTTCTCTCGTGCTGATAGATTTACTGGTAGTGCACGATCGCATCCGTCATTCTCAGCCTTCTGGCTCTCAGTCTCGCCAAGTGTTCCGTCCTCGCCCTTATACATCGCATCATCAGCTCCAAGCCCGGAAAGAACAAGATGGTCTGCGTGGCGCTCATGATGTTCACTGGACTATGGGGCCTTGGTTCAAGTCTAGCATGGCTTGTGAACTGCCGTGCTGGAACTTTGTTGACTGTGAATAACGTCAAGCAATGTCCAGATCAGGTATAACCCCACAGAATGGTATCCTTCAGAGCCGAGTCTCATAGTTGTTGGCAGAGTGCACGTTGGGGCGTCATCACGGCAATCGACATCTTGACTGAAGTCCTTACCTGGCTCCTCGTTCTTCACCTCTCGTGGTCCGTCAACATCTCCTTCGCCCGAAAATGCCAAGTCGTCACAGCATTCTCATTCCGCATCCCACTCATCGCCATTTCCTCCGTCCATCTCGCATACTCTCAAACATACCCAACATCTCTCGAGCCTCAATTCGCCGTCACAAACACCCTCATCTGCCAACAAGTCATGATCGCCTGGTCTCTCATCTCCGCGACAATGCCCAACCTGAAGAACTTCCTCAAGTCCTTCTCAATAGGCATGGGCTTCCCAGTCGCGTTTGACTTTACGATGTCGGGCTCAAGCAAGGCTTATGCACTGCAATCACTGCGGAATAATCGCTCTACGAATGCGGCTTCGGCGACGGCTACAGCTCATAGTGCGAATTGGAGACCTGATCAGGTGTCGAATCAAACTACCGCGGCACATAGATCGAGCAGGAGTAATAGCCGCGATGTGTCGGAAGAGGGTTCAAGTTCAAGAGCAGGGAGTCAAGAGTTGATTATTAATAAGGAGGTTGCGTGGAACGTCACGTATGAGGACCATCAAGATGTATTTACTAAGCGATAAGCCAAATCAACACATTAATAACGTGCTTATTGATTCAGACAAAAGTTCTCGGGGTTTTGAGTCAGTGATGCTCTGAGACATGCAGTGGGAGTGGAGCTTTGCATGCAAGTACAAGGGCTTCATCCATGTCGTGTCACGCCAGGTTCGCGGAACCCTTCCAGCGTCCAGGTCCCAGCATAAGAAAAAAATGTCGAAGGATCTGGGGACAAGGGTTGAAACGGGCTAATCGGATCATGTCGAAAACCCCAACCAACAGCAGTTCTAGACCGTTTCAGAAGACTGTCCCAGAAATACAAGACTCCTGGCTCTTGCATTACGAATTACTGCAAGCATACTCCGTACACGTTCATTTCTCAACTGACTCGCAATGCCCGAGATTGTCTTACGCGATGCGTATTACTCGGAACTTCCGGCGATCGCAAATGTCATGTCAAAGGCCTTTTGGGGCGATAACCTTTTTGGCGATCTGATCCACCCGCATCGGAACGAGTACCCTGATGATGTAGATCTGTACTGGCTGCGACGTGCACGGGTCAACTTCTGGGATTATCGTTGGAAATGGCTCGTGGCTGTGGCTAAGGATCAAAATGGTAAAGAGGTCGTTGCTGGTATTGCGCAGTGGGCGAGGCTTGGTGAAGGGGGTAAAAGGTTTGATCTAAGATTCTATGATCCCTGTGAGTTCCTCTGCCTCTCCAATTTATGACAGTTATTAATACGGTTCAGGCAACCTGTTGAAATCTCTATCCTCAGTTGCCATGAACATTCGCGCCTGGGCCATACCAAGTCGTGCAGTTGACCCCAAAGACGAAGACATCATCGAAAGAGCATATCCTCACTTCGACTCAATATGGAGCGGCAAACGTGCCGAGTCCTGGTATCTCGAAGCATTAGCCGTCCATCCAGACTTTCAAGGCAAGAACATCGGCCGGCAGCTTGTGCAGTGGGGTCTTGACCAGGCTGAAGCTGAAGGAGTTTGCGCTTCGGTGGTGAGCGCTCTGGGCAAGGATGATTTCTACAGGAAATGCGGGTTTGACGAGCAATTTGGAACAGCGAAGGATGGTGAAGGGAATCCGTTGGCTGATTTTGAGGGGTCCAATATCTTTTGGAAGTGGCCTGAAAGAAAGGAGTGAGGTTTTTTGTAGTTGCTTTTGAGGGCATGAGATTGGTGAGAAGAGCTGGGTGATAGAGTGTATAGGTTGGCGGCATATCCAGCGATTAATATATTGGTAATAGTTTCAAGTCGCCCGTATTTGAGGTACATTTCAGATACTTTTCTCATAATCATACCACTTTTTGTAGATACATATGAAATGCCTATCCCTGGTTGGAAGCTATTGTTGGTTTCCAAGGAGGCTATTGAAACTAGAAAATGGAAATATACGATACCACCAACGCATCAAGGTCAAGGTCATGGAGTCTTAAAATACAGCCAAGCTTAAAATGTCTCCAGTAGCTTCATAAGTATTTCAAAACAGAAACTCTAATTCTCGCGGGTGAGGCTTTGGCCCAAGTTTCTTCCGAATAGCCTCATCCTCTGAACTGTGGATTTCGGGCAATGCCTCATCTAGCCCGTACCACTATTTATCAATCTAGCTTCTTGTCGCTCTGACTTCATTCGGTACAAAGTGGGCTAATTAATCTCAAAATTCTCCATTCCTAGGCAGCCAACCCGTTAGCGGTGGATGCCAGCCTTGATGGTGGATACCTCTCATGATATAAGATGGCTTCTTCACCCAAACATCATTTCTCATCCTACAAATTAGGCATTCTATGTCCCCTCACAGCCATGGAAATTCAGACTTCGTTTTTGGACTTGCCGCGTGAGGTCCGGGACATGGTCTATGATTACGCCTTCGAAGATGTCAAGTTCAGCAACGCCTTTACAACTCAAACCGCATATTCCCCTGATATCTTACCCTTGCTCTACGTCCATAAAATCATATCAGACGATCTTCAGCCTCGTCTTTACCAGAACCACGCTATTGTTATTCCACTTCAAGAACCTAGCACTTATGCAACTGGAGAATGGAGTATAGTTCCCAGAATTGCGTGCTCCAAGATGATGAAGCAACGCTCCAACACCCTCATCATTGAAATGTCTCAGACAACTATCTCCTACTATCAAGATTCAGACCTGGAAGACGATGAAGACGAAGATCCCGTTGAGGATGACACCTTCTGGGACCCTAACAGTCGAGGTGGAAAGGCACTCCCCCAGAAGCTCATCAGCGATATTCTCTCTTTGAAACAAAGTCTCCCAGCCCTCAAAACCATCAAGTTCGTATTCTGGTTCGGGAACTGGACTGCCTGGAGCCATACCTGGGAGGAACATCTCGAGAAGCTCAGGGCTACTTGGCCGGAGCCGTTGCTGAAGATTGAGATGAACCTGTTTGAGTTTGTAGACGACCAGGTTGCGGACGGCGGATACAACTGGGTCGAGGCATGGTATTACTGGGCGATAGAAAGAAAGAGGATCTGGTTCCAGGCGAACAACTTCAAGTGGAAGGATCATGCCAAAGGGGATTTTCGAGGTCGTAGGATTAATGTCCGCGCGTGGCAGGATGAGGAATTTCTGGATTGGGATGATGAAGAAGCGGATAGGGCTCTTCATAAGAAGCGCTGCGAGGTTAGGCCTTTGTTTGTTAGGACATGCGACATGGAAGGACGAGTGTAAAGGTTCGAGATGCAAGTAAATAATATCATATGTTTTGGCATGAATATATTTGATCAATCAATGATAACCAAAACCAAAGAACTTGCTGCGCTATAACGATCATCTTTCTATATCTATGCGAGATTATACTCAGCAATGAGCTTCTCAGCAGCTGTAATACCAGTCACGTAAGCAACAGACTGAATATGACAGCTCGCCAGAACAGGAACGACACCCATATCCGCAATACGAAGACCCTCGAATCCAATGACCTTAAAGTCACTATCAACAACAGCATCGGGATCTCCCTTCTTACCCATCTTCGTGGTACCGGTCATATGCCAACTCGAAGAAATAGTATTCTTCCAGTGCTCCAAAAGCTCATCATCCGAACCGCCCTGTGGTCCTGCAAGCATAGCAACGTTATCTTTAGCATAGCCATCATGCTTGACGAGCCTAAAAGCGTCGCGGAGTGACTCAATAGCTACTCGACGATCAAATGGCGAACCCAAGAACTTGGGGTCAAACTTGAGAGGAGCGTTGGGATCAGATGACTGAAGCGTAACTTCTCCCTGACTCTGCGCATTGTAGTAAAACACCAGAATACAAGAGTAATTAAGCGCAGAGTCAGGAAACTCAGGGATGAACCAGTGAATAGGAAAGTGCGTAAGAATCTCATAATGCGGCACAGTCTCCTTCTTAAGAAACTCCTGCTCCTCCGCCGGCAGAGCCTTGAACTCGTCTGACTGGACAAGCTTATCAAGCTTGAACCAGCCAATTCCTAACTCGCAGGCAAACTTGGTCCAGGGGCCTGTCCCGTCGCGGCGCCATTGCTCGAGGGCGTCGTCCATGGCTTTCTTGTCGCCGTAGAATGTGTCGCGCGCGGTGTCGCCTGGTTTGCGGGTGTAGACTAGGGGAGTGAACATGTGGTCACGCAGACCTTGGCCTACGCGGGGGACATCTTTGACAACGGGGATGTTGAATTTTTCGAGTTGGGATTTGGGACCGATGCCGGAGTGCATTAGGATCTTGGGGGTGTTGAGGGCTCCGGCTGAGAGGATGACTTCTTTGGAGGCGAGGTCTGTGATGGTCAGTTTGTGTACTCATAATTCCAAGATATTCACAGCTTGAGATGAGGAAGGACTCACATTTTTTGCCATTGGCTTCAACGCCAATAGCCTTGTTGCCCTCCAAAAGAACCTTCTGGACAGTTGAATCCGTCAAAACAGTAAGATTCTCAGGCTTGGGTTCCAAGAGATCATTCGCAGTTGATCTCCGTCCCTTAGCGCTCGAGTTGATCAAAACCGACATTCCCAACGGATTTCCAGAATTATGATCAGGATTCAACGGAAAACCAGCCTTCTCAAAGAGATCCAGCACAGGAGGGAGATCCTTCTCCCACTCGCCAGCATACCCAACATGAAGCTTCCCCTCAGAACCGTGGTCTTCTGCCTTGGGAGCAGCATACTTCTTATCAACACCCTCAGGAAGCTCTCCATGAAACGTCTCTAGACTCTTATACCGACCATGGATCTTATCCCAGCGATACGCATCATCGTCTACGATGCGCGCCCACTCTTCATAATCGTCTCTCGCACCGATACTATAAACACCAAAGTTGATGGCGCTCGAACCACCGAGTCCCTTACCGCGAGAATAATCCAGCTCACGATTGTTGGCGAATTCTTGGGGCGCTGTTTTGTAACCCCAGTTCATATCCTGGTTAAGAAAAGTGGTCCAGCGCTGCCCGTCGACGCGCAGGTTGCGGTCTTGGTTTGTGCCGCCGGCCTCGAGGAGAAGAACGGAGGGTTTCTTGGCGGTGCGGGAAAGATTGGCTGCTAGGGCGCTGCCGGCTGGGCCGCCTGCGGGACGAGAGTTTGGTTAGAACGGTGACTTGTCTAGTGGTGTTGATCCATGTGTGCTCAGGCATTGGGCTAGAGGTGAAGGAGGGGGGTGATTGAGTCAGGTCGCTCGGACATACCTCCTACGACGATAAAGTCGAATGGTGAAGCCATATTGACCAATTGGATAATAGGTATAGTAGAGAATCAAGCTATAGGTTCTGACTCAGTGGTAATAATGTCAATTGTTAAGATGAGGTGATTTTGGAATAAGAAGCAATAAAGAGGAATGAAGGGGAAAGGGGTCTTTCTGGGAACATATATGATCTACAGCGCCTCTCCTCACCCGTTGGTTTTAGTCCAACCTAGCTCTATAGACTAGGTAGGCTAGGGCTTCTAGTGCAACGGTGTCTCATACTGTACAAGGTCCCCGATGACACAATGAAACGAAACCGGTATCGAACAAGATAAAACACTGTAACTAGGTAGGTACTCGAACCAACACATCGTTACACGCCAAGATTCTAGACCCTGTAAGCTGGGGCTTAGTTTCGCGGCGTGGCTTCAACTTCTGACAGGCTTTGCTCACCTCGCCGCTTATGGTGAGAAGTATATCAAATATGCAATTTGCGCCCTACAAGCCACCAGAAATATTTGTCAAGTCCATGTCTGACAGTTCTGTCCTTATCATGCCTTGCAAAATAGTTCCACTTTCGAACAGGGTCTCACATAAGACTAGGTAGCCACGGGAATAGCAGACCGTGAATGATCTACAGACGCACAAGTCAGGTCGGAAAGATTAATCACCTGAACAATTAATTACTCGCGCCGCGGTCGATCCCCGTTCACATAATGTCTCCGGCTGTCAGTTAATGGGCCACTTCCCACCAGCTCCTTGCCATTGCATGATTAGTACAGGCAGATCAATGCCGGATACAATGATTGCTCCGTATAGCGAACCCTGCTCCGTGTAGCGAACCTGGCACGCCATGTTATACTTGCGATCTGCAGGGGCTGCGGAGCCGCACGGTTCAGCGAGCTATGCCTGAATTATCGGTCTTAGCAAGTCTTAGCAGGAGTTTTAGAAGGATGCGGTAGAAGGGAATGTAACTTTAATAGAGTTGGCCTGTCACCTGCGTCTGTGTTGTGTTTTGTTTTGTTCTTGTCATCTCTAACTTTTTTGCTTTTGCTTTCGGCTCACAGATCTTGGTCCCAGAGACTCGGTAACCATGGGTATCGAGGAACAGTTCATCCTCCTCTCATTGGGGCTCGTCACCATTGGAGTGAGAATGGGCGTGCGAATCCGACAGATTGGGTTTGGGGGATGGCAGTTGGATGATTATCTGATGCCCATCACTGGTGTAAGTGGCGCAATCGCCCGCAGATGCAAGATGCACGGGACCGTTTACTGACCTGACCCTGTGTCTTTGTAGCTCATCTTCACTGCAGAGACAGTTGCGGCGTATCTCGTCGGTGCCAAGTTCCAGGGCCTGACGAACAGTTACATGACGGATCAAGAACGCGCCGACATCGACATGAACGGGCAAGAACATTATAATCGGGTTTGGGGATCCAAGATTCAGGTCATAGGCTGGTCCTTTTATGCCTGTATTCTCTGGTGTCTCAAGTTTTGCGTCACTGCGTTCTATGGACGTCTTACGTATGTTGTTTGTTGTCTGTGGTGGTGAGGATGTTGGCTGACGTTTGCAGTTCTGGATTGACGCATCTCAAGACGCGAGTGACGATCGCATACATTATTCTTGGTATTTCATACGCTGTTGTTGCGCTCACGATTTTACTGTCTTGTCAACCTTTTCATCACTTTTGGCAAGTTTCTCCAGACCCTGGACTGCTCTGTCAACCGACCAAGTCGCCGGCTTATGTGTTGGTCGTTGTTATTCCCAACATCTTGACGGATATCTACCTTCTTTCC
Source organism: Fusarium chuoi (assembly GCA_022627125.1). Taxonomy (NCBI): domain Eukaryota; kingdom Fungi; phylum Ascomycota; class Sordariomycetes; order Hypocreales; family Nectriaceae; genus Fusarium; species Fusarium chuoi. The sequence goes on along the minus strand of JAJALE010000865.1, from coordinate 445,950 downwards.
ATTCCGCTACCTGTAAGTCATGTCCTCAATTCTATGATCATCACATCTGACATCTGCAGCTTCTCTGGGGCGTCAACATTAGTTTGCGACGCAGACTCACGCTCATGCTGCTTTTCAGTGGTGCCCTCTTCATCATGATGGCGGGTACAATTCGCGCGGTGACAATTCTCACAGTAAGTTGAATTACATCTACGAAAGAGCATTGACTGACAAATGCCAGGCCGGTCCAAATGGCGCAGTCGCAGGAAGTCAATGGGCATGTCGCGAAACCTTTGTCGCAATAATCGTCACAAACCTGCCCATAATCCAACCCCTCATCCGCAAAGGCGCCAGCATGATCGGCCTCAGCGTGCTCTTCAGCCGCGGCACAAAATCGGCATCGCAGAGCCACCAGCTCCGCAGCAGCGAAATGGGCGGGAGCCGGTTCAACACTAGCCGCCGCCGCGGACCTGGTAGCTCGCACCCGCTAGCGACGGTTCCCCAGACCACGGCCTGGGCCAGCGACGAGCACATCCTCCCTGACGCTGGGAAACCTGCTGGGGCTGGGGGCGGTATCGTGGTTGCGCAGGAGATCAGCGTGCAGTCTGAGGTCACCACGGAGGATGAGCGTGGGAGGAGGAGGGGGCCTGAGGGGAACGACTGGGGGTACAAGACGAGTGTGTCAAGGAGTCCATAGGGGTATGGCTTGGCTTGGCTTGGCTTGGCTTGACTTGGCTTGGCTTGGCTTGGCTTGGCTTGACTTGGCTTGGCTTGGCTTGGCTTGGCTTGGGCATCAATGCAACGATGGGATAGGCTACGTTTGGGAACAGGGAAAAGGGATCTAGCGCTGGAATTAGAGACGGGAGGTAACTTTGGCCCGCAAGGACTTGTTCTTTTCTATACCTATACTATAACAAACAATTAATGCTAATGCAAAAAGACCTTCTCGAACACTGACTGACCTGTGCTGGACATATTGCGTCGCAATTCGGTTGGGAAATTATCCACTGTAAGTGGGTTTGATGAGCAACTCGTAAACCCGCGGAGACCCGGATGATCGACACCCGGTGGATGGAGCTAACACACAGGGATCAAGGTTTTAGCGTATCTTCAGTGGGAGGTTTCGTCAGTTATCATGAACCCCTGCCATATCACCACAGAAAAAAAAAGGAGAGGAGGAAAGTTCCGACTTTCCGAGGGTCGTACTGCTTGAGGAGTCTTGAAGATCAATCTACAGATTGGATAACCGAGGTACACTCTTTTTGTCAGTGCTATAACTCATATCACTCCAGCACAGTGAAGAATACAGTGGTCACTTGAGTCAAGCTAAAGTTAGCCCCGACTCCAGTGCAACTAAACTGGTGGCCGTTGAAGGATCCCATGTCTAACGGCAAAACACAATAGGAAGGAGACCGTTACACGATGTTTTAAGCGACGGTCAAGCTTAGTTTGGGGTAGTATGGGGGCATCGTGATACAGATGTAGGTGAGATATACCTCTGAACCTTGGTAATAGCCCGGAGGTTAGCAGGATCTGCATGTAACGTTTTATTGTCCGCATGAACTAAATCTCAGGACGAGTTAAATCTCCGTCGAGCTATTGAAACGGGTTATAGCTCTTCGGTATATTTCTGTTCGGGGTGATCGCAGCGTGTTTCTTGATATAACATGTCTTGGCCATGTTATGCACTTTTTGACCAGCTTCTGACCTCAATGCCATTTCGGTGTCTCATTTCCAACTCGTCATGTCACAGGTTCAAAGATTCTGCTGGCCCGTGATGCTATAAAAGGATGCTTATACTGCCATGACTCGGTGTACTCGTGTGATATGGCCCCTTCGATTCAGAACTTCCCAATCTGTGACTGAGATGTAACCCTCCACCGACTGAAGAGTTTCGGCTCCGCTTTCTTTTCGGGTGCCTTGCTACTAAGCCTTGTTGCCCTTGAGCTACCGCAAAACTACCGATTCGCTCAACTGAATTATACAACAAGCTTCTTAAGATAGAGTTTCCGAATCTAAAATTAGTTTCAACAGACATTCATCTTGGAAGCAAGGGCATAGTTGAACAGGCTAGGGGCTAGATGCTCTGCGGATCTGTACGGAGGATTCCGAGTTTTGTTTCTTCCTGTCGAATCATACAACAGGTGCTAATATCTACTAGTATCCTGGTGATAGCTGGCTCTACCACTGTCCTCAACGTAGGAGGGAACGATAATACAAGACTAGATTCGGTGATAAATCCGTGGATTTCGGTACAAGCCAGTCTCGTGTATTTTCCCCCAAAGGCCATAACTTCATGCGAATACTTACAGACCCTGTCCTTGACCTCTACAGAGAGGAAGGTAGTAAGCCCTCATTCAAACCGGCCTCCATTCCGAATGAACCCATTGCTGCCCTTCTAACTATAACCCTTTTAACTATAATGTCAGGCTCATTCCCCAGGTTATAGCTCGCGCATCCCGTTCCACAAATTGCCAACATCCGTAAACTCCACCTCCTGCAACATAGACCACCAATTCGGAAACGGATCCGGCACCGAAGCATTAACAGCCGCTCCCATATTACTAGCCACCTGAACTTGGCTTGCCACAGTCTCTTCTTCACGCCTTGCCGAGTTTCTATCTGCGTGGCTGATCTGCTGCAGATGCTGGTCCGACCTATCGACAATTCGATATTCATGAATCGACTGGTGAAGAGTTTCAAAGTCGGCTCTTGATCTTCCGCGGTAACGTCCTGCGTCTTCTGTTGCCCTCTTGTATAAGAGCGATGAGTTCTGAATCGTTTTGATCTGTTCTGTTAGCTTTAGACTCATAGATAGGAGTGATAAGCCTTACCCAGCCTCCTGCTAGTTCCCAGGCGTTCTGGAACTCTTCCAAATACTCTAGTCCCCAATTCATAAGATGTTCTGCTTTTAAGCTTCGATTGAGATTCATCCTGGGAAATCGAAATACGTAGAGATTGAGGAAACAGGCAGTGAAAGCACAAAATCCGGAGAAAGGCGTCATTAGTGGAATCCCGCACTCGGATGCCTCTTGGAGAAGAGATGCGATCTGTTCAGCTGCGTTGAAGAGTTCCCTGGCGCTTTCGTCCCACCAACCCGGTGGTGCTTCGGCTTCCAGAAGGGGAGGGTCTACTGGACCTCTTGGGGTCAAGTCAGCTGTTGGTAGGAAGGGGAAGTACTCTCTGTGAAGCATGATCGTACTAAATGAATGTTAGCATACTCTCCCACCACAGCCAATTTCTGGCTCTCACCTCAAGTAGTACAGCATGTTCAAGTAAATAAACGACTCCCCATGTCCCAACGTCATATGCACCACGACGCTATGTTGCGGATAGAAAAGTCTCTCATGCTGGCTCTTCCTCCACTCTTCAAGTCTATCTCGACACTGAGACCATGCCGACCCGGGAACCCATGGACAATTCTCAGGTGCACACATACCCGGTGCACACCGCCCATTGTTAAAGACAAACGACATGGCTTGAGCGTAAATGTCAAAACCAGCTGCGATAGTCTCAAAACTCTGTGCCAGTCCGGACAAATCACCAGTGCAGATATGGTCTAATGAAGCTCCGTCAAAGCCGAATGCAAAGTCGGTGTAGTTCAGCGGACGAGGGACTTTGAGCTTGTGCATCTCGGACATTGGAAGCATACGCGGGTTATATGTTCCTGAGTTGATGGTACAGTCCATGATGAAGCACGCCCAGTATGTTCTTGCTTCTACAGCTATGGCCATGACGTCTGTGTCGTTGTTTTGAGACATGTCGAGGGGGTGAGGGCTGACTCGGGAGCTATGAAGTGACTGCATGATGCGTATTGCAATTCCTTCATGACATCAGCAAAGTTCGTTTGAGTGTAGATAGACCTTACCGCAGTGCATCCAAGCTTTATGATACTCTCTAACTCCCCATTCGTATAGCGTCAAGATGAGCAAAGCCTGAACGACTTGGACCTTTGGCGGTTGAAGAATAGCGTCAGACAACGTACTCCAAGCATACGAAGCATAGCACTCGCTACTCTTTAAACTCCTCAACCAATCTCCCGTGCCAATGGAGCATTGCTTTCTTGTAATAGCAAGTATCGTGGCCAGCAAAGCCTTGCTCTCCTTGGACCGACCAGTTTGATACTCCTTGATAAAAGCAGACGCCTGCAGTATCCTCAGCTCGGGAAACTTGGCAGTGAATATATTCAGAGCCTTGAGAATAATCCCAATTGGCAAGCGGGCGAGATGCTCATCTACAGTATCAGACGCATGATATGAAGTCGTCTGTCTTGACGAAACAGGACTCGGTATAGGCTGAAATCCCGCCGTGCTCGAAATCACCGATACATCATCCCTCGGCGTCAAACTCGCTTCGTTCTGCGCTCTCCTCAAAGCTTTCTTTGCAGATCTCACAACGGGTCTTGTAATTTCGCAGCCCGATGTTCCGAGGCGTTGGCAGCGTTGACAAGGTGCACTTCCTGTGTGAACACATTTGACCTTTGCTTTTCTTCACAACACCCAATTAGCCATATAGTTCTTGGGTTAAAGGCAAAGAGACTGTAAAGATCTTACCGGCAATGCTCGCATGATAAACTGGACCGCATTGTTCTGGATGTGGCGGGAATGGACGGGGTGTCGGCTTTGGAGAAGGTGAAGGGCGAATAAAATTGAGACTCCGGTTTTCGGATCTCGGGTTTGGTGGAGGAGTTTGCAGTGGGGATTGGGATGACCGACTTCCGATCATCAACAGACTTGAGATGGTAAAGAGTCTACCAAGTTTATCATGAATGATCCTGACTCACTCTGGGATAGTCTTGTCCTATAGGAATATCCTCCATAGCCCACCCGAATAAGAGTCTCAACTCCCCGTCATATCCTCACAACGCTGCCCATTCACCTGAATCCCAGATGACGCAACTCAGCATTTCAGTAAGAGACAATGCTGATATTATCAGTATAGATCATTGGACTTTTCAGTATCTAAGTATCCTAAAATCTTACTGAAAGTTTCTATCAACAATCAATTCCTGCTGCACCATCAAGGGTCTCTCTATAGAACAAGTTCTGGTTCCATTACAAAAAAGCACTCTTCATGAATCAGTCAGAGAAACAAAGAATTAAATATAAACTCATCACACCGTATCCTCAACTACATCACAAGATAAAATCTTATAAAATGTCACAACAAGCTCTCCAAATTGTAGTCCACGCCCCAGCTCCACTCCGAGAGCCACCCGAAATGTCAATGTCAGATCAAGGGCGCGCCGATCATCGGCCAACTCTAATCCTCATCTCTATAAGAAAATTTAATCCCCAAATATCAAACCCCCAAACATTGGGATTATAATCTGAGAACCATGAGACAATCCTCAATTGAGCTGCGTCAAGACCCCGGTCGTGAAGAGGGCTTTGCTTCTTCAGGTCTTGACCTCACGAGCACTCACGAAAATGAAGTTTCTTCTCTCCCGCCGGTAGATGGCGGGAAGGATGCTTGGTTGTTCTTGGCGGCCTCTTTTATGGTTGAGGCTCTTACATGGGGTGAGTTGAGCTACCACTCATCGACATGCATCAACTGACTGACTGTATAGGCTTCCCCTTTGCTTTTGGTGTTTTCCAAGATTATTACAGTACCAATGCTCCCTTTGAAGGATCCTCAGCCATCGCCGTCATCGGTACTTGTGCAATGGTATGCCCTATCACCTCCTCCCTATCCCAATATGCTCACATCCACAGGGTATCATGTATCTCGGCCTCCCCTTCACAATGAGCCTTCAACGTCTTTACCCACGACAAAGCCGCTGGTCTCCCATGATCGGCCTCTTCATAATGTGCATCGCCCTCGCCCTAAGCTCATTCTCCCAAAACACGACTCATCTCATCCTCACCCAAGGCGTCCTCTACGCCATCGGTGGTTCCATATCCTACTCTCCTTGTATCCTTTACATGGACGAATGGTTCGCCAAGCGTAAGGGCTTTGCGTTTGGGATAATGTGGTCTGGAACAGGGCTTGCGGGCTTTGCGTTGCCACTTCTCTTTGAGAAGTTTCTTCACGAATATGGCTTCCGTACTACGTTGAGAATTTGGGCGGTCTCTCTGTTCTTGTTGACGTTGCCGTTGGCGTATTTCATCAAGCCACGATTGCCGTACTCTGCGACGAAACATATAAATCCTCTCAAGTTGGGCTTTGCGTTGAGGCGAAACTTTTTGCTTCATCAACTGGCTAACATCGCTCAAGCGCTGGGCTTCTTCTTGCCTGGGATTTATCTGCCGTCGTATGCTCGGACTGCTCTTGGTGCTGGATCTTTTGCGTCTGCTCTTACGGTTCTTCTCGTCAACGTCGCCTCAGTCTTTGGCTGCGTCGCCATGGGCGCTCTCACGGATCGATTACACGTTACAGACTGCTTCATGATTTCAGCAGCTGGTACAACACTGAGCACATTTCTCCTCTGGGGCTTCTCAACAAACTTGCCCATCCTGTATGTCTTCTGCATCTTCTACGGCATCTTTGCAGGTTCATACACATCAGCCTGGACCGGAATCATGCAAATGGTATCATCAACGCCCTCCAACACCCGCACCAGCGGAACATCATTTGATCCCGCCATGGTACTAGGCGTCCTCTCGGCTGGACGTGGAATAGGAAACATAGTGTCCGGCCCGCTAAGTGGAGCGTTAATAAAGGGAATGCCGTGGCAGGGCCAAGCAGCAGGTGGATACGGGACGGGCTATGGCACGCTGATTGTATTTACCGGTGCCACGGCATTGGCCAGCGGCGCGACATTTGTCTTTAGAAGGGTTGGATGGATGTGAAGGCCAAAATCCAGGATCGTCGATCTATAGGCTCAAAAAGTACCACGCACCACGTTAGAAATCTGATTCCTAAATGCCTGACTCGGCAAATGAAATAGCCCTCAACCTAAATCGAGAAAGACATGGGATTGTTCGGGTGCACGCCAATGGCAGGGTCCAACTGACACGACTAGTCTGACTTTGACACTAGAAAACGGGGTCGATGAAGTGCTTATGACACAATGCTTATGCGAGTCTTTCGGTGAGCCACTCGGCCGAAATGGTTTCTAGACTGCGTTCTTTTTCTGCTAACCCGGGATGGGATCGTTGATGGGTAGACAATTCGATACTGACTCATGTATATATCTAATCGCTCACGTCGTTTCTTTCTCAGATGAGGAGACGTTTCTCTTTACATATACCTCATCGGACGATCATCAAAAATATATAAACATGGCCCTTGAAGCAGATCACGCGACATCAACGGCCCGTAGCCAAGACTACAAGACTGAAAACGCAGCCCTCAAGTCAAAGATCAGCTCCTTACAAAGCGAAATTCAAGAAATACAAGCCTTGCTTGACAGTCACAAACATTGCAGCAAATACCCTCAAATCACCACAACAGCATTGGATTCAAAAGCAGAAGAAGCAGCACCTCTCAAGTGTCCAGCTTGAGAGGAACAACGTAATCATACACGATGCAGGAGATTAAGATTAATGCTGACTAGGTGTCTCAGTTTGTGTTCCACTGAAACGGGTACGAAATATGGAGGTGTAGGCTGACGGGAGGGGCTGAGATCGGATCGACAGGATTAATTTGGGAGGGCATTGATACCAATGGCTTGGAATTTAGAATGACGACGGAATACCACGGATGACATGGAGTAATAATGAGCATGATACCTTTTTTTGTCCGTCTCTTTTTTAAATATGCCTCACACCTTTTCTTTTCGTTCCTTGCAGTAAAATCGTGTCACTATTGTCGCATGTCGTTCAGCTCAGGTTGCATCCATGAGACGGGGTACATATGATCGCCTAGAGAGTTCACCTACGTCGCACTCGATCTGGAGTACGTAATTTCTTGGCACGCGATAGAGTGCGAGAGTCTCTTGTCGATCGTCGATGTGTTATCCCGAGAACTGGTAAAATAAGCCGAGGCTCTCTCTGGTGGGGATGGTAATATGTTATCCGTATTGGATCAGCCTCAGGGAGCAAGAAAGCACCGGACCTTAATATAGGATATCAAAATAAACCTAGCAAAGAGTATCCAAATGTAAGGCTAAGTTTACCTAAGTATTTGTATCACTGAGGATCAGAGTCCTGGATTTTCTTTCCTCCCTAGGTCAGGTCATATCATATCATCTAGCCTTTCACAGCCATGTCGATCAGCCCCAGATTAATCCAACGGCTTTCTTATTCTACAGGGCGGAGATTATTTTGAGTTTGTGAATCGAGGGGGTTTCAGAAGTGACAGGTGACATGCTGCAAGCTATGTGCATCATCACCATCACAATGCTACACTATGTGCTGTACGCGCCCATTTGACGCGAATAACGCGGGTGTTGGATCGACATGGTCAACTTGAGTTTCTCACATGTCTGTGCGTGGCGGTGTATAATTGGACGTTTTGATCGTCGACAGGGTTTCGTGAACTTTGTGAGATAGCTAAACGAGGTATTTACGGGCAACACTTCATGTCGCTGTGCTGTTCCCGGGGACTGCGATCTCACTTTTGATTCCCTGCTCTCGGTCAGATGAGTGATTTGAATTCCAAGTACTTCAAATGCATCTACTGCAGCATCATTGTGTCATCAGCATGATCTGGCTTTCTGACGACAACTGTGAGTCTGTGACTATCTGGGGGTTCTGCAGACATGGCCCCCGCGTGCCTCGCCATTGTCTAGCCAATAGCTATGGGGATGAATGCGACCTATAAGGTTAACCTTTAGGCTGCAAACACAGATAACGAATAAGAACACAGTATTTTTTGCCTCAATATAAGCTTTTACCCAGAAGCTTTCACGATAACCATTACATCTTGCTGCAAGCCCTAGGGCATTGCAAAGTGAAGAGATCAAGAGGTATATAAAGGGATATAACCCCGGGTTTGCATCTCTGCACACACCACAACAACACAACTCCACATCGAGCGGCGTTGCGAGAAGACGCCGACTCGTCGTTAAATGACTCCAAGAAGGATCATGTGCGTGCTGTGGTGGAAAGGTTAAACTGTCAAAGGTTCTGTTGACTAAGTCATCCGGGCTGGAAAAGTTAAAGTGTCGATACTTTTGCTGAGGTAAGTCACATCCGGGCTGGCAACTGGAAGCTTCGATAGCTAAGAGAATACAAGCTGATCAAGTTCATAAGATTAATACACAATGATTTGTTTTTAAACACGATGGTCTAGCCAATAGAAGCCTGAATTGGTATTGAAGATATACTAACTTAAAACTTGCATACATTATGTACATATCATTTGTAGTAGTCAGCTCAGGGTAGTTATCACTGCTTTCTCGCTAACAGTCTTCGTTACCAGATTCACTATGGCTGGAAGGGCTAGGACGCATTTCATACACGTTTCACTCAGTCAGAACCTCGACCATACCTGATATATTGAGGGAGTTCCAAAAGCTGTCCTCGGCCACCATCATTGCAATATATTTCTTAATACCTCAATAATCCGATCAGCTCTTTCTTCGACTACTGGTCATGCTTGCTAACTCGGCCCTCATCTTTTGGTCTGTTTCTAAGTCCAATACCAGTAATATGTTACAAAAGGTATTATTTCAATTGACTAGAAGTTTGAAACGAGATTCCACATCTCAGCTGGTGTTGTTTAACTCCGTCCATCTCAATATTGGTCAGGTGTAACCGGGAGCAGACTGCGAACCGAAGTGAGGCAATAAATCTCATGGAATCTTCAGCAGTCCCTACATACATATTATTCCACTCTGTCTATTATTTCTCACTTGAAAGACTATTGCAGAAGTGTTGCTGTTTGTGCGTGTAAGTGACGGAGTCGGGTTGAGTGTGAGCATCGTGACAGTGAAGCAACTCTATTTATCTTGCAATAGCTTAATGATGACTACTTCCACCCATTACTTCCATCTGTGCTTTACTATGGACATTTATCTCAGCAATGTCTCATGTTTCTTTTGGCCATTAAATTACAGACTGATCATGGGAATCGTATGTTAGTGTGCCCTTATACACTGTGTTTAACACTGTACTCGGTGATCGGTCTTCATGATGGGTAGGTTGGCAGACGTGTACTACAGAGTCATTTCCCATCATAAATATTCTATAATCCATCACAGCTAGTCATGTTCTGAATGTCAAGATATTTCTTAATGTTCACTATCTCTATCGTTGATGAATAATCCCCTCTCTAATCGATAAGTTGAATGCCGAATGCTACGAGACCCGCTTGCGTCATCGCCACCCTCATCACTCACTCACTAACAAGAAACACTCACTCAACGCATCACATCACTTCACTTCACAACCCTCATCACCAACTTCCTCCTCCTCCTCCCTCAAGAAATGCCACAGTCTCAAAACTCAATCGACCTCGAACTCAACCGCCTCGACTCCCCCTTCTCAGACTCCTCAGACTCCGACCCGGATCTTCCGCTAACAATGGATCCTCCAGCGCCTAAACCGCGCTGGCTCGATCCCCGACCAAGCACCATCTTCACACGCATCACAACCTCTCTACAACCCTTCGCGCAATATCTCAGGCACATTCTCCGTCCGAGATTAACGTGGCGATATGTCGCGTGTTCTGCTATCGGCGTTTACGTGCTTTACTGCTTCGTAACATGGCAGCCGTTCTTCTCGTCGCGATTACCGGCTTATTCGGGTCCCCATGACGTAGGGGCTGTTGATTTGGAGATTCCGCTGGAGAAACCGAAGCGTTTGTCTGAGACGCTGCTGAAGAGTACGAAGAATCCGGCGTTTGAGGTTGAGAGTGTGCTGTTTACGGTGTATTACCCTGCTGTCAAGGGCGCCAGGTCAAAGGGTGCGCTGCATCCTTGGGTGCCGAAACCGCTGAGTCTTACAGCGGAGGGGTATGCGCGCGCCGCGGGTGTGAACAACTTCATCATCCGACCCATCTTCACATTTGCGCTATGGGTTCTCGTGGGCGGTATCACGATTCCCGCCAAGGTGGACGTTCCACTCTTAGGATCTGACGGGAACAAGTTTCCAGTCATGGTATTTTCGCACGGGTCTGTGAGTTCGAGAACGGACTACACGCACTATCTCGGTGAACTCGCCAGTCGGGGCCACGTCATCGCTGCGCTTGAACATCGCGATGGAAGTTGTCCCGGTAGTATGGTCCAGATCAAGAACAAGAAGGACAGGCCTGTGTTTCTTTTGAAGGAGAGTGACCTCATTTCCGAGCCACCTATGAACGATACGTTGCTCAAGAAAGAGCAGCTTGCGTTTCGCACGGAGGAGATCATGCAGGCTATTCGAGTTCTGAAGGATGTCAATGACGGTAAGGGCAAGGATATCTTCGCCTCGAGCTCTCGTGGCGAAGGCAGCACATTGGATGGATGGAAGGATCGGTTGGACTTCAAGCACCTGACCATCAACGGCCATTCTTACGGCGCAACAGGCGCTCTCCAGGCCCTCAAAACAGCCAACACCACCGCTGCAAATCCCGCCATCGGCGGTATCGCTCTTGACCCTGGCAAATCCAGCGGTCAACTCAACACCAATATCCCCGTGCCTCTCCTCGTCGTACACTCCAACTCCTGGTCCAAAACCCACAGTATCTTCTTCGGCCGTCCTCACTTCGACACAGTTCTCGAGCTCGTCCGTGGCGTGCGCGACAAAGTCGGTTCAGCATGGTTTCTCACCAGCATTGGAACAGCCCATCCCAGTGTAACCGATGCACCCCTCCTACAGCCATTGCTGCTCAACTTTGCCACTGGCGCAACGGCGGATGTGAAGAAGGCGTTGGGGGAGTATGTTCAAGTCACGATGGACTTTTTGGAGTTTACAAAGACGAACAAGGAGAATGGCGTGTTAGATGAGGCGGTTACGCATGAGAAGTACGGGGAGTGGGTTAGCAAAGAGAGGGAGAAGAGTTTTCCTAAGGAATATGCCAAGTATTGGGAGGTTCACGTCTGTCCACTCGATCAGGATAAATAGGCACTAATAGTAACACACTTTCTCTTTCATATCATCCAAACCTCACGTCAAATGCATTCGCGATGCCTGGAATGACCCTGTGACACAAGCATCCGGCCTCAATTAATGCTATACAGTTTGTGGCATCTTTTCACAATATTGTCTCAATGAGCTTGCGTCTAAAGACGTTTCTTAATAAGGAAAAAAACCTGCAGTCAATGACTCCTCAGCTAAGATATATACAAGAGTATTGATGACCTGCTGCTGCATAACGGTCCACCCCTTCACTAAACATTACCCCTCTCATACAGGGTCACTTCAACGACTCGCACATGTAGCATTCAAAGAAATGCCGCTGGTGAACTGCCAAATCCACTACTTCTACCATCTCCTTGGTTCCGCCGGCTACTCAAAAACAGGTCTACCATCGTCTTGCTGCCCATCGCTTGAGCATCAGACTCTCGATCCCTCATAGTGTCTCCTGGCTGTCTCTCTATTGTCTGAGCTCTTATCGGATACTTCAGCCCATAGTCTCCTCGAAGAGAAGGTGATCCGGTTCTAGGAGGTTGGATATTTGTCAGAGCACGAACCCCCGGGCTTGACTTGGTAGGTGAGCCTTGCCAACCAGTGACTCGTGTTCGGGACCGCCTCTTGTTGATAGATTCCTCCGGAGTCGAATTGAGACGTCCTATTGTATTTAGTGATCGCATTCGCGGCATCTCCTTCACCAAACCTGTGTCTGGAATGTATCCTCTTGAGCCAACACTTGGCAGAGATGGCACCGCTCGCAACGTGCTCCTGGGCGGTATAGATGGAGGCCGCTCCTTGGTATAAGTATTGGCTTTGTAACTCGGCGCTGCATTCTCGTCGTATCCTATCAAGACCTGACGCGTTGATCTTGTCGGACTGCCTCCACCTTGAAAGGTTTGAGAATTGCCCTTGACGTTGCTCAGAGGACTGCGATTCGTTGCCGCATCCTTCTCGGGTGCGAAGTGCTCAGGCGTTGAGCCTATAGAAGCGTTTTCTCCGACATGGCCAAGTGTTGGAAGTACGTCGTTCCATTTCTCTCGCTTTGTGGGTGTCAAAGGTGCTTCGAGCTGTGACACTTTTGAGCTAAGCCAGGTCTTCCATTCTACAGAACTCGCTGTAGATGTATCTCGTTGGTGTTGACGGCGTGATAGTCTGACAGGAACCTCTGGCGGTGGTACGGGATCATTATAGATGCAGGTCTCATTCTGTCCCATGGTGTTCTCCGAAGCTGAATGCACCGGATTTGCATCATCGCCCGTACAAGAGTAAACACTTTCCGCATCCCCCACTTGCAAGTCCTTCCCTGAAGATGGGCTGCTCTCTTGACGCGTTGGGAGGCACAAGGTCGATAGCGAATGTAGATACCTTGATCCCTGAAAAGCGTCTTTTTCGTCTTCAGAGTTCATCTGGCTTGCTCTTAGAGCGCGACGATAAGGACTTGGGGAGCGGAACGATTGACAAGAAGGACTTGCGAAAAATGCAGAGCTCCTCTGGGTGATCGTCCTGTGTGGTTCCAAGCCTTGAAGTAGAACACTTGTATGCTCGCTTTCAGAGTGGGTCCTATCGTCGCTCCAATCCAATGGGGCCGTGTGTTCGACTGTAGATGTGTGGCCGGCTTCGGGCTGGTGCTTGTTCTCGTGCTCGGGGACCTCAGTGGCTAAGCTTGAACTTCGAGAAGAATGACCTCCGTTGTCCCTGAAAACGTTATCATCAGGACGAACGCACCGAATGGTGGAGCAATCCCATTGTCTGTTGGTGAATTGACCATCACTATCGCCGATGTTCGTTCCTCTGGATTTGACAGAGCCTGGTTGAGACTGCAAGACCCTATCCGTCGGCTCCTTGCGTGCAAGTCGCTCCATAAGGGCTGAATAGACACGTTCGCTGTCAACCGACATGTCTGCAATCATGTCTCTAGTTTGCTGCTCCAGATATTCGATCGATCGGCCTGATGAAGGAATATGCGTGCCATTCTCTTTAATCACAGAGAGGCGCTGCCTCTCCCAGTCTCCAAGAGTCCCATGGCTTGTCACTGTATTTGTCATCGAATTCGTCCAGCTGGTGACACGAGACTTGTCATCTGGAATATGCTGGTCGCCGTCTCCAAAGCTTTCAACGCTGCCTTTGCGAGACCTGAGTTGTTGGTTGGACGGTACGTCGTGCAGAGAGGGCACATGCGATGTAACCTGAAACATGGATGCTTCTTCGGTCGAATCAGCATCCCTAATATGCAAGCAACTCTCTACATCCGAATCCTTCTCCACCGCGACTTGTTCGTGTTCATGCTGGTCTGGGTCCTTGGAACTCTTTCCTTTGCCAAACAGCCCTCGCAGTCGGGATCTGAGCCCATGAGATACCTTGCGCGCCGTCTTTCGGATGCCTCTCTGCTTTGAACTGGAGATAGTAGAAAGGGCCGATGCTGCCGTGTTGTTGCTGCTATTGCGCATCGACTTACGGAAGGGAGAGCCTTCGCTTTGTGTGTGCTTTGGGCGTAGCAAAGAAGACGATTGAATCTTTTTCGCATCTTGTTCTTGTATCTGTCGGAATCTCTCTCTCGCAAGTTTGACTGCCACATCATGATCATCGGCATGGCTGCTTGACCGTGACGCCGCCAGCCGTCGCCGGGTTTTGAGGAAGCTCATTGATGTAGAAGCTCTGAGACTCGCATTGGGGGGTATCGCAGCCTTTGGCTGTTCATTTTCGCTGTTCGCAGGCAGACGTCGAGAAACTGTAGGTGGCTGGTGAGTCCTTGTAGACCAAGTCTTACTAGAAAGTGTCCCTGTCTCTGCATGCGAGGAAGTCACCATTGACCGGGACTTCCTAACCTTTTTGTAGGACACATCCATCGAAGCAGCATCTTCTTCTGGGTGGTAACACGAGTCGGGTGGCTGCAGCGTCTCTAGGTAACGTCGGGTAAGGGAGAAGTTATCTGGTCGTTCGTTATGGAACGACAGCGTGGATGAGGGTCTGGCGTTTGCTTTCCCGAAAGCATGGATCGCGGAAGTTGCTTTTGTCGGAGAATCTCTTCCACCATTCGCTCTCGATGCAAAATTTCTGCGTGGGTGAGCTGACGGCCCGGTAAAGCGAACGCTTTTCTTGCGAGCGATGTTTGAACTGCCATGGCCGCTCAGAGCACTGTCAGTCCGCTCCGGGCTGTGTCTGATGACGCTGCCAGTGCCATCACTCCTGTCGGAGTAGAAGCTCGCAGGGTCCCGTGGGAGTAGCATTCCCTCACTACTATCCCTATCTTGAGCTCGTTGATACGAGACTACAGCAGCAATGTTGGCATCTCGTTCAGCCCTGGCAGGATTGATGGATTCAAGATCGCGCATGGGACTGCGGGCGACAGAGTTGGTCGATTTGCTTCGACTCAGCGGACGGCGATTCTTCTTTCGAGAGCTGTTACGTCTCAGCATTTCTCATAAATGTTCGGATTTGCAACTGCAAATAAGAGTTGGGTATAAATGAAGGCTGAATGTAGACTCGAAAACGACAATATGAAGGATAGAGTGATGCCTTTGTTGGTGGTGGCATCAAATGAATAGAACGAAAGATAGACATGGCAAAGAATGACTCAACACACTTGAGGTAAACATGAGGAAGGAACGTGAATGTTGTATCGTTCGCAGATGGAAGGAACTATTCGCAGGTGAGAGCAACAGCGACCGAACGTTACCAACGGCACAAACACCTCCACCAAAGCACCTACCCTCTCAGGTGCCCGCCTTATCGGCGATGTTCAGGTAGAAACACAACATTCACATAAACAGCACCGAGAGCATACATCACGACGGACAAAATTGATCTTGTAATAAGGAGATGTATTGTAATTGAGCAAGCCTAAATCTAGCCTGCTGCATGGACTAACCCATGCATCCAAGCGCACAATGTGACGACAACTGGTCATCAAGAAGAGCAAGCGCCCCTATCAATGTCATGTAACCCAAACCAAAAAGACCCATTGCAATCCGTAATCCCAACATAATGTGTACCCAATGCACCCAGTGATAAGATTATAGATCTTACAGGTTGAGCTCCTTAAGGAACTGCTCAAGCTCCTCATCCACGAGCTCATGGATCTTCTTGGAGAACTTCTCGGCCTTGGAGCCAAGCTCCTTGGCACCAGTGGTCAGCTTGCCAGAGACGAGGTTGACCTCCTGCTCGACAGCGTGCTTGATCTCCTCGACACGAGAAGAGGGAGCAGCCTTGACCTTGTAGCTACCAGCCTCAACAATCTTCTTGTAGTCGCTGCAGCCACCACCGTTCCAGGCGAGCAGGTTGGGGGTGTCGGAGGGAATGTCGGAGAGAGCATCCTCAGTAGCAACGGAGATAAGGTTCTCCTTGAGCTTCTTGGGAGTGATGGAAGCAAGGGCGTACTCAGAATCCTCAGCGGGCTGAAGAGAGAGGTAGTAGGCGAGGAGACCAGCAATATGGGGAGAGGCCATGGAGGTACCAGAGATGGTGTTGACGGCGTACTTGGATCCGATCCAGGTAGACTGAATGTTCAGACCGGGAGCGAAGATGTCAGTGCACTTTCCGTAGTTGGAGAAGTAGGCACGGCTGTCATCAAGAGCAGAGGCACCGACGGTGACGGGCTCAGAAGCAGCAGCGGGGGAGTAGTTGCAGGCATCAGCGTTGTCGTTGCCAGCGGCGACAGCAAAGTGAATACCAGTGCGGACGGCAGCGTTGACGGCAGCATCGAGAGCCTGGGTCTTACCACCACCAAGAGACATGTTGGCGACGGAGCCCTTGAAGCCCTTGCGCTTGCCGTCCTTGGCCTTCTTCTTCTGCTCGAGATGGCTGGTCGCAGCGAACTCGACACCCTTGACAACGTCGGACATGGATCCGGAGCCGTTAGATCGGAGGACCTTGACAGCATAGACGTTGGCCTTCTTGGCAACACCGTACTTCTTGCCGGCGACAGTACCGGAGCAGTGAGTACCGTGACCGTTGCCATCCTCATCGGCATCGCCAGAGGGAATGGTCTTACCCCAGTGGGCACGACCCTCGAAGTCGACGTGGTCGACGTTGGTACCAGTGTCAACAATGTAGGCATCGACACCCTCACCACCATCAGAAGAGTAGAGGTACTTGTTGAAGGTACCGAAGTTGAGGGTGTTGCGGTGGGAGATACGGGCAAGACCCCAAGGAGCCTGTCGCTCGGTCTCGCCGTCGCACTTGTCCTCAGTGATCATGTTCTGGGAAACAGGGACCATGGTGTGAACAAGAGTGTCTCGCTCAATGAACTCGACCTATTGGATGTTAGCTTCTAATGATCATGAGGCATAATCGGAGATACTTACGTCAGGGTGGTTTCGGACCTTCTCGATCATGGACTCGTCAAAGTGGCCAGCATAGCCCTTGAAGGCATCACCGATGTCAAAGGTGTGCTTCAAGCCAGAGAAGGTCTTGTCTGTGAAAGGAATGGAGCGCTTTCGCAGCTCGAGGCGCTCAGTCTCGCCTTGCTTGTGTGTGTCCTGAAGCCACATGTGATGGTCGCTGGCAGCAGCATGATCAACATGGTCCTTGAACTTGATGATGTACGAGTCTGGGATGGTCTCGGCATCGATGGAGCTCAGGATGGGAGCGGCCTTGTCGTGGACGGTGCCGACGCTGAAGGAGGCAGCGCTGGCGACAGCCGCCATAGAGAGGGTGAGGGCGGACTTCATGGTGACGAAAGGCGCAATGACGAGCTGAAGCGGCGAAGCTTGTGTTTGGTCTACCTGCGACTCAAAGACAGAAAACAAATGGACAAATTGATGTCCTCGACCGTCTGAATAGATGGAATCAGACGAGATCGATACTTCAAAGGATGGGGAGAGAGATGATGGATATGGATGAGATGATGAAAGGAAGAAGAAGCGATGGCGGCAGCACCTGGGGTAGATAAGCAAAGCACGAGCAGCGTGCGACAGCTCCAGTGTTGCCTCAGCGGGCCTGGGGGACCCGGCAGGAGGGTGTGACGCATCCATCGCTAGGACGGGCGATAACACAGTGGCTGAGGACCGAATATGGTTTAGCGCTTGTGCTAGAGGACCAATGGCCGTCACCGAGGCAATGCGATAACGGCACCTGTTTGGGCCAGGTACCTCTTAGCTCTCATGACGGGCCGTGTGAGAGTTTGGCCATGCACTGAGTTCAGAAGGCCGAGGCGGGCTACAGTTCAGCCGTCTTGACCCGAGGAATGGTCATGATGAAGATGAGGAGCCTGTCATGGTCGTTTCTACTGAGATTCAAGGAGATGCAGCGATTATGCGAACACCTATTCACCGCTTCTGATCGTTTGAGAGTCAACTGATGGCGAGTGATTGCCTCATGTTGACGAAGGCTGACAACCCGGTCGTGTTTGTCCGCCTCGTTTCGAGTCATGGCTCATGGATAGGCTCTCGGTAACGGGAGCGAACACGACATCACTGTACTCAAGGTTGAGAGCAAGATTTACTTCTCATGCATGCTTATTCGTTGACATTTCAGCCTTTTCATCAAACTTTACAATTTATCATGTGTCCTTTCCATTATATTCCCGGCGTATCTTCATCTCGACGGAGTATTCGCTCCTCAAGGCTGATCCATAACAGTTACTCAGCCATAAACAGACACAGTTCATCATGAATACGCAAGCTCCCTCACACTGTGCTACCTCAGGCAGATCAAAGTATCCTGCTCGCGCCGAAACCAAGATCCACCCAGACAGGGTGAGCTTCAACAAGTCAGGTACCTTCCAGTTTGCGGTGTTTGCAGCCAAAAACAGGTGTCTCTCTACCCAGTGCTAAAACGTAGAATGCGGGGAGCGCCTTGGCTCCGATTGGTCCCCACTGACCTAATCCGCCTGATCCATCGAGTCAGACGACGTCCCTGGCACGTGCCCAGTGTAGCATGCTAGCATGCCCATGTCTCAATTCGACTCTCAAGCACTGTTCGCTCCAAGCCAACGCCGGCAGCGCCTCACCATCCCAGTCCGTTCCCAGGGTAAAGTGACCTTTTGTCTTGGGGAGATTCGATTCCTTGGAAAGACAACACGGCAGAGTAGACGTCATGATTCACTATGCGAAATTGATAAGCCATTTCACGGTCCATTCATCCTCTCACCAGGCACCAGAACATCCGGGGCTTAACGTTGGCCAGTGCTTTGCTCTCTGTCAATGCACGCCAGGCACCTTGAGCTCCAAGCTCGGGTGAGGTACATACGCATGCGTAGCGCGACTGCATCTGGTACATAGCTCTCGGGGAGCTCTCCACTCTCAAGTATCGGCAGCAATTTGTTATCTCGCCGGCTCAGATAACGCCATTAAGCAGCACTTGTAGCTCATCCTAGGCGTCGGACGACTGAGCTGCTCAACAAATTGTCTGATTATCAATTCTTTGTCCAGTAGATAAGCTGATGCCTACCTGTTTGAGATAAGGATTAACGGATCTCGGAACATCTATGGTTTCAATTATCCCATAATCGACAAAGCTCCTGATCTATTTATGATGATGATTAGCTACCATTGTACTCCGTACTCCGTAAATAACAGTAAGTTTTGTGAATTAAGTTAATGCTTAGGCGAAAGCAACACAGAAGTTAGATGCCTTATATATTTAATCGGCATTTTTTTAAGTCCATGGCTCTATAGCCCGCCTTGCTTATTCATGCACCCTAGAGCTGAGCAGCAAGACCCTGATTTGAGGCCAATGTCGCATTCGAAGCATGTTGCCCAGCCTATCGTAAACAGCCAGATTAATTGTCTGGGGACATTTATATAGAGGATTTACGGCTGCGCATTGTCTGTCTTATTCTAAGCTTCATGATGTTTCCTGTGTTCATCGTATTCTTGATTTCGCAGCATCTTCTATTTGACAAGCATTCAGCAACATATGGTACGTTTAATGCAGGACCAATCTTCAAAGTGACATAAAAAGGCCATAGTTTACGTAGATCTGTATTCCAATTTTACAAAGAAATAGCAGGACCAGTGGTTACACAACTTCATGGCATCTGCATGACATGCTACATGTTCGTACAAGCTACCCTGAACCAATTATCGACGTCACTGAGACATGGCGTTTCAAACAAGACAATGTCTCGAGTATCAACACCATTATGAATCCAAAATTCACGATGAGTGGACCGATGTAGTTGATCTTCTCCAGAACCCTCGCATTGAAACCCTCCTCTTTGTGCAGGTGTGGAGGTTTCTATCAGGTGCACGCGTTCATGTCACTCCAACACCGTGACTCGAGCTTCGTCAGCTCAGGCGATCCGCCCAAAAGTAGTGGCACTGATTGGAGTGAGGGGCTGCCTTCGCCACAGCCAAGCCACACCTCCAAGGCTGACCCGAGTTACAGTATTGAGCACAGGTAGTCCAGGCTCCAGTCGTGACCGTTTGTTTCAAGACACCGTCGCTAATTTTCAGCTTCAAAGTCTGTTGGACGAGTTTTGAGTCCCGATACCTCCCGCCGATCTTCCTCACAAATCGCCGAGTCCCGTGGTCGTGTTCTGTGCGCTGTCCTTCCCCTGCAAGAGAGCTTCATGCGCCCCGCGCCGGTAGCTCCAACAAGTTCTAAATCTTACTCTTCGATGCCTACGACGACTGATAACGGCCTGGACCCTTGATGGGCTCAGGGGGAAAGGTTGCTTCTGGAATGAACCCGTGATCAAACAATCCACACAATGGCGTCAATACCCAGAAGATACCGGTCGTCCACCTCGGCCTCAAACCCTCCGAATAGCAAGTCCTTCGAGATAATAAAGGGCTTGCTCGAAGCTCTGAACCTCGATACGACTCTACACAAGCAAGACGGATACCCTCAAATACCGCCATTGTTACGGAAACTCCGACATATTATACAACATATTTCTGCGACGCACTCGCCCGTCCTCCAAGATGACTTTCGACACGCCGATGGCTTCCAAACCATACTCAATCTGCTGCGAGCCTTCTCAGGCTACTACGACCCCGATAAGCGAAGCGATGCGGACATACTTGCTCTGTTTAAGCTGCTAGGAGATTGTCTTAACCTTCTCTCGGGGGCGCTGCGCGGACATTCAGGGAACCGACGGTTTTTTCGATATCGAGTCGAGGGAGGCGGTTGGGAGGCTTTAGAACAAGTTATCGCAAGCATAGGACTCGGTGGGGCTGAGCCTGATGCTTGGATAAGTTGCCATGTCTTTGGCAAGCTGCTCGCCTTCTCCCTCGACGACGAAGCCCTCGATCTCCTATGCCAATCAATCGCGAAATCACTTCGACCCGACGACGAGAATTCCCCAAAAGAAGAAGAGGATGATAGCGCTGAAGAGCAATGGGATCTTGTGCTGGCCAAGTCTGCCGAGAATATTACACCTGGTGTGAAGGAGGTTGTCAATGCTAAGACCATAATACGGCATCCTGAAATTCTGAGAGCAGTTGTCAGCTTCTGGATGGCCATTCCTCGAATGAAAGATGGCCTCGCAAACCCCGCCTCTCTACTCGTCCTGGAGACAATTCACAGTATCATCGCGGTTTCTATATATAACCGGGCTGCCGTCCATTCCACGGGTGCCTTGTCACAATTCCTACGGGTCGCCTTCAATGTCGATTCAGCACTTAGCCCACCTGAGCGAGAGAAGGTTTTGGGGATCTGCAAGATGCTCATGTTTTTGGGTGTCAATGAACCTGCCGATACACAATTCCTCTTATCAAGGCCTGGCTCTGAAGCGTCCGAGTTCTGCTTACAGATGACATCAAAGCATTCCGGCCCCCCATTCTTCCAATTCGATCTCTCATTGCACGGCCATTCGTCCCTTGAATTGGCGAGTCTTGGTCGATCGTTTCCACCACAGTCCAGTGCGGGTTACACGTTTACAGCGTGGATTCGAATAGACAGCTTCGATCCTACTGCACACACAACCATATTTGGTGTCTTTGATTCCACACAAGCATGCTTTCTGCTGATGTATCTTGAGAGGGATACTCACAACTTTATCCTTCAAACATCTGTTACCTCCAACAAACCTAGTGTCAGGTTTAAGTCTGTTTCCTTCAAAGAGAAGAAATGGTATCACATTGCTATTGTGCATCGCCGTCCAAAGGCCTTAGTTACTAGCAAGGCGTCACTCTATGTGAATGGTGAATTCTCAGAACAAATTCGCTGCAACTATCCCCATCTCCCACCTTTGTCAAATGGCGCGCACGATAGCTTTGCGTCGTTCAACTCGAACCAGAACAAGACGAACCCAGTGCAGGCCTTCATTGGTACGCCCAAAGACCTTTCGAACCAAATAGGACCTGGACTTGTGTTCTCGCGGTGGTCGCTTGCCTCGGCGCATCTGTTCGAAGATGCCTTGAGTGATGACTTTTTGGCAGTCCACTATGGCCTTGGGCCGCGATACCAGGGCAACTTCCAGGATAGCTTAGGAGGCTTTCAGACCTATGAGGCATCAGCTACCTTGGGACTCAGGAACGAGATCGCACACCCTGGAAAGGGAGAGACTTCGGACATTATAAGGGCTGTCCGTGAGAAAGCAGGCTCATTGTTACCAGAGTCCAAGATCCTCCTCAGCATTCTTCCTTCAGCCACATTCCCAGAAAATGTGCAATTCTATGACACAGGACTGTTGAGGTCATTGCCGCGAAACTGTGCTCGCAATCTCTTCCGAGCATCAAACCAAGAGGGTGCTCCTCTAGCCATCAATTGTGCGGTGCCAAGTCTTCCGGATTCTCTGTTTAGAGTTCAAGGCCTTCTGCAATTCCGAGGCAGTCCTATAGTCGCTGTGCCATCGTACTTGGACGAAAACCTATGGCGGCTTGCTGGTTTCACTCCGTTGGCTTTGAAGTTGTTTGAGCGAGCATCGTCAATAGAAGAGACAGTGAGATCAGCAGAAATGCTGTTTTACTGCATTCGACAAAGCTGGAGGAACAGTGAGGCAATCGAGAAGGATAATGGATATGGAATTTTGGCGATGCTTCTCCGCGTCAAGCTAGGCTATGACCGCAGCAGCGGCGACTCAACTGTCACCCGACTCCAGGTTTCTAACGAGGACCGCGATCGGCTGGCGTTTCAACTACTGAGTCTCATCCTTGGCTTCGTTGGATATAACCACACAGAACCAATGGAGTCCTTCATCATCAACCCCCTTGCGTATCGCATCTTGCTCATTGACCTGGACATCTGGCGAAAGTCGGCGCCTCGGATCCAAGAGCTTTACTATAAACAGTTCGTGACATTCGCAGTTAAGAGCAAGTATCACGAATTTAACAGTCGGAGACTGATAAGGATGAGTATGTTGTGTCTACATTTTGCGAATCGTGCTAATCGTTCCTAGGAATTGTCAAGAGGCTGCTCGATGCCATGAAAGGAGAGGTTGTATCAGAAGACACGATATCTCACTTCATGGGCGCTTTCGAAGTCCTTGTAGCGTCCAACTTCAGCCAAGAGGTCATGCGATCGCTGTCGCTTTTCATCACATACGCCTTCCACTCACAGCCTTCCTCTTTACCACGAACTCCACGACCTCTTTCGGCCATATCTAGATCAAGCACTCCAGTTCCACGAAGGCGAGGCACGCCGACTGATCCCACCTCAGCTGCGGTTGCCTCTGGGTTGAAGTTCTTGACTAAGAAGCAGCTTGGTGTCAAGGTTCTTAGCATGTACTCGCGCATTCTGTGTGAAAAGGGCAACACAACGCACATCAAAAAGTTTGCCCGAACTGTCACGAACAAGGTGAGCACGTCGCGCTGGTGGTCTCTTCTTTGCTAATGTCTATAGTGGCTCCTGTACTTGTTGGCTGAAGACGATCCGGAAGTCGTTGTCCACGGTTGCAAGATCCTGGCGCGTCTCCTCGTTACCCATGGCTCGAACTATACCTCAAAATTCGCCGGAAAGTCGGGAGGCTTCATCATCATGTCGAACAGACTCAAGCGATTTTGGGATATGCCAACTCTGTGGCCTATTTGCTTCAGTATCCTGTTTGGCTATGATGTGGCCGAGATCAACTTTGACAGAAACTTCGACTTCTTCAGTCTTTTGGAGACGTTCGGCAAGCGAAAAGTCGTATACCCCGACTCATTGTCCGTCATAACTGCCATGCTACAGCATGGCCTGAAGGATGTGATGAGACACCAGGATGATCCAGATTCGCCGGCAACACATATAGACCCATCTTTCGCGCTTAAGAAGCACGCATCGTCTACTGAACTACGCCCGCGAGCAAGCTCCATGAACTTGGCCACTGCCCTTGAGACACGCTCCAACTTCTCACGAGACAGTGAGCGAGTTACAAGCTATGCTAGCGTTCTACATACCGTTATTCGTTTCCTTTCGGATCTTCACGCACGCTCAACGGAATTCAGGGACTTTGCCTTGAACTCAGAATGGGTGAGACTGTTGCTCTCAACACTCTACCCAGTCATCGTTAGCGCCGATGCGGTGACACCCGAAACCGAGTTGAACTCTGGCGATACGGCGCTGACGTTTGAGGGGACTGATGTTATTATTCGTCCAATTAGTGGTAGTGCTTCAAATGCCACGCCTATAGTGCGAACGACAAGCGTGGATCCGGTGCCGTCGCCTCAGTCAACACCACCAAAGGGCACACCACTGCGAAGAGCCTCGTCGTTTATCCTCCTCACCCAACAAAAATCACCAGTTGGACCTAGTCCAGCTCGATTGAACCCAGCGCTGCCTTCATTGCGATCAGCACCGAGCAAGAAGCCTAGTAGCGATATCTTGGATGGACTCTTAGAGCTGGTGGTGAATGTCTTTATGGACCAGCTTCTCGCACGGAAAGATTTTCCAGGCTTCGGCCTGTTCACTAAAGTCCCTCCTGGGTTCCGTGAACACCAAGCGTACTTTGAGTCTTATGTCTTGAAGCATGTGATTGCCCAATTGACGAATAATGTTCAGCTCAATCAGAAAGCAATATGCGAGCCTCGTGTACTGACCAACCTCTCTCGATTCTGCACACATATGTCGGAGGCCATCTTTGAAGGGTGGTTCATGAATGGCGCCGAAGCTATGATTGACTTTGTTGGCATGCTTCTCGAATTTCTGCAGCGTCCGGATATCTCGAACCTCAAGAGTGTCCGACTTTGCAGCCAGGCTGTCGCCACAATCCGAAGCTGTTTACTCAGGATCATTCTTTTGAGATTATCAGATCTTGACAACCAAGAAACCACTTTGGTGGAGGCCAAGCAGTTTGTGGACAAGATGGTGTACTGGCAGATGTCAATTCTCGGGTGCTTTACCAGCGAGGACGAGTTCCTCAAACTCTTCTGGTACCAGCTCTACACGAAACTCATTGGCGACAAGATGCCCCTTCGTATTGCGGCAGCTAACTTCTTACGCATTATCTTGGTGCAGAAGCCAGAGGAATCTGCTGCGCTAATCCGCTCCTGCATGTCGCCAGACCAGAAGCAACTTACGAAGGACTTTCAAAAGTTGACAGGTGTGGATGATGAATCATTCGTTGACTGGGTTGATAAGCACCGCCCATCACTAGATGTCCTCTTCTTTGGCGGTATGTCCAAAACATGGGAGGATTTCGTCAGTTTAGAAAACGTGCGAACTTCGGAGACAGCCAAAGTTCGTCTCGCCAAGCGCAAAGATAAGCTCAGATCCTTGCATGCGGAGAGCATCAGTACAGAGAAGATTCTCATCAGTCACGATATTGGTAACAGCGCCTGGATGAAGAGCATCTACAACTCTGAGTACTTCAAGTATCAGCGACTCATGCAGGACCAACAAGATGACCTAGTATTCCTAAGCGCGGCTTACACCAAGATGGAGCGGGATCTTATGAGGCCTGGTGCGGTATTCAGTGAGGCAGCTACACCCAAGTGGAAGCTTGATCGCACAGAAGGACGAAATCGAATGAGGTTGAGGGTCCTACCGGATTTTACGATCAGTAAGGATGAGTATCAACCGAAGAGGAAGGCGAGTGAGGTGCTACAGACTCTCCGGATAAATACATCGGCCAGTCCAGCTCCCTCGATCCAGGCCTCTGCTGTGACGCCGACGAGACCAAGCGCTGCATCGGCTCTGGATGGAAGTACTGAACAGCCTCAATTCACGGAGGAGCCAGAATTCACCGAGCCAGCCGAGCAACCTAGCTCTGGTGTTGCGCCAGAGGATGACTTTGAGCTTGTGGACGATCCTAATGATCCCAACGAAGGAGACGAAGGTTTCGAGGACAAGAACCGCAAAGTGATGCGACGATTAGAGCGTGGAGACCAGGTTCAGTCTGCATACAATATCTCGCGCATCATCGGACTGGAAGCATGTGAGGGAATCCTCATAATAGGCAAGGATGCCCTTTACATAATGGACAACGTGTTCCAGTGTGCCAACGGCGACATCGTCAATGTCTGGCAGGCTCCTCCCGAAGAGCGCGATCCTTTCTCTCAGATCGTCACGGACGCTAAGACTTCTGAGAAGCGACAGAACAATAAGGAACAAGAATCGAGGCATTGGCGATGGCAGGATGTTATCAGCATTTCGAAGCGTCGGTTCCTGTTTCGAGACGTTGCGATTGAGGTGTTTTTCACAGATGGCCGAAGCTATCTCTTGACTACGATCAACCCTGTGGTGCGAGATAACCTGTTCGTGAAAATGCTCAACAAGGCACCCCACACAAGCGGCGCAAACACGCTTCCGAACCCTGAAGATGCTTGGCGTCTGGAGTCTCTCAAGGTCTTTAACGAGTCACCACAAGGATTTGGATCCAAGTTCGGCACATTCTTCAACTCGTCGCCCTGGAACCCTCTCCTTAAGAAATGGCAGAAGGGCGAGATCTCCAACTTTCACTATCTTATGATGGTCAACACTATGGCTGGAAGGACGTTCAATGATCTGACTCAATACCCAGTCTTTCCCTGGGTTCTGGCTGACTATACAAGCGAGGACTTGGACCTTGATGATCCCAACACCTTCCGCGATCTGTCAAAGCCAATGGGTGCCCAGACACCGAACAGAGTGGGAGGGTTCGTTGAGAGCTACAATGCATTGGCAGAGATTGGAGAGATTCCTTTCCACTATGGTACACACTACTCTTCTGCCATGATTGTCTCATCATACCTGATCCGTCTACCGCCATTTGTTCAGTCATACATCCTGCTGCAAGGTGGAAGCTTCGACCACGCCGACCGTCTGTTCCAGTCGATCCCAGAAGCCTGGAAATCAGCCTCGTGCAAGAACAAGGCTGATGTCAGAGAGCTCATCCCTGAGTTCTACTGTCTCCCTGAATTCTTGACCAACGTCAACGGCTACAACTTTGGCAATCGCGAAAGCAACGGCGTTAAGGTCGACCACGTTGAGCTTCCGCCATGGGCCAAGGGTGACCCGAGGATCTTCATCGCCAAGCACAGAGAAGCGCTTGAAAGTCCGTATGTGAGCGAGAACCTACACCAGTGGATTGATCTGGTCTTTGGCTACAAACAACGGGGTGAAGCAGCTGTGGAAAATCTCAACGTGTTTCATCATCTCTCGTACCGTGGTGCGACGGATCTGGACAGCATCACGGATGCAAAGGAGAGAGCTATTCTAGCAGGTGTGATCCATAACTTTGGACAGACGCCTCATCAAGTGTTTATGAAGTCGCACCCTGCTCGAGAACACGTCAAGAGTCCAGTTAGACGGTTAGACAGCAGTGTGTTTTCGTTGGGCTGCCTACCACATCCACTCCTTGGTAAGAGCCCTGCTTACTTTAAACCACAAACATCACTAACCGGTATAACAGAAAGCCACGAACGAGTAGCCTCCCTCATCCACGCCTCCAAACTCGACCGGTTGCTGTGCGCTTCTCCATTCCGCCTCAACTTCCCACCATACGACAAATTCCTTGAATGGGGATTCGCAGACAATAGCATTCGCTTCTTCTTCAGCGACAACCGAAAGGTAATGCATACACTTGTCCCTCGATCTGGTCCCGTCGCTAACTCAACAAAGCCTGCTGGACTCTTTGAGAACCTTCATATCGGCCAGATCTCATGTGCTTGTTTCGCCGACTCCAAAACATTGATCACGGCTGGAGAAGACTGTGTTGTTTCGGTATATGCACTACAGACTTTACCTGGAAAGCCAGTTGAGCTACTGCCGAGGTCCAGTCTTTTTGGGCACAAGTCGCCTGTCACAACAATTGCAGTCAGCAAAGCGTTCAGCACGCTTTTGACTGCTTCTGCAGATGGGCAAGCATTCTTGTGGGATCTGAACAGACTCTCGTTCATTCGAAAGCTGCCGTTGGTAAGGCCTGTCGAGTGTGCACG
Organism: Fusarium chuoi; assembly: GCA_022627125.1. Classification (NCBI taxonomy): domain Eukaryota; kingdom Fungi; phylum Ascomycota; class Sordariomycetes; order Hypocreales; family Nectriaceae; genus Fusarium; species Fusarium chuoi. The sequence continues at coordinate 417,812 of JAJALE010000865.1, read as the reverse complement.
TATCAACGACATATCGGGCGAGATTCTGTTCTGCTCGGGACCTAACGTGATATTGTACACCCTCAACGGCACACTCCTTTTGGAACAGAATGTCTGCTTTGAGCAGGACGACTACATCCACTCATGTGCCTTTTACGAAGGCGCTGGAAATGAGTGGCTCGACAATTACTTGATCTTCACGGGCCACAAGCGCGGCAGAGTCAATGTCTGGCGACGCAGTATCGTCGGTAGTCGATGGACGCTTGAGCTCCTCAGAAAGCTTGACCATGTCGACTATAAGAACGATAAGGGTGGCAACACAGAGGCAGGCATAACGTGCATCAGCCCAATGCCAACATGCGTCTACACAGGAGATGATGACGGTCGAGTTGTAAGTGTCTCCTCTCAATTATGTTGCTCAAACTAACAGTTCTAGTACGAATGGAATCTACTAAGCAGGGAGAGATAGAGTCTTTCCCTACCGAATCGGACATCAGTTCGATATGACCACCGACATAGCCTCGTATGATTGAAGAGAAGGAGGATATTCTGTTTTTTGGCTTCTTGCACATTGCTGCGGCGTTTCCTGCTCGATGTTTATACGCATGCTTAGAAAATCAACGACTCGCGCACATCCTCACACAACACACACACATATATAGGTATCGAAATGTAGACAGCCGGTGGATGGATTGATTGTAGAAAAATCGAATTGAAGCGTCAATTGCTGCTGGATCTTCTCGTCCCTTCCTCTATGATATCCCTTCTTTCCCTCGCATCGGGAAACGCCGTAGTTTGTACAAAGATATGCTCCTCGGAGCTGTGGTATTTCCTTCTTCTTTTCAGTTCGGGGTCTTTAGTCGTCGTAGCCGGTGAGCTGTTTCCTGGGACCAGAGGGGACTGTGTATGTTAGTCTCGCATTGGGGGATTGAGGCCGAGGGGCACGCACTGGGATAGGTGACGGGAACGGGAGGAGCATCGATATCGCCAAAGTAGTGTCGGATCGGAGGAACAATTGGCATGGCGACGGGGCCTGCTGCGCCGATAATGACGGACCAGAAGAGGGCGGGACGCTCGCGGGCTGCCCAGCGGCAGTACTTGAGGGGAGTTTGCCAGAAGAGAGGAGCGGCAGACATGATGGCCTGTAGCAATTAGCACAGAAGATAATAATAGCGTATCGGGAGCGAGGTCGTACTCAATTGGCGATGTGGTGTTTGTCGTTCAATCTTGGTGGTGATGATGGTCTCGAGCAACGGTCCAATCGTATCCTCGGAAAAACCAAGCCGCGGGCATCGGATTATTTCTCATTGCATCCGCACTGAACAGAGCTCTAGAGTCGCTGCCACAAAGGGACTAGCGCTTCCGCAGTTTCACATCCCGTTCCCCCACTGAAGGCTACGTATCCCTAAGACGCCAACGCAAGCTACACGCTCCGTAGGTTCCACTGAGAGCTTCAACTCGCAAGCTGTCCAAACTTGCACCAAACACTATAATCCCCCAACTCAGAACCACACAATGCGGTCACTCTTGAACCTCGTGGTCTTTCTCTTCGCGGCGCTGGTTTCGGCCGTGAGCACAACTGGTAATAGATTACTGGTCATTCTCGATACGCCCAAGGACAAGGAGGCGTATAGTACATTTTTCCGCGATCTGTCTGGTATGAGCATCTGTGCAGTATTGGGGAGATGGTGAAGCTTACAATTGATAGAACGGGGTTATGATATCACGTATGAGACACCAAAGAGCGATGCTTTGGCATTGTTCAAGTATGGCGAGAGGACTTATGATCATCTAGTCTTCCTCCCCACCAAGATCAAGGGTTCGTCATGTCTTGTTCCTTGAGAATGCAACTGTACTGACTGGCGCAGGTCTGGGACCCAATCTGACTCCCAATGCCATCGTCGACTTCATCAATGCCGGCGGCAACATCCTCCTGACCATGTCTGCTACCCACAAGGTCCCTGTTACTCTCGTCTCCGTCCTTGACCAACTCGACGTTACCATTCCCGCTGAGCGCAACGGCAAGGTCGTCGACCACTTCGCTTACGACGCTGTTTCCGCCGCCGAGACACACGACACCCTCGTCCTCGACGCCCCCCGCAACGTTCGTCCCGGCCTGAAGGACTACTTCGAGATTCCCGGCGCATTTATCTCTGTTCCCCACGCCATTGGCCACACTCTTGGCTCAGGACCTCTTCTTACGCCCGTTCTTCGAGCGCCCCCTACCGCTTATAGCTACAACCCCAAGGAGCAGGGTGATACTGTTGAGCCTGATGAGCTGTTTGCTGCTGGAAAGCAACTTGCGCTTGTCTCTGTCTTCCAGGCTCGCAACTCTGCGCGCGTCACTGTCGTTGGTGCTGCTGAGATGCTGCAGGATAAGGCCTTTGACACCAAGGTTACTCGACAGGGTGGAAAGGCTATCTTCCCTGCCAACAAGGAGTTCATCACCAACTTGGCTGGTTGGACTTTCCAGGAGCTTGGTGTTTTGCGAGTTAACAAAATTGAGCATCACCTCAAGGGCGACAATGAGACCAACCCTGAGCTGTACCGCATCAAGAACGATGTTGTATGTAGAGACCTCCCATGGCACGATTGGCCTCACTAACATTTCACAGACCTACAGCATCTCTGTCTCCGAGTACGCCTGGAACGATTGGCAACCCTTCCACCTCCCTGAGGGCGACCACCTTCAGCTCGAGTTCTCCATGCTGTCTCCTTTCCACCGCATCTCCCTGAAGCCCATTCATGTCGGCGAGGACGAGACTGTCTACGGCACCGACTTCGTTCTTCCCGACCAGCACGGCATCTTCAACTTCATGGTCAACTACAAGCGACCTTTCCTGACTAACGTTGAGGAGAAGCGAACTGTCAGCGTTCGACACATGGCTCACGACGAGTACCCCCGAAGTTACGTGATCAACGGTGCTTGGCCCGGTCTGACAGGCATCTCAGCCACTATTGTTGGATTCCTGTCATTCTGCATCGTGTGGATGTACAGCCAGCCTGTCAAGTCAACCGCTGGCGCCAAGAAGGCGCAATAGAGGATGGAGGGAGCAATCAATGTACGAGTATTTTTTGCTGCAACACCACGTTAAGAGTTCGTGGCTGTTGTAATGTAGAGTGGGACCAAAAGTGAAATATAGAATGCGCATTTGTTTTCCTACAGCTATTGAAGTGTTTACGACTATGTATGTGACTCGAGATACGAAGATGTGATGGCTCCCTCAGATTAGCTCTCTTGGGTTCTCACTGACAACTCGTGGCAGTGGACAAGTAAATGCCCTGCAAACATCCTAGATGATGCCCGCCGCTGTTGCCTGCAAATTTGGCTTTTTGGTCGATTGATCATCACCGGGCAGCAAATTCGTATCTCGAAGCATTCCCCCCGTCCCATACACTCTCCCTCGAAGGCCAAGCCTGCTCCGATTGAAAACTATATCATGCGAATCACGAGTGTCTCTGTATTCCCAGCAAACGCCCCCATGAGAAGGTTCGCAAAGGAAGAGAACGACTTCACGCAAAGGGAATTATCGTCACTGCGGCTACTCTAGGCACTTGCGAAGAATATATGAATGAGAAACAAAGGAAATAACTTCAAGGTCTGCTCAGATCTCTGTTCTTGAGTGAGGTACATGTTCGCAACACAAGTCAGTTTCCCCGAAGGGCATACCGAGCGAGTGAAGTGAATCGCCAACTTTGGTGTGTGAAACAGTTATCATCACCGCAGACCAGCCCCCAGGAGCCAAGTACAGGACGAGAGGAAATGCAAAAACGCCGAACTCCAACGCCAACGCCCGCAAGAAAAACAACCCAAAAAAGACCCCTCCCAGGCCAAATGGCCTGGGACCAAAAAACAAGACGAAAAAACAAGACGAAAAAACAAAGACAAAGGAAATAAAAAGCAGACCCAACCCCCGTGGTCAAATGACCACCCAAAAAAGCGCGAAAGCAAGGGCAGGAAATGCAAAAGCGGAAATGCAAGTTAGTACATACATACCGAGTCACTTGACTGAGGGAGGCGGGCGAGGGTGAGGGCGAGTTCGGGGTCGGGGAGGAGGGAGGTGAGGTGAAGGCATGGTGTTGAAGGTCGGGCAAGGTCGAAAAGGTGAAGTGCGAAAAAGGAAAAGAGAAAGACAAAAGAAAGGCCACAATGCGAGAAGAAAGAAGCTGTCGAGTCAAGCAGTAAGTGTCGAAAGCAACAAGTGTATAGCAAGGTCAAGTCCAAATCGCAAGCCGGGAATGCGACAGGTTGAATGAAGAAGAGAAGAGGCCGGAGGAACTGGGAGAGAAGCCCTCTATTTATAGCCGTTCAGAGCGAGGAGTGATTGCGCATTCAGTGCGCGAGGTTTTACGCTGAAATCGAGCGTTGGGCGTGGTGTTGACGGCCGTTGCCAGCTGCCAGCAGCTGTCAAGATATCCAAAATCGTTGCTGAGGTTCAAGTCGCGCTGCGTTTCGCGTTGGAGAATGGCAAGGCTGTGGGGACGTGCGCAAGCTCGACCTGTGGCGCTGTGGCACAAGCGGGGATTTGGAGCAAGGCTGGTGTGGCTGCGAAAACTTCCGCCGTTGCCAGGTCGCGATCGCCAACTCAGCTTCTGCATTTACGTTGCTATCATCACCTCAATCTCTTTGACGCCGCGCATCCGTCAAAATGGTAAGTCCCTGACTCATTTTTGCTGTGAGAAGCTTCAGCTAATGATTCCAGGCACGTAACTCGGAAAAAGCTCAGTCTATGCTGTTTCGCTTCCGCGAAGCCCAAGCAGCAGACCTAGGCATCATCGACGCTGGCCGCACACGTCGACCCAAGCTCATCACCGAAGTCTCAGCCATTCCCGCCTGTGAAAAATGGCGCGGCCAGGTCTTGAAGGAAATCTCGCGCAAGATGTCACGGATCCAGGATCCTATCCTCAGCGACTACCAGATCCGCGATCTCAACGACGAAATCAACAAGCTCATGCGCGAGAAGCACATGTGGGAGATTCAGATACGCAATCTCGGAGGACCGAACTACATGCGCGGCGGGGGCAAGATCTACGATGAGCAAGGACGCGAGATACCCGGTAGTGGGAAAGGCTATAAATACTTTGGCAGAGCGAGAGAGCTGCCGGGTGTGAAGGAGCTGTTTGAAGCAGCGAAGAGCCAAGGCGAGGAGAAGCCGCTTGAGGAGAGGCATGATATGAGGAGGAATGTTGACGCGGCGTATTATGGGTATGCGCCTGATGAGGAGAACGAGGAGATGCTGGCGTATGAGGCGGAGAAGGAGAGGCAGGCGGTCGAGCACTTGCTCAAGACGGGGAGTAAGGATGTGCCGGAGGGGTGGGAGCCACTGCCGGGGGATAGTGGTGATGGGATTACGTGGGATTTACCGACGTTGGAGGAGGTGCAGGAGGAGTTGATCGATCGGAGGAGGAGGAGGCTTTTGGAGCAGTTGTGATGTGTTCTCCGTGTATCATCGGAGGGATTCATGGGGACGGGAAGTTGTATTGTATTGTTGGTTGTTGGATCAGTTGAGGCTAGGTGATGGTTCACATTCACGGCGTTCAGGATGGTCACTTATTTACAGGCGTATGGGTTCACCATGATACTTGCCAAAAAGAATATCTTCTCAATCTTGCATCTCACCCTTCTTAGGCGACATCACCAACCCGCAACTGAAGCCATACCCCGAACCTGTGGATAAGCGGTTATACCGAGCTGTCAGTTATAGCTGTCACCCGGATATCACAGATTCCGGGTATAACACGGACGAATTATACATCCACCAAACAAAAACAGCTCGAGTTACAGTTACAGTTACAGTGTGCATGAACCGTCAAGGGTGTTTTAAACCCGTCAACATTGCCTGTTTCGTTTCACACACCAATGAACTCTAATAATATGTCATCCACAATGTCAAGCGAGATATTCACATTTCAAAGGGAATGTGAAAAACGGATTTTGTCAAGAGTGACGATCGTCATTGGTGATACCCCCCCTTGTAACCCCTGTTGTGAAGGAGAGACCCCTGGAGGTCCTGAAGCTGACGGTGAAGCGCCACCACGCAGGTGAGTGTGCAGATGACGCCTTTTGGTCCAGGGGCCAGAGACATAGATGAGGATGGAAGTGGTTATCTGATTTAAGAAGAAAAATTTGGCATTTCGAGGTTATCTGCATTATTCAATGAAGCGAAATCTTTAAAATTGATCCATAGAATTCGCATTGCATGGATGAGATGTGGGTGTGTGACGCTGTTTCATTTCGTACCAAAGTGATCGACAGTCTTGTCTTGTCTTGTCTTGTCTTGTCTCTCCTCGCCCTGTCAAACAACGTCTCCCCTCTCCCTCTTGTCTCGGGAATCTTCTCGTATCTCACTCCCAATAAATAGGTACTCTTTGCTTATGTACAATCATGTCAGCCTTGCCTGTGCCTCTCGTGTAACACCCACGATCCAAAAAAAGAAGATCAATTCTCTGTGTAGTACAATCTTTGATGATCAAACCCATTCTCTGATGTAAATCACTAGTTTCCTTTTCTATTCTTGGCTCTCCCCTTTTCTCGTCCATTCACAATTCGAAAAAGTGACCCCGCGGCTGAACGGCGCCAAAAACGCCCAGAGAGGAAGAGGAAGGAAAAAAACCGTCGAGCCCCTGAGCTTGTGATGTACCTGCAGCGCCCTGACTAGCACCCTGCCCGTCTAAATCCTCTGCATCCACTCTAGTGATGAAAAGAGTAACGCTGGGCCCCTATTAGGATTCGATTCAATCACTTAGAGAGAATTGATCAACAACAGAATTCTCTTGAAATATATGTTTATTCGTTATTCATTCTCTCTTTTTTTGTGCTACGCTGTTTGTTCTTGAGGTGTCTAAAATTGGATGTTCCTTCAGCTAGTGGCTGTCTTGTTAAATTAATCCACTCTGGTCCCTTTACGCCTCGTGCCCCCCCTGGCCTTGACCTTTTTAGCACTTTACCCCCCTAGGTTGTGGACTGTGGGGACCCTTTAGGCACTTTACGGTAAGTGCTGCAGCCCAGGCTTCTTCTTCCCGTTCTTCTCGGCAACGGTCTCGTCTTCTAGAAATATGCACAGAAGAGACAGACCAGGCCAATGTCTCTGTCTCTGACTCTGTCTTTGCATCATCGTCATTCCTAACTACGTTTCAATTCAGTCCTTACCGTCACATGCTCATGATATAATTCCTCAGGTCTCTTTTTTCTCTCCTCCTCTTTTCTCTTCGAGATGGTTTCGTTCTTTGGCCTCAAGCTCGGAGGCGATAGGAAAAAGTCACAGTAAGCCTCCTTTCTCTCCAGTCTCCCATTTTACAGCTTTGCTGATATTTGCCAGGGACAAGAAGCTAGCTTCGAAACAAATACAGCATTTACACCGCAATGAAGAATCTGTCTCGTCAACCCCCAAAGACCTCCGCCGACAGAGTAACTTCTCCCGTCCAAGTCTCGCTCGCCCTGGTACTTCCAGCTCTCATCTCGACCCACCAACGCAATGGAAAGCCCCTTATATGAACGGCGCGGGAGGTGCCTCCTCCATGGTTGATCTTGGAGCGCCGCGCGCACCGGGAATGGGAAATCCGCGGTTTCACTCGTCAGACATAATGCTCAACACACGCTTCGGCAATGGTAGTTCTGCGAGCCTCGTTGCGCCGGGCGCAAGACCTGGCTCACCTACACGTCCCGGGACGGCCATCTCGACAAAGGAGCCTGAGAATCCGTTCAACATTCACTTCGGTAAAGATTCTGTCAGCAGTATACCGCCGACGCCCCAGGATGAACCAAGGGGTCATGCGGAACCCTTCGAATTCAATCTCGGAAACGAGATTAAGGAAATCAGAAACAAGAGCCCTATTCCCACGGCTAACAATGGATATCCATCTCCTCCACCCTCGATCGTCAACGCTGAGCGATCTTTCTCACCGGACCCGCGCCCTTCGAGCAGTCGTCAGAACGTGCCCGCCGCGCCTAGCCTCCGGAACCCCAGCACTGCAGGTCCAATGTCTCTCCCAAGTCCAGCTGTATCAGTTGCTAGAAGCGACGATGTATGGGAGCCGCAGCCTCCTGTTATTCGCAATGTGACAGCCAAGCGCGACACTTTTACCTTTCATACGCCTAGACGGCAGAGCTTTACCATGGACATGGAGACGCGTGAGAATCACAAGCCGATGGTTGAGGGGCTTGCGGGAAACTTTGCGGGATTCGACTTTGGTGAGACTGTTAGGAAGGGCAGCATTGGAAGTAAGAGCTTGGATACTTCGACTGAGGGCGGAGTGAGTCCAACGGACACGAATGTGAAGCCCAGGGTGCTCGGAACGGCAAGGACTGCTAGTCCTTTAAGAACCATGCAGTCGAGTCCAAGTCTGAGCATGATTGATACGGCATTGACACGAGCTCGAACTGCCAGTGATGCCATGTCTCCTCTCTCATTGGTATCGTCGTTGGCATCCGCGGCAGCAGAGGAGACGCCACGCATACAGACACCTCAGCCTTCTCAGCAGGCAAAGCCGACTCAACAGCCTCCCAAGATTCTCCAGCCCGGCCAGCTGTCAGAACCTCTTCAGGCGATCAGACCTGTCTCACCCTCGCGCTCTCCTCAACCTTCGCCCCTTTCTCAACCTCCTCAGCAGAACTCTCCAGGACCATCTCCGATTCTCTCCAACTTCCCAGGTCGATCACCGTCTCCGCCAGTGGTAGAACCCCATTTCCCTCGATCTCCTCCCCGACCATTCATCCAAACCCTCCAGCCATCACCTCAGTACCCGACAAAGCAGTACAAGGCCTATCAACCACCGGACTCTTCTCCACCAACGAAACCACTCCCTTCGCCATACCGGTCACCTACCGCTCCTCTCCCGCCTGTACCACCGCCTCGCTTGAATCCTGGTAACAGGAGTAGGAGTAATACCCCAGATACTGCGGCGAGTGCGAGCCCAGGTTACATGAACCGACCTCTCGAACCTCCGCCTCGTGGCTTTCGTGCCCGAACTGACTCCGAGCCACGACTTGGCCGACCTCTCCGGGTTCCGGCTCCTCTTATCGATCGCTCAGCTACCCTTCCCATGGTTGGACCGGGACCTCGAAGTGCCGTTGGTCCAGGCTTTGATGAAAGTGGCTTTGTCCGTGCTGAGCGTCTTCCTGAGCCACCACGAACAGCCAGCCCTTTCTCTCAACAGAGCCCCATGGAAGGTGAATTCCCCGTTCAAAAGGGTCTTCCTCGAGGTCGCAGGCCTCAACCTCCCGAGATGCAAAGCCCCGAAAGGCCCTTTGGCCTGGAGCCAAGAAAACAGCGCCGCCAACCTCCCATGTATCCTCCGCCCAGAAGCACAGAGTCACCCGTGGCCGACTCGCAACTGGATGAAGTTTTGAACCAACCCGGCACACCAAACTGGAACGACTTTGACCGCGCCGAAGCGCACAAGTCCGCTATCCCAGCTGCTCTCTCACCTTTCCGCACACAATTCGCTCGATCTCCCACACAGGCTACCGACGACTCGTTAAGCCCACGCCTCGCACAGTACGCTTCCTCACCCATCTCAGACACACCTCCCAGTCTACCCTCACCATCCTTCCCATCGCTACAAAAGTCCATCTCCAGCTCGAGTGAAAACCTCGCGCGTACTTTTGACATGATGTCTGATGGGAACTTCGAGCGACATGAGCATAATCAGGCTCGTCCGCTCATCTCACCTGTGATGGCAGACTTTGTACCCCCGAGGGACAGAGACCGCAGCAGGACTCGCGTCGAGGCAAAGAGAGCGCCTCCTCGTCCTTCTCCAATCACTGTTCCTTCATCGCTGGCCGCAGGAGCAGAACCTACGAGGGTCAGAACTCCTAATCCGGTGGTAGATGCGTTCAATCCTGGCTTTATCTAAATGGATTATATCAAAGCGAATCTTCTTTATATCTCAGCTTTTTATATCTCGGCGAGTTGGATTTCCAAAAAAGAGGCAAAAGACCCTCATGTCTTTTTCTTTCTTGTTTAGCTATCGCTTATTCCCCTTTTTTTTTCTTCCATCATATTTTCTTCTTTGGATATGGCGTCTTTCGCTTATAGATCTATCACATACCCCCGTCCCTCGCTGCGTCGCTTTGACTTTCGTTTCTTTTCTTTGTATATAGTCATCATCATTATCATCGGGACATGATTAGTGGATAATGTCTAAGGAATACAACATCCGGTGCCTTGAGCCTGGATCTTACATGACTACCTAAAGCGTGCTTAAGGCGTGATTGAGATGCGTTGCGACATTGAAAACCAAAGACTGACGCCAATTTTACATTGCTATAGAATACATTTGCTAGCCGAGGAACATGCGGAGGTTGTTGCCGATGTACTTGAGATCCAGGAGGAATGTGTCATGGCCAAACATGCTCATCTCCTCGCTCAACTCGACGTGCGTTACGTTCCTGTTTCCAGCTAGACGGACTGCTTCGGCTACCTCGCGCTGCTGCCATGCTGGGAAGAGGATGTCACTTGCGACGCCCATAACCAGCGTGGGGGTATCCCGTAATGGTGCAAGGCCGTGAATCAGATCCTCGGGGGGTCGTGAGCCCGGTACGACAGTTGTGTCTGAAGGATCAGGGTGAGAGCCGGGCTGTTCCTCATAAGGCTTGTTAGGCAGAGTAAGACTGCATGCGTCGGGAGAAAGGGGGGAAGCTTCTCCCGAGGCAAGGTTCTTCTCGCGCTCTTGACGACGAGCACGAGTTGCGCGCTGATGCTCAATACCCAGATCGAAAAGATCCATAGCCTTGCTGACGTACAACAGACTGTTGGGATCGTAGTTCAAGCACCACTTCTCACCCGCATGGTCAAGATACGTCTCAATGAGAAAGTCCGGACATAGCGCAGGCGGTTTACTCGAGTCTGCCCGACGACGACCAAAGCGCTGCTCCCACTCCGGTCCAGAGCGATACGTGACCGTCGCAATCTCACGTGCAAGCTTCATACCCGCATGAGGAGGAACCTTTCCATAGTAGAACCCGCGATTCCAGTTTGGATCCATCATGAGGACCTGGCGTTGCGTATGGCGCATGGCGATACTGTATGGGTGAGAGCGTGCGCAGCCGCTGATAGAAGCAATGCGGCCTACGCGCGAGGGGAAGAGAACGCCGGCGGCGAGGGATTGCATTCCGCCCATGGACGAACCAACAGAGGCGTAGAGCTTATCGATGCCGAGATGGTCGAGAAGGCGGAATTGGGCGCGGACCATATCGTCCATCGTCAAGATGGGGAAATGCGTTGCGTAGCGCTCTCCATTGCCTGGATCGACACTACTCGGCCCCGTAGAACCGTTGCAGCCGCCGATGACATTCGTGCAGATAACCTGGTATTTATTCGTATCAAGCGGTCCTCCTGGCCCAATGAACTTCTCCCACCAGCCAGGCTTTGTGTTCGCCTCTGTAGAGTGCGCATGCGACGAAGCGGATAGACCAGTGTGAAGAAGAATGGCATTCGATTTATCAGCGTTGAGCTCACCCCACGTCTCGTACGCAATGTTGAACTCGGGAAGCACGCCGCCCCAGTCTAGCATAAAGGGTTCTTTGCAAAGATAATTCTGCGTGGCGCCTGAGGTGTACGAGGGCTCGGTATCGTCGTCGTTCAAGCGGGCAGAACGGGATTCTAGTGCGTCGAGGCAGGGGAACGACATTGCTGGGTTAGATGCGACGCCCGACTTCCGGGGGGCAGCGGAGTGAAGCTCTCGGACCCTCGGGGCGAGACATGTTGGGCGGACAAGTCTGAGGGATGCTTGGAGCTGGCGAGTTGAGCGTACAAGAGACCTTGAGGACCTCATGGTGGGATGTGAGTGTGAGGAGGGAGGATTGTCGCTTGGGGAGAGTTGAGCTTCATGTTTGTAATCGAGGATTCTTGGACGGCGAAATTGATGGAGCTCCGATGCGCGGGGGACGGGATTGGACGCCGGGTCGGGATGATGCCATTGCACGTGCGATAAGATATGGTGCTGTGATAAGATAGAAGAGCCCAGTGTAAGAGGGAACTATCTCGAGCTACCACCTACAGCAGAGTAGAAATAGCTTCTTTATCGTGAATATTCTCCAATGAAATTGTTATAGATCTCAAGATCGTCGTCATAGGGCTTAGCCTGGGTTTAAACTCAAACTCATCATAAGTTCAAGTGAGACAGATCACGCTTTTTCTGTGACGTCCGAGGCACGTGTACAATCTTCTGACGTCAATTCAACGCCGCAGCTGTAGGTGATAAGCTGCTGCCTCTCTAGAACAAGCCCCAAACGCGTCACCTTTCGCCGTGTATACATTTACAAAAAAACCTGTCTTTTCTTTCATCAGAAACACTACAAATTCATTTCTACCCTCCTAGATTTTATGCTCATCTACATTTTCTACTTCATCATCGCCTACCTCATCATGGCGCAGAGCATTCCCCAGAACGTGATCGACATCTTGCGAAGTATGCTATCGCTGGGGAGCCAGAACGACAATGAGACGAGCTCCTCTTCTTCCTCTGGGGGCCTGACGCCAGTCGATGTGATTATTACGAGAATCATGCTCACGAAGGGGAGGAAGCTTCCGCCGGGTGTTGTCGATGTCATTCTCGACTTTGCGGAGTATTGGGCGCATTCGAGTAATGAGGTTGATTACATCGCTGAGCACTCGAGTCCTCTCCGCGTCAACGGCCAAAGCCCCTCTGAGAACAAATTCCTTGTAAGTCTTTCTCTAAATATAGTGCAAGACTAATTACTGTAGCTTCGATCGTTTCCTGTGGGTCTGACGGGGATTCAAGGCAAGAAAGCACTTGCTGAAGTGTTGGCGTATGATCTGAACGAGGCGAAGCCGGCGCCTTTAAAGACGGAGCACGAAGCTTCGTATTTCACAAAACTGGCTGATTATCCTACACCGAAATTACTCCATCCTGTGAGAAAGGTGGTCTTTACGATACGGAGTAAGGATCAGGGGTGGGGTGGTGAACCAGATAATCGCCATACGTACAACGGAGCCTGGACGTGGTTTGAGGCTGGTCTAGAGAAGTTTGACGCCGAACAGACCTGTAAGCTCCAAGACTCCTCTATTAAATTCAATGCTGACTTTCTAGGCGATCCAAACTGCACATACGACGTGCGCTTCAAATCAGCATCCTCGGTCGCATCACCCCTCCCCGTCTGCGCCCTCCGCCCCTTGTATCCCTCCATCGTCCCCAAAGGCAGCGACAAGTTCGCATACTCGCACCCTCTCGCACACCAGGAGAAATGGACCATCGTCCGCAACAAGACAGCGCACCGTGCCTGGCAAGACCATGTGATTACGTGGGCGTGGGACGACGATGCCAAGCCTGACTCTGAAGCTGCTGTCAAGATGAAGGCTGAGGAGGGCAGGGGTGAGGAGACGGGCGATGGGTGGTTTGTGAGGGATTTGAAGATGGGAGATGTTGTTACGATTTGGGCGAAGGCGAGGTTTGGGGGGTGGGTTAATCATATCGAGAAGGCCAAGATTGATGTTTACTGGGCTGTTTGAGCCATAGCCTACGGGTACCTGGGAATGAGGCACGGAGTACGAGTTATGATCAGTCGCTTGACTTACAGGCCTACCAATGGGAAATTAATCAATGAGTAGACCTACTGTGTGATAACTGGCCTTTGTGAAGTGACAAGCTGCCATTTCGTATGTGAATGTACTCAGCTCAACTCTCTTTGGTGTTTCAGCCTCATATCATGATCGCGGGGCAGAGGCCTCTACGTCATTCACTAGACCCTACTACAAACACCATCTCAACCTAATCTTCAATAGACTTCCGCCAATCCCAAGCTACCTCCAGAAATATCTCCAAGAAATGAGATTCATCGCCAACGTCTGCAGAAATCCCAGATTTTTACTCTCAGCAACCTGTTTCGTTCATCAAACTCCATCTGTTCACCACTTTACACGCACAATGTCTACCACGCTCAAGAGCCACAACATCCCTCTTAGTCTTCCTGATGGCCTTTCAGAAGAGCAGCTCACGTCATTCAAGCCATTCACAGTATATTTTTCTCTTCACATATTTTCGCTTCAGATTGCTAATGCTTGTAGAAATGGGTCGACACACTAACAAACTCACTCCGTCTACAATCCGATGAATCTCACCCCTTCCACAAAGACCCCTACGCTCTGCGCTCAGTTACCATCCAATCTTACGACCTCTTCGGTGCCAAACGTGTCGGCTTCATAAAGCTCACGGCAACTGTCTCCAATGACTCGGGCGAAACACTCCCAGCAGCCGCACTCCTACGCGGCCCCAGCGTAGCAATGCTCTTCATGCTCGTCCCCTCTGACGTACCCCCGTCATCACCAGAGCGCTACGTTGTCCTCACAGTGCAGCCTCGCGTTCCCGCCGGCAGTCTTAGCTTCACAGAACTACCAGCGGGTATGGTCGACGACGCGGGTAGTTTCGCCGGCGCAGCAGCGCAAGAGATCAAGGAAGAGCTCGGTGTCACGATAAAAGAGGAAGAGCTTACGAACTTGAGTGAACTTGCTACAGGTGAGGACAGTGAAGATATTGCGAAGGGGATGTTTCCCAGTGCGGGGGGTTGTGATGAATATATTACGATATTTAGCTATGAGATGAGGATTGAGAGGGACAAGATCAAGGAGTGGAGTGGGCGGTTGACGGGGTTGAGGGAGCATGGGGAGAAGATCACGCTCAAGGTTGTGCCGATGAAGGATGCTTGGAGGGAGGGGGCAAGGGATGCAAAGTGTTTGGCTGCTTTGGCTCTTTGGAGGGGGTTGAAGGAGGAGGGGAAGCTGTAGAGATATCGCCATGTCTTAGTTGGTGGTAATAACTTGTGTGAGGCTGTCGCTCCACTCCGAAGTATGCGAGATAGGCTAGGGGAGGAAAGAAAACACAGGACCTCGATCCTAAATGACAAAAAGACTTAGGGTAATATAGCATAAGTTTAGGATAACTTTTGCTAAGTTTATTTTGATACCTTACAGCAAGGTTCGCTGTTTTCTTGCCCCCCTGAGGGATAGAATGCGTTAAGGCTATCGCTATTGAGCAGATCATAGGCTAGATAAGAATAAACACCTAATAATATCCCGGGAGAAGCATTGAGTTTAACTGAGACATGCATTTTAAGAGACAATAGTGCATGAAGCTGAAAAGCCAGTCAAGGGTTTTGTAAGAAACTCAAATCAGAGGTGCCTTCAATTGCCGATGAGTTTGCATCATTTCAACCGAAACCCATCCCGAAGCACTAAAATACCTAGTAATAGTAAGACTATAAGCATAATTGTATTTGTTGTGTCAAGTTCAACTCCTAGTAATAGACATGCAATTGGTGATTTATTCGCATGATTTGAGTAGCTTCAGGGTAGCTTGTGCGACGTTGCACATCTTCTCACCGACTTCGGCGGGGCGGTAGCCAACTCATCATGACTTCTCACAACACAACAAAACAAACAGACAAAATTTTCTCTTCAACTCACTCAAAATGTCTGTTTTCAATGCAAAAGTGACTTCTACTGAGCCTCTCGTAAGTCATCCTCCCTCAGTTTACCAACATTCACTCACAAACTCAGTCTAAGGAGGAAGCTCGCTGGATCAAACTCTCCAAGTACGCTCACTCACCTCCTTTCACACCTCTCACCTCTCACATATAAATATTTAGAATCACATATCGTGACCCAACAGGGACATCCCGAACCTGGGAATCAGCCGAACGTCTGACACGTCCCAAGACCGCCGACATCGACGGCGTCGGCATAGTAGCCATCCTGCCCCTCCCAACAGGCCCCGAACTCATCCTCCAGAAACAATACCGCCCTCCCATCAACGCCGTGACAATTGAAGTACCAGCCGGCTTGATCGACGAGGGCGAGACACCCGAAGAATGCGCTATCCGCGAACTCCGCGAGGAGACAGGCTATGTCGGCGTGGCCACTGAGACGTCGCCCATGATGTTCAACGACCCAGGGTTCTGTAACACGAATCTGAAGATGGTGCATGTTAGCGTTGATATGGAGTTACCCGCCAATAAAGACTTGAAGCCGGAGCTGGAGGAGGGCGAGTTTATTGAGGTTTTTACGGTCAAGTTGACGGATTTGTGGGGGATGTGTGAGACGTGGGAGAAGGAGGGCTGTGCGATTGATGCGAGGGTTGGGACTTTGGCGGAGGGGATCTTGTTGGCACAGAGATTCAAGCTGTAGAAGATCAACGGCTGATAGACTATAGAACGAAAAGTCACCATTCGAATATGTTTGTCGAAGGACTGATAACACAAACTCTCTATTATACTCAACTATGTACAAGAAATGTTGACAGAGGATTGCTAGAAAGCATGCCGTCTTCTAAACAGGCACAGCCTTACCAGCCTCACCCTCATCAACACTACAGACCCTATTACAAGGCCCCTGCTCCGTGCGTCCATGCAAGACCTCAATCCACTGAATCTGCTGATACGCCGCACCACCCTCCGGAATAGTACCCGTCCACGTATCCCCATTGCTCCAGGCATTAAAACTCAACTGCGCCGGATCTCTGGGCACCTGGAACGCATTACGCCAGGTCTCTTTATCATTGAACTTCCAGATCGTCGCGTCGGGCGTCCAGTCGATAGTGTGCTTTGCCCAGTCCGTCCACTTGAGACCGCCGGGGAGTGTGGCTGCTAGGTGAGCGCCCTCAACTTCGCCACCCTCGTCGGTGTAGGAGGGTTGGTTTGTGTAGTGGATGATTGTGGGATCGTCTTTGGTGAGGACTTCGATGTCTGCTTCCTGGACGAGGGCGAGGGAGCCGCCGTTGAGATAGGTGAACATTGCTGTACAGGCACCGGGCGAACCCTTGGTGCGAGCGTACATTCTCAATGAGACATACTGATGTTTCTCAAGGGACTCAAACTCGGAGGCGGTTTGGAAGCCATTGTGGCGAGCAGTTCTCATGGTCAACCACGTATCACTCGCAGGAGAGACGTCATTGTTCTCCTCAATGTACAAGTTGTTATAAGTATTCTGCATAGGAAACTCTTCGTTTCCGTTGTTCCATTTCTGAGGACCCCAAGTTTGAGCAAACCCAGACTCCCAGTTGAAGAAAGCTGAAGAAAAGTCTGCTTCAGCGTTGCCTTGGATTGAGTCGATGAGGGGAGGAACACCAGCGTATTGGGAGAGGGAACGGAAGTCAAAGAAGGAGTGGCTTATGTAGTACTGCTTTATGTTCAAAACCTTTATGACTTATTCAATAAAGCTTTATTTAACTAAAAACTTAATCCTAATTATAACTAAATCTCTAATAGATAAGCTTTTCTGCTAAATACTACTAGCCTATTTAACTTTTCTTTATATTTATAGCTATAAAATCCTAGTATTTATTATCTCCTATAGGTTTAATACTATATATACTTAAGCCAGATTTTTCTTTACTATTCTTACTTTTTTAACCTTATTATTTAATAATTCCTTAATTATTTTATAGTATTTTCCTTTAATTTAATAAAAAGGTCTTATAGTTATAATATAGCTATAATAGTTAAATTTAATAACCTCTAGAAAGACTTTATTATTAAGGCTATTCTCCTTAATAGCTATATTAAGGCTTTAAAATTACTTTATTTTACTTAATATTTTATATATCTTATTATTAATAATAATAAAAAAGGCTAAAGTTAAGATTATAATCTCTATATTTACTAATAGCTAGTTACTAATTAGCTATTATATAGTAAAAATTATCTTAAAAGTATTATTTTAAGTTAATAGACTTACTTATATTAAGTAGTTTACCTTTAGGTATTTTATATATTTTAAGCCTAATTATCCTTATAGATAAGTAGCAGGCAGTTACTTATTTATATATCTCTAGAGTTAGTTATTAAGATATTTAGCTTTTTAGCTAAAAGTAAGATCCTAAGTAATAGTAAGGGCAATAAGTATTTTACCTATATATATTTTTTTGGTGTTTTTTACCTTTATGGCCTTGAGGCTAAAGCCTCTTTTTGACCCCTCAACCCTATTACAGTGTAGTACTGAGGACTATCGCCCTTGGTAACGTAGCAATCGCATGATGGATCTTGAGCCAGAGCCAAGGGAGCAATGGTGAGGATGGATGCAAGGAGGGACTTGGTGGAAGATATGATGAGTGATGATATCTGGATGAAGATAGATACTATTCCAAGCTGATCTACCGACCTTTATATATCCTCCTTTCCAAGTATTTTGCATTTATAATTCCCCTGCAGGATTATAGGATCAAACACCAACATGTGATTGAACCATATACGTCGTCCCATTAAATGCTAAGATGGCAAGCTGCTTGTGATAGGCTCGATGGACTCGAGGATCAGATACCTTGTCGAGGAAATTAAGCTCAGGAGCGGGAAGACCCACGAGCTTACATTCTGACAGGGGTCGTAGGGCGAAAATACTCCTGAGTCTCCATAGAAGATTGGGGGATGTAACGGTGACGATGAGCTTTCTCGCTGTGAGGTTTGTGTGATTGGTAGATCGCGATGATGATCATGGATGGGTTTGGGGGCTGGGCTGAGCGGGAGAGCAGTCCGGTCAGGCTTGTTGGCATTGAGATGAAGAACCCATCGCTGGAAGTTCACAAGATTGAAACAAAAGCAACTTGAATAAAGATTGCACTAATGTTTCAACAACAGTGATCCAGAAATCAGCCCTGTGAGGCATTCTCCCTTGGAGTCAACCGTTGAATTGCCCGGATTTGTCCAAGAAAAAAATCATCAAACTCAACGCTCCTTAATCGACCAAATAAGGTTGCTCCGGAGGATTTGCATAAGCCGATCACAGTTGATCCATGAAATGGCAGTGCATCTCACTCCTTCGAGGCTGTGTTGACGATATGAAACAAGGATAAAGGAAACCCTTTTCCAGACAGATCTTGACGTCCTACGGATACGGACAGAGGTCTAACCCCCAGACATCAGGAAAACCTTTGGAGTTGATCAAATTAATCTGAGGCTGGTTTTCTTGCCTCACCACGAACTTGGAGTTGCCCACGGCTCGCTTCCCACCGCTGGACTCTGCTTGGCAGGACTTGCTTCTCTCTCCGACGAACTAAACAAATTCCTCACTTTTCGTCTCTGCTTGTTCATCCAAGAACCTGCCTGGCTGAACATAGAGTATATGAAGAAGTATAATATATACCACTCCGACGGTTCAACCTCCATCCTTTCAGGTCTATAGCTCTCGAAAGCCGTTGCCCTCTTTAACCATTTCTCATCCTCACTCCCACGCATCCGTCGAACGATCCGTCTTTTGACACCACGATATGCGACAGAGCATACCGAAGCCATGTTTCTCATGTTAGCTACGACAATGAACGTCACGGCTGCGACAAGAACTGATGTCAATGCCAGTATTGGTCGGGAATAGCCCTCATTTACACTCCATAGAGCAACGCAGAAACTTAGTGGTAGGTAGAAAATGCTGACGAAGGTGAGGAGTTTGACGTTTTCGCCTAGACGAGTAGAGACACGACTCTCGATTACTCCACTGGCGCTGAAGAGCTGTGCGAAATACGTTAGCATGTAGATCGTAGTAGTTGAGGGATACGTACGCCTTCTCTGAGAGCTTTCGTCTTGTCACGGCTTGCCTCGAAACGAGCAGATATGATCCTCAATCGATCGACCTGTGCCTCAATCTCCCCCAAAACTCTGCGCGTCAATGTCTCTGGTGTTTCTCCCGTTCGTGACTCTTCTGCTGGATCAATCTCCATAATCATGTGAGGCCAATCTGCACGAAACCTCCTCCACTCCTCTATAGCATCGTCGATAAGAATAAGGAAAGACTCGAGACAACTGACGATCCAAAAGTATTGCCGTGATCTTGAGAACGTATCGTCGTCGAATAAGAGATTATCGTGCTGAACGGGGTCGAGAAAGAGAGGGTCGTGGTCGACGATTGCGTCAAGGGCTACTTGCATTCGACTCCACGCGTTTGCTGCTTTTTGTAAGTTCGTCCGAATAGCATCGAGTATAACATCTTCTGAGCGATATTGTCGACCATCGCTGTGAGGTGGGTAGGTTCGACGCGGGACCTTGTGGACATCATATGGATCAAAATCAGCAGCAGACGGCTTCATGATCAAGACTGTCCAGAAAGAGTCACGCTTAGCATCAGGCCCGGGAAGCTCTTGATAAGCACACCCCAGAGTAAAAGCCTGCTGTTTGATATACGGCCCCTTGTCTCCATAAAGGCGTCCATAGTTCCACGTAGATTGCTTGATAGCCGCGTCCGTGGGCTGCGTACACAGCTGGTACCAAGAAATATGAAATGACCTCCACGGGACACTTTCAGAGCCGTGCAAGTCCTTTGCAGACGGTCTGCAGAGTAGATGCTGATTCATAGTGGCACGGAATGCACGGCCCTTGCTCGAATTCAGCTGGTTATCCTGGAAGAGGAGCTTCCAGACGGTCATCGAGTTGTACCGGGTGCATTTCTCCTCCATCAGGCCAGCGGTGATATTTGCAAGGCCATCAAGCTGAATAACGCGACACCACCTGCCTTCGCGATGTATAGGTTGAGTTGTGTGGTCTTGTATGACTGATGGGTGTGATACAAACCCATTGCCTTCTCTTTGAAGCGCTGGCTGCATCATCTCCCAACAAGGCGGCGCCTCAACACGGGATGGCGGAGAATCATGTTGGAACGGCAATGATTTGGTTCGTAGACTATATACCGCGTTTTGAGAACCCCCAGGTGCCGTGAGGTCGATGATAGTAAACCAATGAAGTTTACTGAGTAGCTCACGCGTAGGCTCGAGATACTTATCCAGACTGCGATCGATATCGTTGCGAGTGCGTCGATGACGAACCTGCATGCGAAGCTCACTGGTATGAAACGATAGAGGGAGTCGGCCATCCTGAGGCACAGCGTAAAAGTCCCCAAGTGACTGACGAATCTTGTATCGATGTGCTTCAGTAAGTGCTGTCTCGATCAAGTAGTCGCCTGAGCCACCGTACGTGATTCCTTGACGCCGCGTGTAAGCCATGTTCAGATTCCGCAGTCCCGGAAAGAAAGAGTAAGGCACTTCGAAGTAAGTTCCGACCACCGGTGATAGTGTATCCGGCGCCGTCAGGGGAAACTCCAAGTCTATGTCGTCGATGTGATACCACTTTTCATTTTCTCCACGGGTAAGTTGCCAAGGCGGCATAAAGTCTGACACTGGGCTGATGGATCTGTTTCTGGAGGAATGTGACTCCCAATCCCGTGGATACCCTGTTTAAGAGAATTGTCAATTTGAATGTTGGTGATGAGTGAGGATACCTACAGTAGTTCCAGGATTGAGTGGCATTGACAACGATGTCTCCATCTTCTGAGGGTCGTGGAATGTACTCCAACTGCTCAGGCAGTGTGTACGAAGACTGTGAGGGAGGTATTTGAGAGTTGAGAACGAATGGCTGTGGACCATCTTGACCAGTCTCAAAGAGCTGTAGCCTTTTCTTGTAAGATTGTGATGCGAAGCGAAGGATGTTGCCCAAGTTGATGTCTTGTTGCGCTGCAACGCTGAGATCGTCCGATGACAATCCTCCATCGAGCTTGACTTCATCCCCTTGCACAAGAGCTTCTTCGATCTCTTCATGGCATTTATCTTCGCGTTGCCGGGCTGTCTTCAGTTCAACTGGCGTAGCCATGAGCGTTACCAATTTCTCAAGAAGATCATTCTGCTTCTCATGCGCGGCTTTGATCCCACGAATAAGACCAAGACACTGAGTCTGAAACTCTGGGTCTTTGGTAGCCATTGGATTGATAGAGGCGAATTAACGTAAGGAACCTGCCTGATGTTTGGTGAAGTCGACGAAGCAATGGTTTCATCCAATGCCTGACGGTGGATATTGTAGGTGGTTAGCGCCCTGACCAGGGTCATTTTCTGCGACGCAAGAAGGTAATGCGACCTCCTGCTTCAACACTTTGGTAAGACATGGTACAAAGAACAGCCATGGCGAAGGCTGGCGTTCTCACCATCATTGTCTTGTTGAGAACGCGAATACGATAGGCGAGGAGTTCTGATGTTGTCAGCTATCATGCCAATGTACAACCGCTAGGACTTACCGATCAAGATCTACTACGCATGCATGCCTCGGGGAGCAAGACAACATCGGCCTTGATATGGGATATCAAAAGGTATCCTAAACCTAGGCTGAATTTATACCAAGTTACCTAAATCTCTTACCATTTAGGATCAAGGTCTTGCTTGAGCTTTCTTTCCTGCCCTAGGCATAGACAGTCAAAACATGGAGTATTTGTAACGTCAGAGAAACTGCCCCTATGGACTAGATCTCAATGGCGCCTTGTCAGGCTGAACCAAGTGGGCTACCGGCCGCGTTGGGCCCGTCCACGGTGTCCACGAGATCCGCTCCGGACCGAGACCCAGTAATGCCGTCAGATCGCCGATCCAAGACGCCCCGGACACCCTCGGCCGAGTCTCCCCGTATTTGTTGTCAACTTGACTGTCTTGGACGCAGAGTAAGCAAGTGAAGAGCATACGTTTGCACTCAACAAGACGTGGCCATAAACCCAGTGATTTGAGTTCAGACCTTCCTATCAAAGAAGCTTAAGCCCAATCTAATCTCTACTTGTCGTAAGCACCTCGTGGTCTCGCTTGCGTGTCCGCCTCAATCAAGCCAACTCGTTTCAGGGCCAGCATCTCATTGGCCAACGCCACGATAAGGCGGAGTAATCTCTCCAGGTCAGCAAAGACGTCACCGCGCTCTAGACCAATGACCTTGCGACGATTTGTCGCAAAAGTTCCAGGGACAACATAAACTTGAATCCTGTGATGGCGCGTTTCCCTTTCCCTCATCGTCATTCTTTTTTTAATATGTTATAATCCTCTGGTCTGACCTGCGATTTGAGCATCGCGATATTCACTCCTTGAAGTACTTCTAGCGCGTCGTGAAACATGGCGGCGCAAGCGAAACTTACAGACGATAACGTCTATGATACGGATGTTGAGAGCAATCATGGGATTGAGAGGGATGAAGCGCCGACGGAGCAGTCGCCTTTGCTGCCAAGTGGCAGAGAGGAAGACGATGAACCGTCCAAGTCGTTGAGACGACGCGCTTTGGCTATGGGCATGCTGGCTCTTCTCATGGTCGAAGTGAGCCAGTTCATCATGAATCCTCCGACCAAAAAGATTGCGGAGGATATCATCTGTCGGCAGCACTATCCCGATCATTTAATTGGGGCATTCGACACAGACGACTATCGCTGTAAAGATAGTCCTGTTCAGAAGACGTTGGCTATGGTTCAGGGATGGGAGCAGGCCTTTGAGATGGGAGTCCGTAAGTGAATCAAGTAATATTGAGGATATTCTCTTACATGTGCTAGCAATCCTGACGCAGTTCCCATATGGTATCGTTGCTGATAAATATGGAAGACGGCTTGTTTTGTTCTTAGCCATGCTGGGATGCTGTCTTTCAACAGCCTGGCTCCTATTAGTCCGTAAGTGCACCTTATCCCATTTAGTAACATATACTCACAATATCAGTGTCATTCCCAAACATCTTTTCAATCTGGGCCATCCTCGGCGGCAGTATCTTCTACCTCATCGGTGGCGGAGGTCAAATGGCCGTTGCAATGGTCTACACCATCGTAGCAGACGTCGTCCCAGTCTCCCAACGAACAGACATGTTCTTCCGTCTCGTCGCTCTAGTCTTAATCTTCAACGTTATCTTCAATCCGATTTCCGCATGGCTTCTCCAATTCGACCCCTGGTTATCCATGTGGATCGGCTTTGGCTTCATGGTCTTCGGGACGATGTGCATTCTCCTCATCCCGGAGACCATGCATCTTCGACGCAAGGATGATAGGAGACACAATGAAGAACATGAGAATGAGCAACTTAATGGTGTTTCTTTGAGCAAGCACAATGTGCTGAAACAGGCTTGGTTCAGCATCCAGAATGATATGCAGCATGTTTGGCGCTTCATCTTCGCGTCAAAGAGCATTATGATGCTCATGCTCGCTATTGCATTTTTCTTCCCGGTTCGGACTGTACTTACGGGAGTGTTGTTGCAGTACATGAGTAAACGCTTCGATTGGTCATGGTCCAAGGTCAGTCTCTTCATCAACACTGCGCGTTTCATCCACTAACGTTTCGACAGGCAACATATATCTCGACAATTGGCATCGTAGCAACAGTCGTGTGCTACCTCATAATTCTTCCTGTGACATCCGACTTCCTCAACAAGAGTCGCCGTTACAAATCGCGCCCCGTGGCAAGGGATTTGCTACTCGCACGCATTGCCATCACAATCATGGCAGCTGGATGTTTACTGATGGGCCTTGCTTCAGTCCCATGGTTGTTTGTTATTTCTCTTATCACCGTCAGCATTGGCAACTCTTTCGTGGCGCTCAGTAGAGCCTTGATCAATGCTCTGGTTGAGCCGCATACCATCGCTACCTTGAACACTACCATCTCTCTTATTGAAGTTATCATGGGGTTGACTGCGCCCGCAATGAGCTGGCTCTTGGGTCGCGGTTTTGAGCTGGGCGGTAAATGGATGGGATTGCCATTCTTGGTGACCAGTCTCATGGCCATGGCGACGGCTGTAATGCTGTTTATAGTGAAGCTACCTGCTTCTGGTATTGCGCAAGCTCACGAGGGTTGAGCTCAGCGCTTGGTGGGATACAAGGACAACAAGGGAGTCTGGAGTTGTGCGATCTTGTCATATTTCATTTGTCATCTAGAATAATTTAGATATTGCAATATATGAGCAAGTAATTGTTAAGTACCCTTTTTGAGAATTGCACATGCATCTCACTGCAAGGCAAGCCTTGGTGTTGTACTGAAGCTCCACCTTATCGATAAGCGGCCCCGCGGTTGCCTGCTCCACCCCAGCTTTTAGAAGTTACAGTAGCCTCCAATCCAACATTCACCATTCATCATTGCAATTATTACCCCATCTGACATCCTCAAGCTTCCGACCTGAATAAGTCTTCTTGTGTCTTAATTTCAACAGATAATATTGTTTGAGCGCTTGACCACAGCTCCTTCACGATGTCGGACGACGAGGATTTCATGCAGGAGTCAGATGAGGAGCAGTACGCAAGCTCAGCCGCGCATACGCAGTGCATCACTAATTACGCCCAGGTACGACTTTGAGTACGAAGAAGACGATGACGAGGAGACCGCCGACGTCGATATCGAAAACAAATACTACAACGCCAAGCAGCTCAAGCTTTCCGACCCCGAAGATGCGATCGCAGAATTCCTAGGCATCCCGCCACTCGAAGAGGAGAAAGGAGAATGGGGCTTCAAAGGTGTGAAGCAGGCTATAAAGCTCGAGTTCAAGCTGGGTCAATATGACAAGGTAGGGACTTTTTCTGGAAAAACAAGGACATTGCTGACGGCAATAGGCTGCTGAACATTATGCCGAACTCCTCACCTACGTCAAGTCGGCCGTCACGCGCAACTACTCCGAGAAGTCCATCAACAATATGCTCGACTACATCGAAAAGGGAGCGGACGGCCCAGAGGCAGTGAAGTGTATGGAACAATTCTACTCCCTCACGCTGCAGAGCTTCCAGAGCACAAACAACGAGCGCCTATGGCTCAAGACCAACATCAAACTGGCAAAGCTACTTCTCGACCGAAAGGAGTACGGCGCTGTGTCAAAGAAGCTCCGAGAGCTCCACAAGACCTGTCAGCAAGAAGATGGAACCGACGACCCTAGCAAGGGCACATATTCACTCGAGATTTACGCACTTGAGATCCAAATGTTTGCAGAGACCAAGAACAATAAGCAACTCAAGGCCCTGTATCAAAGAGCTCTCAAAGTCAAATCCGCGGTACCACATCCAAGAATCATGGGCATTATCAGAGAGTGTGGTGGAAAGATGCATATGAGCGAAGAGAACTGGAAGGAAGCGCAGAGTGACTTTTTCGAATCGTTCCGTAACTACGACGAAGCAGGTTCTCTCCAACGAATCCAGGTTCTCAAGTACCTACTCTTGACAACGATGCTCATGAAGTCCGACATCAATCCCTTCGATTCGCAGGAGACCAAGCCGTACAAGACAGATCCGCGAATCTCCGCCATGACAGATCTGGTCGACGCTTACCAGCGGGACGATGTACACGCGTACGAGAAGGTCCTGCAGCGTAACCAGGACATCCTAGATGATCCATTCATTGCCGAGAACATCGATGAAGTCACGCGAAACATGCGAACCAAGGGCGTTGTAAAGCTCATCGCACCTTACACACGCATGAAGCTATCCTGGATCGCCAAGCAACTCAAGATCTCCGAGCCCGAGGTACAAGACATTCTGGGGTTCTTGATCGTTGACGGCAAGATCAACGGTCGAGTCAACCAACAAGAGGGTCTCCTGCAGATCACCTCTGACGCAGACACCGAGCGCATTGCAGCACTCCAGGGACTGACGTCGTCAATCTCGGAGCTGTTTGGTGCTATTTTCAGAGACGGAGATGGATTCCGCAACACTGAGCATTCAGCAACGGATGAGCAAGCAATGGACATGACAGGCATTCCATTGGGCAAGGGAAGCCACAGGGCGGCTACCCAACATCGTGGAAAGAAGGGGAAACTGGCTGCGGCGCAATGGGCCTGAGAGACCAGCCATGGAATGAATTTACTGTATGGTCGTCAACGTAGCCCCGGGGATATCTGCAGGCTAGGAAACCCTCTTTGCTACGGTTTCCTGTTTCAAACCCCTAGGCCATTTTGCTGGATCGAGAAAGTAAGATGCCGTTGCAGTTTTCCTGCGGGTGCATCCGCGTTTGGAGATGCTTCGACGGGATCTCGCATAGTACGAGGCCACTGGCAACGGTGATTCCTCGTCGCACTAGACGGGTAGCAGCATCGACTACGGACCAGTTGTTTCAGAGAGAGATGACGAGAAAGATGTGCAGAAGGGACGAGGGCCGAAGTGACGCCGTATTCGGACTTGATCCCCATGTCTCGTGTAGCAAAAGCGAGTGACGAGTAATGTTATTCAATATAAACAACGACCTCAAAGTCAGATGCCTGTAGCCTGATGTCTCAGTGGTAATCGACAGCTGATGTTCGGCAGTTGTGCAGGCAACCTTTGCCTCACCTGATTTTTAGTCTCGACATATGTAAGGGTGCTTCGGTGATCTAACTTTCAAGGCTACCTAGTCTATGATGCAGTAAAGACCAAATAAAAACAAGGACCAAGCTAAGATCGCTGACCATCACCAGACGCCAGACAAGCGATGCAACGTCGAGTGGTTACACGAGACGGGACTTGGGGAGCTGCGAGGGGTAAAGCGGCTTATCATTTCACGGGCTGCGGCTGATCTCCGTCTTGGCCCACAGAGATTTCACTGTTTGCTTCTGCCACAAGAGAAATTTCTTGAAAAGAGAGTTTTCCCGTTAGATTGCGGTTGGGGGGAGTGTAACACATGGAAGTAAAGTAACACACGGGGCAGCAAAGGTATGGTCATGACGCTGAATCGTCGCGGATAGCTGCATAACGGAACGTGTCCAACCTTCCGAATTCAACGGCAGACACATCTAGATTGGGGAGATTCAACACGAGATATTTAATTTGTCTCCTGTGATCAAAACCTCGTACAGAGAAGAGGGATGTTATGGGAAGCACAAAGGCGACGGAGCGGCGCCGGGAGGTACATCGGGCCGTTGGCGGTTGACCTTGCGAGGTGTGCAGAGAGGTATTTTCTGCAATGAATCTGTTTGAATGGTGGAAGTGTTTCTGTTTGCTTCGTTGTTTGCCGCTGATTCACGAGTGTCCTGAAGCGGGAGGGAGGCGCGGATACTGGGTGAGGACCGTGGGCCCGGTGTTGAATAGACATAAGACGGGAAGGATTTTGGATAATTGCTTTTTTTATTCAGAGTCTTGATTTGACGGCGTGTGATATGTGACTTGGTCTTTTGATTCGGTATGTGATGTGGATTTAGACTACGGGTTGAGTCGAGTCTGTCAGATCGTGGCTTATTTGGATCGCGCTGAGCTAGCGTCACGATACCTTACTTTTTGCTAACGTTAGCACGCATCGGAAGCGACAGCCGATGATTTCATTTTCATATGATACCGAGATATATACCTCAGTAAAGTACCTGAGTAACTTGCTGTTATACCTACACATGTGTCTTTCATTTGATGTTCTTCAGCTCAATTGCCGTGTTCACATCGAGAAGGTCGAGCAAAGATCCCAGGACAGGGCATGCTTGCTGCATAATCATCGTCCATTGTTTGGTTGGCCCCGACGATTGGTCTTTGGGGTGTGTGTTACATGTTACACGAACCAATTGATAGCTTCGATTCCGCTGGGCCCGTGCGCACCACCACCACCATCACCGCTAGACACTTTGAGATTTGGAGATTTTGATTGCAGCGCTCGGCTGGGCTTTTTGACTTTCCTTTGCTTGACTAGAGGCAGATTCTGAATCTACTGTACTAGACAAAGGGACCTGGCAGTAGTTCACTCACTCAATCGCTGTAGCGGTCATTGATATTGCCCCTGGGGGCCTGCTTGCTCTGGTTTAGTCGACAGTCAACCTCCCCCAAGCCACTTCGTCAAAAATAACAGGGGTCCAGGCACACTCATCGCCACTTTGACAAAGACAGTGACATTCTTTCTTCTAACCCGCGAGACAAAAACTCTGTAGCAAGTTCCATGCATGAGATGTTACTTCACTCATTCGACAAAAACACATCAGAACTGACTATTGCTGTCGTAAACACACTTCGTTCCGCGGAGAGTTTCTCGCTCGCCCAAACGTTAAGCTTCCCGTTCCCGTCCGCGAGCGGCCCGTCTTCCGCGACCAATCTCCGTAGGCGATGTGCTGTTGTTTCCCTCTGCTGGCGTTTGAGATGTAGCAAATAAATACTACTTCACAACACATGCCTGTTTGACAGCTCAAAAAGAAAGCATCGCATCGCATCGTATCATATTTCACCCTGTTCCCCGGGGAGAAGCGGGATCGTGTTCCAGGGCTTGGCTTTTCCTTAGGCTGGTTTTCATCACTCGGTTTGTATTGGCTTGCTCGTTTGCTCCCCACACGATTGGATCGGGGGGGAGGGCAAAAAAACGGTCGTTAATATGAAGATCGCAAAAGTTAAAATATCGCAGAGACAAATGTGATTAGACGCTGGACGAGAGTGTTCCCATAAATGAAGGTTCCATAGAATGAGGCACAGACAGGTACCGTCAAGTGATGCGGCACATTTTCATCGCCTGGGCATTGCATCTTTCGTACCTGGCCGTATGATGATACACACACTCTCCTCTCCACAGAGGCAGACACAAATACAATTCTATAATGCCTTTCATAAGGATTCATTATTGTAATGTCTGCTTCTCACATTGGCTGCTCTACGATTACTCTCGCCCGGTTGAAACTAATGAAATCACCCGACCACGAATCGATCTTGATTCTCTACCTCCACTACGCTCGCTACCTATCTCACCCATCCCATCGCTTTTTCCATCACAAGCGCTCTAGCCGTCATGGTTATAGCAGACCAGTGGGAAATTTCACTCGAGCCGTGCCGCACAACGGCGCATCAATTCTCAAGTTCGCTTGCATCTGCTTTCAGCTTCCCATCGTAAAAAAACTTGCTTGTGAAAGAGTTGACGGGGCCATCGTCAGCGGGAGATCGTCATGGAGTTTGGTGGTGAAAAGCACCCAATCCCTGCTGTCGGTGGAGTATGTAACCTGCTAATCTTTTATAACACCCCAGGCCCAGGTTCAGGTGCGGCGTGTTGATGTATCGTGCTGCCACGAGGGTCTCTCGTCTAGCAGATGATGGAGGACTTTTGATACCGCTTGTTCTGGACAATGAGGAAGCTGACGTGCCATGGATGGATTAGCCTCTTCAGGTGAGAGGATCATACATAGTACATACGGCTCACAAGCTTGAGCTTGAGCTTACCTAGGTCGGCATTCAGCATTTACTACCCCCTCTTGTATCACATTGATCGTGCTTACAACAAGAGTCTTGGCTCAAGTCAAGTCGAGGAGCTTAGCTTAGCTTTTGCTGTCCAACCCTCCCACAAGAGCACAAGAAACTACCTACCTTACTACCTTAGCCTCGCCTCTGTATCACCCACACTAAAAACCTGGCTTGGCACCCTCGCTGCACTCCATTCCCGTCGCTACACTCTGCTAGCCGCCCTCACATCGCCTGTCAACAATGGAACCTCTGATAGCCTGATTGATACTTTTGTCTACGTCGTGCATTATCCAGGTTCAGGTTGCATCGAAGCCAAATAGACTCCCGGGGAATTTAATTCTTAGCGCTATCTTTTCTTTTCCCCCTTCCCCTCAAACGATTCTCAATCTCCCTGTCAATCATCAAACCGTTGCTCTTCCTCAACCGTGCCGCAAATCCTAACTTAACCAGAACCCCGCCGTGTAGAAAAAATCAGCCCCTCTCGTCAGAAAAGACTCAAAAGCCTAGGTCCAAGTGTCAAGCTAGGGGTACAGTTCCCGTTAGAACGTGCCGCTCTGCTCAATGCTCACGCTAGGCTAATCGAACCCGCCCGCTCGTGGATTGTCCCTAAATCCCTAGCCCTGGCCTGGCCTGGCCTGGTGCTGACCCTGAACCCCTGTCTCAATCCCTGCAGTGACCCCCCAGGCTCTCTTTCGAACCGTGCTGTAACCTACCGCTACCGAGGAAGGGAAAGGGAAAAGGCAAAGGAAAAAGGGCAAAAACCTAATGTGTTATTTTTACCGAGACGCCGAGATCTATCTGACCAAGCGGCAGAAGTTGAAGGCATCATCAATCAATCAATCAAAAGGGAAAAAAACGTACGTACGTCGGTGTCCGTCTTCTGATCCACAGGGCGTTTGACAGCGCGAGACGATACCCGGGAGTCACTCTGGTTCGTTTTTATGTATCAGTATCCGACGGGTGGCTTGTCCGCCTGCTAAAGTACGGATACTGTACTGTACCTTGCTCTAGGTATTCCCTGTCCTGGTCCTGGGCCAGGCCTGGTAGATGCTCTGCTCTGCTCTGCTCTGCTCTCTCTCTCTCTCTCTCTCTCTCTCCATTAGCTTTTAGCACTACCTAAAAACGCCATCCTTCTCCTCCCGTTCACATTCCCCCCCATCCTGTTCCTCTCTTTTGATTGAGTGTGATGAGTTGAGTTGATTATCTGCCTGTCTGCCTGTCTGCCTGTCTGTCTGTCTCTCATATGAGTGAGAGAGTGTGTGTGAGAGTGTGAGACTTTTGAATGACAAGCAAGTCCAGTAAGAGAGGTTCAATTTTCTAGCTGAAAGTGCCTTGTTCGTTCGTTCATCCACCAACAACCGTTTATCACCTCGCATTGAATCACTCACTCTCTGCCTTGATTTAAACTTGGTTGCTCACTCACCCTCTATTTTGTTTCCCTCTTTTCTCATCTCCTTCTTCCTCTCTCTCTCTCTCTCCCTCCCTCTCTCTTCAGAGGCATGTTCCAGCCTCAACCCACACCTTTCGCCTCCTCCAGCTTCGCGTCCTATGGCCTAGCTTCAGACCTGGACTTTGGCTTTCCCGTGTCTGCTGGAGGTGGAGGTGCTGGCTTCTACAACAACCCGCCGCCTGCACCATCATCGCAACTTCCCCAGTCGCATGCACTCCAATCGCAAACACAGCAACAGCAACAGCAACAGCAGGCGCGTCTTGTTCAGCAGCAACAAATTCCTCGACAGCAGCAACTCTCTTCTTCCCCCACTGCAGCCGCGACATCCGTATCCTCGCCCTATTCCTCTTCACAAAACTCCGCCTCCAAAGCTTCATCCTCGCCAACTCTAGCGCAACCGCCGCAAAATCACCGCCATCAACATCAGCAGCAGCTTGACATTCTACAGCAGACGCAGTACGCAGCACAACCTCCTGTTGTGCTCAAGATGGAGGACCAAGGTCAGCACGATATGGCCGCGCAGCAGGCTGCTGCAGAGGATTATCAGCCTGTTCTTGAGGTATATCGCACCCATTTCACCCGGCGCTTCTAGCTCGCGCGTCATTTGCTTGCTTGCTTCACCGTGTCCATCGCTAACCTCCGGTCTCGCAGGGTCTCGCAGTAGGGAACAAAGTCTCGAGCGATGTCATCACCCACGAGTATGCCAAAGCTGATCCCGTCTATGTCGAAAAGACAATCGTACGTTTATTTATTCTTGTTGGTTGTCGCTTTATGCTAACATGGCATGATCCAGGCTCTCCCCCAAACCTACTCACACTTCCGCCCCATTCAAGGCGATGGCAACTGTGGATGGCGAGGTATGTCTACAGCTCCCCGCTTCTTATCCCGCAACTCTCTCCGCCTATTATGAAACATGTTTGGCATGCCTGACGTTACCTTGCTTGCTTACTGCCCATGTCTCGGCAACTCTTGTGACATGTCGAACTTGCGCTAACTTTCTCACCAATAGCAATTGGCTTCAGCTACTTCGAGAAACTCGTTGACTCGGGGGACCAGGCCAAGATCGAGGGCGAGGTGGCACGTCTTATGAGCATGAACCATTTGCTAGGCTCTGTTGGTGGCTATCCATTCTACGACGACTGGTCAGATGAGATGTTTGACTTTTTGCGCGAAGTCGCTCAGAATGTCGCCAATCCTCAGTATGCGCACTCATTGATCCAGGCCAAGTGGAACGACCCTGTTGTGTCGAGCAACATCATTTACTACCTTCGCCTACTTACAGGGACATACCTCAAGCTCAATGCTGCCAAGTTCAATCCTTTCGTGTCGGACGGAGGAGGTGTTGATGCTCACTGCCGTCAAGTCGTCGAGATTCCTAACCGCGAGATCGAGCACCTTGGCATGTCAGCCTTGGCCGAAGTCCTCCTCAGACCTGCCAACTTTGTACTTGAGGTTGCCTACCTCGACCGCAGCGCAGGTACTCATGTCAACCAGTACCGTGTGCCCGATGAACTCAACGCCCAGGACGCCAGCGCACTTGGCCCCATCATCTATCTGCTCTACCGACCGGACCACTACGACATCCTGTACAAGGCACCTACCATGCAGGTGCTCCGTGTCAGCGGCTTCACCCACAACACTAACATCACCACCGACCAAGCGGATCTCGGACAGTATTCGACCATGAACTTTGATGCGTTGTCTATCATCCCGGGCTTCAGTAACACAATGGGAGGGCTTGCGCAGCTCGCACCACCTCCAGCCAGTTCGGCGCCAGAACAATTCTCGCCTGTGCAACAGAGCCCATGGATGTCATCTTTCCCCGAGCCTTTGCCTGCTACGACACCGAGAGTAGCGCCACAGCAGCCACCACCCATCATGGCATCTCCTCAGCCCCCAACCCCACCGGCCTCGATATCGGGAAGTTCTGCGATTGCGCCAAGTCCAGCGATGCTACCTGCACCTGGCCCAGGACCTCAGAATTCGCTCCCCATGCGAGGCGCTTCAAGCTATCATATCCGATTCAGCCCTGTTCAGCTCGATTATGACGAGGGCAAGAACAATTTTCCGGAATCGACGTATCAAGTGACGACCAACACGTTTAAGAACAGTATTTGGAACCGAGCTCACTACTGCAATCCCAACTTCCACCCCGAGGAGTGGAATCCCGATGACGAGCACACGGATGGGAGGGTTCGGAATAAACGCAAGACGAAGAAGGAAGCTGCCTAGTGCGACGACTTTTCACACGAACACGACCAAGGCATTGTCGGTTTTACTAGAAACCGACGGCTATGAAATATTACTAGACGACGGCATTTGAGAATGACGATGAGTTTGGTTCGCGTTCAGCATTTGGTAGGGAAATACAACGATCAGGATTGAGCAAAGGATATGGGGACGTACACGACGCTGAGCCCGGAGTGAAGGGGGGTTATTCATATGAATGGTTGGGCAGGCTAGCGATGCTTAGTGAGAATCCTTTTCTATTTCTGCATTGTTTAATGGACAAGGACGAGAAGGCGGCGGGTCTGTTTTGTGTGCATGATTATTTTGGTGGAGAGTGAGTACGACTGCCTGCATCATCATTGATGGTGTCGAGGTGAATATGGATTATCACGAAGCGACATGAGAGAAGTCCCTGTTTCTGACGATGGGCACCACGAGCATGGCCTACGATTTGACATGGAAACATGAGAGAGCCAACGTTGAGCATGGCTGCATGGATACCACGAGGTTTACGCAAGAGAAGGAATCCTTGAAAGTAATGGGGACCGGACCGGACCAAGCATTTAGGATACTGGGGATGGGCGGCAATTTGTGGGCTCTTTTCTCGAGCCAGTTTCAAGACGGGCAACAAAAGGAAAAAAGGCATACATCCGAAGGAACTGGGTCTCGGACAACGATGGTCTTGGCTTTCAGGTCAATTGGCGTGTCTCGCATCACGCTCTGTTGCAGCGTGTCATTGCAGCATACTTTGTTCATTGCCGGCATGTGCTCTTAGAGTGTGTCCTGTGGCATGTCTTGTTTACACGTCTACCATCATGGATGTCTGGTCGA
The DNA here is from genome assembly GCA_022627125.1 of Fusarium chuoi. NCBI lineage: Eukaryota > Fungi > Ascomycota > Sordariomycetes > Hypocreales > Nectriaceae > Fusarium > Fusarium chuoi. Next base: position 383,471 of record JAJALE010000865.1, on the reverse strand, counting down.
GCCCATATTTGTTGCGCCTTGTCAGTTGCGTCATAGCATCGGCGTTCTTCTCTACCAGGTCACACTTCAACTTTCTACTTCTGCTTCATCATTGAGGCCTTTTTATGTTTATTTTTATTTGGGACCTCTTTTTAGTGTGAAACAGCATCAATACTTGGGACTTTATCGAGTGGGTTAGGATCGAGTTACTGTGGCGAGATGGGTCCTGGGAGCGAGTTGCAATTACTTGTTGCCAAGGATTTCCGGGCTGTATTGAATAGCAGATATCTCTATCTCGACGAGATGGTTGTATCTGGGAATAGCTTAATGCAAGGGACTGTCTCGCCCATTTGACTCAGAAGTGCATCATATCACATCACATCACATACATGCCTTATCGGCCACGGCTGACATGAGATGCAATGGTTCCCTCGAGCCGTTCCGCTTCCGCCTCCGCTGTGCCGCACCATGGCATGTGATCCACTGAATGCGAGGGAATGCAAGACAATTTTCACAAATTCATTGCCTCAACATTTGATCATCATGATCTCCAAACGAGGCGAGATTCCAACGCGTTGCGAACCTGGATGACCCATGTATACAAGGACCTCTTATGATGATCGACATTTGGAATAGACAGCCACGTTTCTGGCCTTGACGTGGTCTAGAACATGACAAGACAAGGGGGCCACGAGGTTTGCTTTGGTGGTCCACCCGGGGAACGGCAAACAGGGTCCGCTGACGTGACGTGCAAAGAAATGATATTCTTCAAGGGCCAGAGGGGGGAACAGACCATGTCAGGGTTACATGAGCGTAAAAGAGAGTTCAAGGCGAGAGGAGATTGAACTACCGGGCAAGGCAACCTCGTGGGAGACAGGCCCGAGGGAGCAAGGGCTTGATACAGGATGCCAGAATAACCTCACCACAGGGCCATTGGAGTTTATGCTAATTTACTTGAGTATTTTTGTCCCGGGTTGGGGTTTCTTGCTTCTCCTTGACAGGGCGGAAAAGAGAGGCCGTACAGGGTCAGGGGGGACGGTGGTGGGAATGAGACAGACATCGCTTAGAGAAGATCAAGAGATTAGCAGAAGGGATAAAGTTAAGTATTGTTGTTGGTTCACTCACAATCATATCATATCATATCATCAGTATGCGTCATCTCATGCATACCGTGATTATAACCTTCACCCTAAGCGCCCAGCAGCCATCCAATCCCGCTGTTGAGATACCGGATCTCAATCTTGCCCGTGAAAAGGGTCTGGCCCAATGGGGAGCTAGGGTAGCTTAGCTTTTGAGAACGGGCCGCGTCTTTTTTTTCCTGTTGAAATTGGCCGATATATCGGGTAACTTTACTCTTTCCCCAGACTTGCCGATGTTTCCAACAGAAAGAGCGGTTTAAACGGAGAGGGGGGCGAAGTAAGTTGTTTGCTATGGTAAGTGGAATGATGACGAATTGTGTGTTTTCTATTGTTAAAGGGAGGCTTACGGGGACGGCGAAGGCGAAGGCGATGGCTTGAATGTAAAAGGGTAAGTGAGTATTTGGAAGGTTGGAAAAGCTTCTAGTTTTGTTCTGTACCTAAGGTAGTTTGGGTCGATATGGCTGGCTTGTGTTATTGTGAGCAGCTGTCTTGGAGTATCGAGGCTAACGTGGACTAGCTCTAGCTGTGCTATAGCGGCCAATGTTATAGCTGGGTTTGGTATGCAAAGTGCCCTGGCCTAGCTGACTTGAATCATCTGCTAGGGGACCTTGCCTTGTCTTACCTTGTGAAGCTCCTCCACTTTGCAAGGTAACCACTCTTTTTCTCCTCAGACTCCAACCAACACAACACAACACAAGACAACTGAGGAGTTGTGCTGCGCTGTGACTTCTTGACTGCACTGTACCTATCCGTATTCGAGCTGATTTAATTCCGTCTCGTCGTCCTTTTCTCTTTTCTCCTCCTCATCCCCTCCTTCTTTAATCCCTCTCTCTTTCTCTCACTCTCTTCTCCTTCTCACTATCTTTTGGCCATGGATGTTCGTAAAAGACATATTTCCTTGCGCGTTCTCGATACCTTTTCTATATTCCAATATTAATACCATACTCACGATACCATCTTCTTCTCTTTTCCTCTTCAAAGTACATAAAATAGCTGGCGGCCCCCAACTTGATCTCGCTTTAATATCCCCTTGTCGATCCTTCTACCGAGCTCTCAGCAAATGTCCCGCTACGATCCGGATCGTTCTTCCATCACAGCTTCTTCTGCGACTTCAAAGAGCGATATGGCACAGTCAAACGATGGGCTGCAAAGGATGAATCGGCTCACGGTGGATGATGTGAGTCCTGCTGAAGACGATGACGATTACAGCGATACGACGTCCAATTACTCGACTATTTCCGAAGACACGCTTCCCCTGATTCGCGAATACGGACATACCTACCACGGCTCTGGCCAGCTTCTCACGCCGAATGATGCTTCCGAGGCGCATCGCTTGACGGTCCAGCATGAGCTCTACCAATTGTGTCTCAACGGTAACCTTGCCGATTCGAAACTGCCGCTTGATCAATATACCCCCGAGGACCCGATGGAGATACTGGATGTCGGCGCTGGCACAGGAATATGGGCTTGCGATATGGCGAAGCGGTATCCCCAGACCAATATCCTCGGCATCGACTTGAGCAGCGCATTGTTACCAGAAGATGTCCCTCCGAATGTCACCTTTGAAATCGCCGATGCTACAGAAACTTGGCCGAATCGTACATACGATTTTATACACATGCGTAGTCTAGCTGGTGGTGGTGTTCGTGACTGGAACGCTCTGTTGGCCGAAGCCTACGAGCACCTCAACCCCGGCGGGCAACTCGAAATAGCAGAGATACGGCCCCATTTCTTCGACGCGGACCCCGAGCACGTCGATTCCGAATCAGGAGAGAAGGGCGAAGTCGGCGCAGCCTGCAGAGAGTACGAGAAGATATTCGAGGAGATGTGCATCAAGCTCGGCATGGACTGCGACCCCATACCCAGAGTCCCTGAAATCTTAAACACCCTGGGGGCCGATCTCATCCGAGTTCGGGTAGATTGGCTACCGATACAGAATTGGGGAAGTGACCCGGTCACCCAGCAGAAACGCAAGGCCCTGGCGGAGATGGTCGAGTGCGGTAGGTGCCATTTGCGGTTCTGAAACACCAAGTCACACACGCTAATCTGACTTGGACCAGGTATAGAGAATTGGACGTTGAGGCTATTCGGTCTAGGCGGGTGGGAAGAGAAAGCCACGCGGGCTTTGCTTGACCGTGTTAGAGAAGAGATCAACGATCCCATGCTACGCAGCTTGGGGAAAGTGTAAGTGTTCTTGACGCTGCTGCGTGTGTGCTCGTCGTTGACTTTAATAGGACGTTCGTCACGGCTCGAAAGGAAGTCAGCGGCAAACAGGTTTCCTAAGGAATAGGCATAGAGATGTGCATATATCGGAGTTTTTGGGTCATCACGGCGTAAAAGGCATTGCATTGTGTCTGGGGCGGATGTCAGGAAGAATAGGGAATGGTGCAAACCAATGAGCTCGGGGAGGATATCCCGCTACGGGAAATGGATACCATATGGAACATACAGGGCATGGGTTGGGTTATGGAACAGATTTGCCGAGGTGATTGAAGTCAAGTCAAGTTACTGGGATATAAATGGGCGGAATGGAATTGGGTACCACATGCCTCGGATACAGCACAAGGCATCGGACGGGGCAGAGATCTACGAGCATGACGTACCGTTTCAGCGGTTACAGGCCGGGATGAGTCGATCGACCGGAAGATGTGGGAGATGCAATGTGTCAAAGGTATATTCGTCTATCTGGATGACTCCCGATACTTGATCATCTCACGTCGTATGCACTCCTTTCACGCATATCTCATGCTGCAGAGATGCCCACAGTACGCCCCATGTACCTATACAAAACAGATCAAAAGAGAACAGAACAACTCCAGATATCCAAATCAAACAGTCTCGATATATCGCTTCATTTCCCTGTAATTTGTCAGTCAAGTCAACAAGTAGTGATGCAAGAGCGGGAACGTACCAATCAGTTACTGCCTCGTCATATAGGCGGACCTCGTGTTCTCTTGTGCCGCCAAAGTGCTCTACGAAATCATCGCCAAATACTTCCCGCGCAATACTGCCCTTCTCCATGAAGCGCGCCGTAGCCTCCTTAAGACTCTTGGCCAACCTCTCGCCCGGGTCAGCGTCACCGCCAACATCCTGGCCCATTGCAAGCGGAGGCGTAGGAATCTCGAGTTTCTTCTCAACACCGCGCCATCCACAGCCGAGAATGGCTGCGAGGACGAAGTGGGGGTTTGTGTCTGCGCCGGGGACTCGGACTTCGAAGCGTGTTGCTGAGGGTTTGGGAGTGATTAGACGGATTGACGCGGCGCGGTGTTCAAGACCCCATGATACTGTGACGGGAGCCCAGAAGTTCTCGACGAGGCGCTTGTAGGAGTTGATGGTTGGTGCGAGGAGGGGCATGATGTCAGGAAGACCGACGAGGAGACCAGCGAGGAAATGACGTCCCATATCAGAAAGGTTCTCGATATCACTCCACTTCGCATTCTCATCCTTAGTCTCCCTCGCAAACAGATTCTTGCCATCCTTATCAACGATCGAAACATGCATGTGCCCGCTATTTCCAGGCAGGCCCTGTTTCGGCTTGGCCATGAAGCATGGGGTGATGCCGTACTTTGTGCTCACGCTCTTGACGACGTATTTGAACAGGGCCGCACGGTCAGCCATCTGCGCGATCTCGCCGAACTCGAGCGCGGCCTCGAAGACGCCGGGCCCGGACTCGGTGTGCCAGCCCTCGATGTCGCAGGAGAACTTGGCGCATGTGTTGAAGACGTCGTAGTAGTATTCTTGGTTGTGGACGGGGCGGGTGAGGGAGTAGCCGAACATGCCTTCTGTGAGGGCGGGGAGTTGGTGAGGGGGGTTTTGTTGGAGGTATGCGGCTGGGGAGGAGGATGAAGGGTCGGGGGATTTGAATTGGTAGAATTCATATTCAGCTGCTTTTGTTAGCATAAGACTTCAAGTTTGTATGTGAAGAGGGAACATACCGCCTGCCATGGCACCATAACCGTGCTCTTTGAGCTTCCCAAGCTGGGTCTTAACCAGACCTCTGGGACAAGCACAAATGGGCTTCTTGGTCTCAGGATCCAAAAAGTCCACCAAAAACAGGGGAACGTCATCTTCCCATGGAATTCTCCTAAAGGTAGAAAGATCTGGAATAGCGAGAAGATCATGGTATCCATTCTCAGCATTTGAGATCTTGAGCTCGCGGATATATGTGCGATCGTGCATATCCCAGCCAAAGATGACGGAGCAGAAACCAAAGCCGGCTTCAGCGATGGATAGGAACTTCTTCTTGGATACTAGCTTGCCGCGCAGGATGCCGTCGACGTCCACGCCTGCGAGCTTGACCATGTTGTCATTTTGGAGGAGTTGGGGGAGGGAGTCGACGGTGATGGATTTGGGGTCTGGAGAAGCCATGGTGAAGAGAGTGAGATGATGTGAAGAGAGGGTTTGAAGCTGCGGATATGGAAGAAATGCGCGGTATGTTTATGTTATAACAAAAAAGAATATTCTTCGGGGTTATACAGATCAAAAACGGTGGAGTTGAGGTCAAGCCGTTGAACAGATGCGCGCGGTCCAAGAAAGATCAACAATGATGAATGCGGGGAGGACAACAGCCAAGATTTAGAGAGATCCTGTAGTATTTGAGACTACCTACCTATAGTAGGGAAAGAGGGGGAGTGAGACAAGTAAACAGGTTTGTATCAACTGAGACTTGGACTGGGACTTGGAATATGGGCAGCGCGGCTACGATAAGACGAATGCGACGATAAGACACTGAATGCTTCAGTGACGTAGACTCTACGGGAAAAGAGTGGGGAGCTGTGATGTTCGGTGCGCGATGCAGGACTAGTACCAATTGAGCGAAGCAGCGGGGAGGGGCTTATCTGGGACTGGGACTGGGACTGGGACTGGGAGGTTTTAGTGGGAGCAGGGTTTGGAATAGCTTCATTGCCGCGCTGGAAGTGTCATTGAACCAACCCCGCGATCTAGATCCTTGAAGCTTTGGCCAAGGGACATGAGCATAACATGGGGTAAGATTAGTTTCACGATACGGGCGGTTCGCTGCAATGCCGCGTTCCGATGTTCTTCGAGTTATCTCTAACCCGCTTCAACTGCCGTTCTTAATCACAACACGCGGTTATCTTCAATTGCTACCGCGCCCTGTTGTGCAATTGAAGATAACCGCGTGTTGTGATTATGTTGGGAGAGTGAGATTATGCTTTGGCTCGGAGTTTGATGTTCTCGTGACCTGAGCTAGAGAGCCGACATCGCTAGTGGCAGGGGTGTTGCGTGGCAGTGGCACAGCTGCAAGCTTGAGATCTGACATACCGAGAGAGGACCCTGGATCTGAAGTTTGTTGATATTGCGATGATATTTTATGAGAATCGGGAGGTTCAGTTGTGATGATAAGGCTGGGATTATAAGTTATGGTTGAATTGAATTGACTGGATCAGATGAACATGGTCTGATGGAAGTAGAACTACTTGTAAGACAGCATTGAACTCAACACATTTGTTATCATCTTCAAGCTCATGCATCTCTATCAATATCATATCCTCACTGATAAGCTCCCCAGCTCACCTCACCTCAGCCATCTCGACCCATACAGTTGACCAAAGCACTAATACTGTACCCATCAACTGTACCATACCTAATCTTTAATAATAGCCGCGATGACAGCCTCCACTGCAACCGCCAACCGCCCTCGTCCGTTCTCGGAATTACCTATGCCATCTCCACGATCTTTCCCATGACTGGCCCACGAGCATCAGACGACCTTTAGCTCTACCGCCCTTTTTTCCCATTCCAGCTTATCGGAGCTTCCAGACGCTTTCGATAAGACGGAAGCTTAGAGAATGACTTAAGGACCCCTCTGCCCCTCATTGTGTCACCGTCCATCCCATCAGAATCCTATATATTTTTCACGAGATACCCACCACTTTACTTGCCATTCTTTCTTCATACATCGATTCTGCTCTCTTATCACTCTTCGTCTTTTCTTCAACACCTATTTCACATATTCACAATGGGCCGTCTCGCTGGAAAGAACGCCGTCATCACTGGCGCTGGAGGGTATGTTTCTTTGTCTTGCTGTGGTGCATGATACGATACTGACGATCGCAGTGGCATTGGTCTTGAGACCTCCATTCTCTTCGCCAAGGAGGGCGCTTCCATCCTCATGTCCGACATCTCCCAGCCTGCTCTCGAAAAGGCCGCCGCAAAGGTCAAGCAGCTTGTCCCTAATGCTCCCCGCGTTGAGATCCTCGTACGTCCAATATCCCCCCCACCACACCAACATCAGTAACTGACTCGTAACAGAAAGTCGACGTCTCCAAGGAATCAGAAGTCCAGGCCATGATCGAGTCCCTCGACTCCTGGGGCGGCATTGACGTCCTCTTCAACAACGCCGGCATCATGCACGCCCAGGACGACGACGCCGTCAACACCCCCGAGAACATCTGGGACCTGACCCAGAACATCAACGTCAAGGGCGTCTGGTTCGGCTGCAAGCACGCCGTCCTCTCGCTGCGCCGCAACAAGAAGACAAAGGCCTCCATCATCAACACCGCCTCCGTCGTCGCCCTCGTCGGCGCCGCCACGCCCCAGCTCGCCTACACCGCCAGCAAGGGCGCTGTCCTCGCGCTCACCCGTGAACTCGCCATGGTGCACGCCCGCGAGGGCTTCAGGTTCAACAACCTCTGCCCTGCGCCGCTTAACACACCGCTCCTGCAGGACTGGCTCGGTGATGATAAGGAGAAGCGTCACAGACGTGAGGTTCACTTTCCTATGGGGCGGTTTGGTGAGGCTGTTGAGCAGGCGCAGGCTGTTTTGTTCTTGGCGAGCGATGAGTCGAGCTTTGTCAATGGACACGACTTTGCGGTTGATGGTGGTATGACCAAGTGCTATGTTACTGCCGAGGGACCTGCGCATCCCCCTCCTGAGAACAATGCTACCAAGGACTCGTTGTAAGGATGAAGAGAGTTGAAGGATTTAGCTGGGATATCTGTAGTAACGATTAGTATGATTCAATAATGAAATAAATTGTCACATCACAATAAGCGTGCCGTCACTCGCGAGGATGAACCTGGCTGATCATATACAATATCATTCGTAAAGTATTCATCAATATACCAAAAGATACCCAAACTCCGGTTCATGCTTTTCCTTCTCTTAGCCTCCCTCTAATGGAACTGTCCCTCAGTGTTTCCCTCACCCATACTCTTACTGCTCGAGCTTCCACTCTGAATAGCTCCCAGGATACCATCAATGTAGCTTGCGCCACTCCACTTCTGATGCGTCAAAACATCACACTTAAGATCCTTCTCCCGGCGTTGCACGATATCGACATAAGCCTTCATACCATCCTTCTTAAACTCGCGCGACAGCTCAGTTGTGATTGTGGCGTTGGAGTGCAGACCAGCGAGGGAAATGAGCTGAAGAACGAATCCCTCACGTGCAATGTCCCAGATGAACGACTTGAGGGTCTCGTCAGTGAAACCGTGAGCCATCCAGTTGAACGAGGGGGAGAGGTTGTACACGAGGCCCTTGCCTGGGTTGACCTCGCGAACAGCGCGGCCTAGCTTGGTAGCTACCTCGACGTTGGGATCTCCTGTCTCAACCCAAAGAAGGTCCGCGTAGGGGCTGAATGCAAGAGCGCGCTTGGTAGCCGCCTGCATGCCAGCGCGGTAGTGGTAGAAACCTTCGCGGGTGCGGGGGACGTCCCAGTTGAAGTACACAGGCTCCTTGGTGTACTTGTTTGCAAGGCCGCGACGGCGGGAGATACCCATGTCGCGGTCCTTCTCAGTCTCGGCGAGATACTCGTCGATCTTGGCTTGTGAAACGCCCTCCTTTTTCATGTGTGCGACAGCAGCTTCGTCAAAGGTGACGAGCTTGGTGTTCTTGACCCACTGGGCTTCAAAAGCATCGATCTCAGCGCCAATAGCACCCTTGGCCTCCATAGCCTGGATGGTCTCAGCGAGAGGCTCAATGGAAGAGTCCGAAACACCGAGGATGAACTCGTGGTCGCGAACGTCAATAGCTGATGAGAGAAGCTTGCCGGACTCAGAGTCTGTTCGTGCAATGACGAGGTTCTCACAGCCCATGACATCCCACTGAAAGCGTGTAGCAACAAGGCGGTTGATATGCTCTCCGATGGGAACAAGAACCTTGCCCGCCAAATGACCACACTTCTTTCCACCATGGAGCTGATCCTCAAAGTGAACAGCCGCAGCACCATTCTCAGCGAACAGCTTGGCGAGCTTAAGAACAGCAGACAGACCACCATGGCCAGTATCACCGTCTGCGATGATAGGGCGGAGGTAGTCAACGTATGTTGTCTTTGTGCGCTCCTCGGCTGTCATCTTGCGACGAAGATCCCACTGCTTGCGATCGTGCATGTTCTGCGCCTTGGCTAGACGCTGGACTTGGTTTGGAACGGTGTTGTAGGGGTAGTCGCCGAAGTCGGGGGATACCTCGTTGGTAGAGGTCAGGAGGGAGGAACAGGCCCAGCCTGAGATGTAGAGGACTTCCTGGTGAGGAGCTTGCTGGGTCATTTGCACGGGGTCAATTGCGCCCACTACAAACTGTTAGCTGTGTACTTCTTGAGCATCGTGGGAGACTTACTGGTATGAATAGGCTCTCCCTTGGCCACGCGCTCTTGGATCAGATTGAACAGCTTCTGCGCCATGACAGAGCTAGGATACTGAACCTTCTGCGTGCCCCTCTTGGTCGCAACATCCTCCGCGCTGTACGGCCTCTTGATACCCTGATATCTCGGCGACGCCCACCACGCTTCAATCTCCTTCACCGTAGCTTCGTACAGCCGATCCTCCGCTTCGCCGGCCTTTTGCGACTCCGGCAGAAGCTGGAATGCATCGGCGGGTTGTGTAGCGTGCGTGCTGAGCTGCGACATCTTTGCGACGGGGGTGGTGGATATGGCGCGGATGGCGAGGAGGGGTGCTACGCTTCGGGGCTTGGAAGCGGAGAGGAGGCGCTGGGGAGCTCGGGTTGATAGTCTGCGCAACATTTTGGGTGTTGTTGTGAGGATGTGAGTGGGAGAAGGAGAGGTGAAGAAGAAAGAGGTGGTGGCAGTGGTGGATAGATCGGGAATAACGGAGTGGATGAATAATAAAGTCGAGCACTTGCGCAGGATGATTTGAAGCCCGTGATAGCTACAAGACCAGCCAGCGCCCACGACAAAAGATGAAAGTATTAAATCCAGTTAATAATAATTTTATTCTAAATGAAAGAAATCTTCTTCTAATCTCTCTAATTTATCTATTGCTCCCACTGCTGAGCCATCATGACAAGAACAAAACCCAAACTCGATGACCGACCGGTTACCGACCAACAGCTCCAGTAACCGAGCAGACCAAAATTATACGTCCCTTATAAATGCTTGACAAAAAAGCAGCTTACAAGTTGGAGACTCATCGCATGTCAGCAAAGCCTTGGTTAAGAAGCAGCATTGCCGACAAATTGGCCAATGGGTGAGCTTGTACGGCAAACAGTCGTGAAGCTGATTGGCTGAGATGCATGTTTGAGCCGTGGCATTCGAGTCGGTTCATGGCGGGTTTCCTCGGTTGGAGTCGCCATGATAACCGTGGGATATGGCCTCGATGGGAGACTTTTGGTGGACAGCACGGGGTATTTTCAGAAGATGATTGCATTTTGAGTATCACTAGAGCCTCCTCTGTTCTATAGTGCACCTTTTCTACTTATCAGCATATCGTGAGACTGTCGTCTTCTCCGCACTCACTGCGTCATAACAGTTGAATTCAACCCCGCATGACAAAATAAACGTGCAAACCTCCCATCAACAGCTCTCGTTGGATGCCCCCGCTCCCCCGGCTGTTACCCCAGATTCAACCAAAGGCACCCCCACCTACCGCTTCAGCTCGTTTACCACTGGGAACCCTCGGCCCAACGCCCTCCTCATACTTGATCTCTTCTACTCCTCATATTTGATCTTCTTCTTTTTTTCCATTCTTTCCTTACTCCAATCCTCTCTGTATCCCCTCCTCACACATCACAATGGCTCTCAACTTGATATCCTCCCGCAGGGCTCTGGGCTCCCTCAAGGTAAGCAAGCTACCCAACTTACATGTGATAAAAGAACACCATAAGCTCACACACTTGACAGCCCCTCACCCGTGCCGCTTTCTCAGGTGTCCGCGGCTATGCCACCGCAGAGCCTGATCTCAAGGCCACTCTGCGCGAGGCCATCCCCGCCAAGCGCGAGCTTCTCAAGAAGGTCAAGGCGCACTCTAACAAGGTCCTCGGCGAGGTCAAGGTCGAGAACACCCTCGGCGGTATGCGCGGTCTCAAGGCCATGGTCTGGGAAGGTTCAGTCCTTGATGCCAACGAGGGTATTCGCTTCCACGGCCGCACCATCAAGGATTGCCAAAAGGAGCTCCCCAAGGGAAAGACAGGAACTGAGATGCTCCCCGAAGCTATGTTCTGGCTCCTCCTCACTGGCCAAGTTCCCTCTGTGAACCAAGTCCGCACATTCTCTCGTGAACTCGCAGAGAAGGCACAGATTCCAGAGTTCATCTCAAAGATGCTGGATGACTTCCCCAAGGATCTCCATCCCATGACACAATTCGCCATGGCTGTTTCTGCGCTCAACTACGAGTCCAAGTTCGCCAAGGCTTACGAGCAGGGTCTTAACAAGGCTGATTACTGGGAGCCCACCTTTGACGATTGTATCTCGTTGTTGGCTAAGCTTCCTACCATTGCTGCCAAGATCTACCAGAACGCTTACCGTGGTGGTGGTGCTCTGCCAGCTGAGGTCGATCTTGAGCAGGATTGGTCGTACAACTTTGCTGCTATGCTTGGCAAGGGTGGAAAGGAGAACGAGAACTTCCAGGATCTTTTGAGACTTTACCTCGCTCTTCACGGTGATCACGAGGGTGGTAACGTTTCTGCCCATGCCACCCACTTGGTTGGAAGTGCCCTGTCGGATCCTTTCCTGTCTTACAGTGCTGGTCTCCAGGGTCTCGCTGGACCTCTTCACGGGTAAACATTTCTCTCTCCCCAAACAGAAATTCTGCTAACATATCTCAGTCTCGCCGCCCAGGAGGTTCTCCGATGGATCATCCAGATGAAGGACGCCATCCCCGCCAACTACACCGAGCAAGACGTCAACGACTATCTCTGGTCCACCCTCAACTCAGGCCGCGTCGTCCCCGGCTACGGCCACGCCGTCCTTCGCAAGCCCGACCCCCGCTTCGAAGCCCTCATGGACTACGCCGCCGCACGCCCCGAGATCGCCAACGACCCCGTCTTCCAGCTCGTCGAGAAGAACAGCCGCATCGCCCCCGAGGTCCTCAAGAAGCACGGCAAGACCAAGAACCCCTACCCCAACGTCGACAGCTCCTCCGGCGTCCTGTTCCACCACTATGGCTTCCACGAGACGCTGTACTACACTGCCACATTTGGTGTTTCTCGTGGTCTTGGACCTCTGGCTCAGTTGATCTGGGACCGAGCTCTGGGTCTGCCTATCGAGAGACCTAAGAGCATTAACCTGGAGGGCATTCTTAAGCAGGTTGAGGGTCAATAAGAAGAGAGATACCCAAAAGAAAAAGGTGGGATGATCATATAAGGTCTTTGAATGTATATAGCGTCGTGACAGAGTAGCCTATGATTGACGATTTGCTTGACCAACTGTTTTCTCTCGTGATTTTGATGTTTGTGTGAATCGCATGTCTCATTAGTCTAATTCTCACTACCCTCTTCACTCTCAGTCTATAATCCTCTGATATCTGTCTATGCCAACACCTTCTCCAAATGATCAAAGTACAAATCATCCCTCAACGCCTTTCCATTAACAAGCCCCTCATACGGAAACGGACTCTTCTCCCCCGTCTTTACATATCCCCTTCTAACATACCAGTCAATCAACTCCTTCCTCGTCCAGATAACCCACATCGTCATGATCTTTGTTCCCCAAGTACTAACCGCATAAGTCTCCGCATACCCAAGCACCTGCTTTCCAATACCACCAGCCTGAAGCTTCGGCGACACGGCAAAGAGGCCGAAGTAAGCGCGCTCAGAGTCTTTCTGGACAACCTCGCAGCACGCGACGAGACGGGGATCGCTGTCGCCTTCTGGTGTTGAAGTTCCAGATGAGGAGGGGGAGCTTGTGAATGCGAGGATGACTGCGCCGTTGGGATCGGTGATTTTGGCGAGGAGATCGGCGGGGGATATGCGCTCGTCGGCGAGGAGGTCGGCTTCTGTTGTCCAGCCTGCGCGGGAGTCGGGGCCGCGGTAGGCGGACATTACGAGGGCGCGGAGAGGAGTGACATCTTGCGGTGTTGCTGGGCGGAATGTGAGAGACATTGTTGGTGAGTGAGAGTGTGAGTTGTGAATAGCTTCAATTGGTGTGAGATGAGATGTTGTCGCACTTTCGAGGCTTTGAAAGAACGTACACCTCAGTTGAGATAAAGTGTATGGCTAATGAGGCGACAATTGACGAAGAATGGTTGCTTGCTTCAATTGAGGGCTAAAAGAGATGTACAAGGTTGAGAGAACAAGTTGCCCGAGCTCAACTGCGCTTCTGGAATATTTTAAAATATTTAGCTCCGATGCAGGAGGGTCCCTTTTCTGTCACAATCTTTAAGCTGCATCGGCAGCTTGCGACGGTCTCTGTCGCATACGCCCTAGAAACGACCCGATTGACATTTTGCCATCCAACGTCAAACCCGTCCATCGTTTAACTTTGACAAAATGGGAGTCCATGTGGATCAATTCCCACCATTCATGGTTCCATGAACTATCCCGTTTTGTTAATTCTATACGACAGCCCTACAGCACCAGTCTTGGTGGTGAACTTTATATGGATCGTCCGTTCAATACCACGTCGACCATGATTATCGATCTGAACCGATCGCGGAGATTTATAATAAAGTTCAGTAAGTTTACAATGCATCTCAATTGATCAACGCCAAACCTGCTATAAATATCCCTGTTCCTGTGTAGGTTTTCTACAGTATATATAACTTGAACCAAACAAAAGTGTGTATATGCCATTACAAAAAAAGAGAAATAAGAAACATCTAAAAAATCTGGGAAAGGAAAACACAACTCTATGTTTTTAAACCCATCTACTCTAAGCAGCATCCTGAGCCGGAACCTTGGAGTACTTGGCAGCGCTGTACTCGAAACCCTGGTTCGTCGTGTCCTCACCGGCACGGTAGGACATGAGATCGTGGTTCTCGGCTGCGGTCTTGTCGTCAGCCATCTTAGCCTCGCTGGCACCCGCGGCGCGTTGACGCCAGAAGTAGAAGCCTAGAGCTCCGAGACCGATGGCTGCGGCACCGATGCCGCCGGCGTAGATTCCTGTCTTTGTGCCGGCGGGCAGGGCTTCCCATTTCTCGGAGGTGGTCTTCTCGGGTTCCTTGTAGAGAGCTTCGTAGGCGGTTGAGTTGCCCCTGTTGGTGGTTAGTACGGGTTGCAATGTTGTGGAATTTGAGATGGGGAGTGGCTCACTTGACAATTTCAATGCTCTCCCAGCTGCCGGTCTTATCGCCATAGACGTACTCCTTTCCGGTGCTAGCATCTTCGACGTAGACACTCTTGACGTGCATGGTGTAGGGACCCTTTCCGTAGTCGGTATCTGGAAATTGTCAGTACAACTAATTGTCTTCAGGAACACGCAACTTACCACCGCCAGCCCATTGACGAGTTCCCTCAGGCATTGTAGGATCACCAGCAGCCCAGATTCCAATGCTCAGTCTCATGGGTGTCTGAGGATAGCTATCCATGTCATCCTTGGCAACAACCGTTCGCACATTCTCCCCATCAATGTACCACTTCAACTCATCCTTCGTCCACGTCGTCGTATAGTTGTGGTAATCCTCCTGCATACCACCCTTGACATAGTGCCACCCCGCCTTGGTAAAGTCCTCAACACCCTTTCCGTAGTAGTTCGTCGAAGCATGGGTGTCATTCGCGCCCAGAATCTCCCAGTCGACCTCATCCAGATCGTCGCTCAGCCACATCATGGAGCTGATGATTCCAATACCGGGAGCAGCCTTCATGACAAGTTCGGTGCGGCCAAAGAAAAAGTAGAACGCGGTGCGCAGAGTAGGCGAGTCGCCCTGCTTGGCGACGGTGAAGGAAGCGCCGTCTTTCTCATCGTAGGTGACGCGTCCGACGTGGTTGTCCCAGTGGTCGCTGGAGGGGGTGTCGTTGAAGTGCCAGAGATAGCTGGTTCCGAAAGCTGGGTTGGGTTTGCAGTCTGTTTCGTTGAGAGGGTTGCAGTCTGAGGTCGTCTGAGCAGCCGCAAGGCCAAGAATGGCGGCCGCGGGAAGAATGTATCGCGAAAGCATGGTGATTTAACCGATCCAAGTTCAGTATCTATCAAAATGAAAAAAGAGAGGTAAAATGAATGATATGAAGAAGTGAGTCGAGTCTGTCGAGATCAAAGGAGTGAATGGGTGATGAAACGAATGAAACACCCAAGGATCAAGCAATATGAGATAGACAGAGTGACAGACAGACAAGGAAAGAAGAACAACTCAAAAGGAAAAGAGGAACTTGTCGATCTACCTACTCAAAGAGCACGCATGAATAATGGAAGAGGAAAAAGAAATGGAGAGAAAGAATAAAAGCGGCAAACGGCAGAAAAGGAGACAAAAGAGTACCAGTACCGAGGACCCATTCTCGCAGGCCAAGCATGACAGGGCTCTCAGGAGGCCATCGCCAAAACCTCTAGATCGAATGGGCCTTGATTAATTTTAGACCACTCAGAAGGCCTGTATCTAAACTGCGCCGGCGTGTCACCTACAAGGGGACATGCGACGCGCCAAGACCTGGGCGGGAAGGGCTTTTTACAAGGGTTCTAGCAGTGTGTCCATGGCTGCTTCGCTGAAATTAGAACCAGGATATAGGACGGGCTAACGAATTGGCATATCCACTTGAGACATCTTGGCTGGATTGAAATTTGAATCCAGAGAGAAAGAGAAGCTGTTGCTAAATATGAACATGACATGGCAAAGGGAAGATTGGTCGTAGATCGACAGGGGGAAAGGGGGGCGGGAAGTGGGATTCTTTTTATTGGCGCTTGGTGAGCATGCAAGATCTGGAAATTGGGACTAGAGGCACGAACTAACTAATACAGCGGGAGGCTCTGCATATTCGGGTTTAAACTTTTTGAATTCATGATAACCATAACATAAAGGGTAACTCAATTTGCACTCATTCTCGCAACCTTCTCTGCGAATATCAAGTCAATGTTTCTCAAGTTTCGGATACATTAATCTTGATCCTTGCATTGCCATTTAAACTACCCCATTGCGAGGGCAAGGATCGTGCGGTCAGTCATTTATCTTGGGCTATACATAGCCCACCCAACCTTGATCTTAGTCTTAGGCCTTGCTGGCAAACTTGGCTCTCACTCTCTTGCTTGACTCGATGACCAGGTCCTCGTCGTAGATCTTGAGGACGCTGGGGTTCTTGCTGATGGCTTGCGCCCACTTGTAGAAGTTGGGGGTCTCTTTCTCGAGGCGGGAGAGGAGATTGGCTGGTAGGAGGCCGTGCTTGGCGAACGACAGCAGTCGAATGACGAATGGAGCTATGAGGACCTGTTTCTCGTTAGCTATCGCAATCATTCCGGGTCTTTTGGATTGGGTACCTCTGCAAAGGTGAGCTTATCGCTTCCGTTGAAAAAAGGCGCCGCGTTCTTGAGGAGAGGCTCAACCTCCTTGAGGATACCAGCAACAGCATCGTCCACAGCCTGGTTAACCTCGTCCTCCGTCTGAGCCCTGTAAATAGCCTTGCCGATATGTGCCTGGACCTTGTTCGAGTACGCATCAGCGAAGAAAGCCACCCTCGCTCTGGTCAAGGGCCCGTTCTTGTCCGTCGACGCGGGGAGGAGATGGCTGGGATACGCATCGGCGAGGAACTGGGCGACGATGGCGGACTCGGTGATGGTCTCGCCGTTGTAAATGATGGTTGGGACGAGGCCGCGGGGGTTGATCTGCAGGTACTCTGGGGTTCGGGGTGTGCTGAGATCAATGATTTCCTCCTTGACGGGGAGACCAAGTTCAGCGAGGGTGATGTGTGCCCTGTGCGCGACTGCGGGGGCAAAAGGTTAGCGGAGTATATGATGAACGTGATATGATATACATACAAGGGCACGCGTGGTTGGTGTAGAGGGTGATGTCTGCTTGAGGTTGAGAGCCCATTTTGACAGCTGTGTTGATACGTCGAGTAGTAATTTGTTTGGTCAAATTGTATGAAAAGAACAAATTCCGAGCAGGACTTGTTGCAAGTCTTGTAAACAACCCCGCCATTTCTCTCTCAGTGCGGAATCTCGGAAGGAGGCAGCAAACGCTGCATTATTAATTCAATCGGCATTTCGCAATATTGCACCATCGGCTTTGAGATACATCCGAAGCGCGAGGAGTGGTTGCGTCATTTCGGTTGCTTGATTGATAAGGCGCCGCGCGGGGTGACGCATCTTGTGTAACTTTCCTTTCCCTTTGATGACTGATGTTGGTTTGATGGAGTGAGGCTTGAGTATTTGGTGTTTTTGGTACTGTGGTTATTTCCTGATGGAGTAATTGCTGATGGGATCGATCGTCCCTAAGCTTCTGACGTGAGACGGGAGCTGGCGCCGCACTAAGAGCTGTAGGGTGAGTCAAGATTTGAACGACTTCGCGGTGACAGTTCATGAAGGGGACGGCATGAAAGGATCAATTGGAGTATTTAAGAAACATTGAGGCCCTTAGGTAGAGAACATTCTGTAATTTAACGGCGCGTTCCCTATAGCCACCATCGAGAAACCAGTCTCTTTCGCTGATTTTGTTGGGAATTGGTTGATTTGACATTACTGGTCTTGCAACATAAACGCCGAGATTGACTACATGGCCATTACGTTGCTTCAGGTCATCATTAATCACACTCCAATGATACCTGGTAATAATATCCTCAGCTCTTTGTTTGAAATTTCAAGCTCATTGTTTTCTCAAGAGATGTGTGATTCACTGAAGCGATCTCTCGAACGGCAGGAGCATTCAACTACTACTTGTCGTGATTCACGGCCATAAGGGAATAATAAAGAAATTGTGATTTGCCGTGCCTTTTGAAGCTTCCAATACATTCTCATTCTCTGTTTCCAGCAAAGAATCTATGCAGTAGCCAGAGGTGGCAGTTCACCTGCTTCATGCTCTAAGGACGGCAAAGCCGTTCAGAGGGGACGTGACAGTGAAAACACCATCAACCAGAACTAAGCCATGGATGGGTATGACCAAGCCCCATCAAACAAACAGAAGCCTACCATATCAGGTAGAAGCCGCAATGTTATTTGCTCTAATGAGTGAATGCGTGCGCCTGCACTGTCGCCAGTGACGGCCAGCTGCATCTGGCACTGCCGGAGGCCCTCCACTGACCAAACACTGCCCAACACTGCCCAACACTGACCACAATAAACGAGCCGCCAGACTCCAACGCAAGGCAGAGAATTATAAGGCAACAAGAAAAAAAACTCGCTCCCACATCCTCAAGCTTACGGACTCTTCTCTTTCACTGTCTCCCCTCCCTTCGTCCACACATCCCATTCTCAGGTTCACCTCGCGATCACTGCTGGTATCTATCTGACTCTTGCTTATTGGAAACAAGCTGACAAGTTTATTGAACAGAACATCTTAAAGACATCCCGATTTCTTTTTCGCTACGTGTCATGGCGCCCAGAGGCGGTAGAGGAGGCGGTCGTCCTCCTGGCCGACAAAGCAAAGCCAACGGAAAGAAAAGCGAGAACCAACCATGCTTCCAGTTCCAGAAGGGAAGATGCAAGTATGGCCGAGATTGCAAGTTCTCCCATGATAAAGGAAGTGCTGGCAATGAGCGTCCTGCACGCCCGGCAGAAAACCAACTCGACGCTGAAGCTCTGGAAGAGTACTACGACTGGAAACGCCTTCTTCGCAGCAGCCCATACAATTCCTTTGGATCCGAACGAATTGAAGAATCTCTCAAGTTCTGGGAAGGCGCTCTTGGTATCCTGGATGGTGATACCCAGGACCAACACCACATCGTCGCCAAGGAACTTGTTCAAGACAAGTTTAACGGTCCAGAGTGGATCGATGTCACTACCAAAATGACTTCTTTCACATCAACATCAAGCTTCAAATGCGCTGAGAAATTCCTTAGAGTCATTGCTCATTCTGCACTCACGCCGCTCTCCATCAGTGCTTTTGTTGGAACCATATACGTGCTATTCGGTGGCACGAGTGGCCAACAAGGCATTGAGTTCTTGTCCCGGATGTGCACCAGTATCTCAAAGACCATCGGCGGAACAGTTGGTTCACTAAATCCCGAACTTCATGATCTTGCCGATGTCATCTTGAAGGCACTGAACGAACTTCTCGTCAAGACCAGTCGAACTCGGTTCTGTGATGGTTTACCCAAGCTCATTGAGCTCCTGGACAACATTCTTGCAGTCATTGCTCAGCACGTTGCTGGGGCTTACCGTGATGGACTTCAAGGTCGCTTAGACATCATCAAGAGGATCGTTGATGGGTCGAATGCACGCGTAGTCACTACCAAGCCCCCTGAAGATGGCAAGAAGAGAGACAAAAACTCGGTCGCATCATCATTCCCACAGGAGGTAGCCATACCAGGTGGTAGACACGACAATGACTTCGCTGAGATCTCTGACGTCTCCATTCTCCCAACCCAGGGAGAAATCATCAGCGAGCATGAAGAATACCTACCGTCTACCAACTTCTTGCACCCTCATGTCTTGACAGATCCTATGCAGCGATACATAGATTCGACATTCCGCCTTGTCAGACACGATACATTGGGTCCAGTGAACGATGTTCTCCGAGATGTTTTTTCCTCCGACAACCTGATGGCCGGAAGAATTACAGACAAAAACAGCCAAGCACAAGTATACACATCTGCCAGGTTCCGTCGAGTCTCTATCCACGAGAGACATGGATTAGAGGCGATTGTATCCTTTTCCGCACCATATTTTATTCGCAAAAAGTCATCCGCAGAGCAGCGCGACTGGTGGCAGAGATCTCCGCGACTGGGTGAAGGAACGCTTGTGTGTTTTGTGACTTCAGATGGTGAACACAAGAGGATCCTGTTCTTTCAAGTCACCACCAAGAGTACACAATGGGACCGTGGGCACCCCGATACGAGCAAGAGCAGTCTTGTTCCGCATAATATTGATCCAAGCATCACTGTCAAGCTTGCAACACATCAGCAAAGCGACCTAACTGTGCTTCTTCGACTGTTCCAGGACAATACCATGGGCGTATTGGTGGACTTCAACGGTGTCATCCCTGACACGTTCATGCCCATCCTCAAAAATCTGCAAAAGATCAAGCGAGAGAACCACATCGCGTTCCATAACTGGATCTTACCAACCTCTGGCGAGAATAACCGCATGCCTCCGCCACTGTACGCCCGAAAAACAGGATTTGTGTTTCCACTCAACTGTATCGTCAAGGACAAGAACGTTAAGCTTGATCTGGATCCTTCCCTCGCCTTGAAGGACATCGACCTGAAAAAGATCGAAGATGCGACAGGTCTCGACCATGGTCAATGTCTTGGCTTGGTCGGGGCTCTCACAAGGGAGTATGCACTCATTCAAGGCCCCCCTGGGACTGGAAAGTCTTATCTCGGAGTACAGCTCGTGAGAACTTTGCTTGCTGTGAAGAAAGAGGCAAAGCTGGGTCCGATCCTTATCATGTAAGTTTGCAAGTAAGCGTCTGAGTTTTACAGAGCTGACATATATGAACTACAGCTGTTACACGAACCATGCTCTGGACCAGTTCCTGAAACATTTACTTGACGTCGGAATCGAAGCCATCATTCGCATTGGCGGTCGCAGTGTCACCGAAGAACTCGACAGTAAGAACCTTCGCGTCGTCAGCAAAGAAACTCAAAAGACAGGAGTAGAAAGAAGCATTCTGGGCGAGGCTTATAGTGCACATGAGTCCTCCTTGGAGTCTGCCCAACGATCGCTGGGGCCTTTGTTTCAAGCTCGTAAAGGACCGAGTTGGGATGGATTGAAACGATACTTATCGCGAAAACATCCACAAATCTATAATCAGTTTCAGAATCATGATGAGGAAGGCTTCGAAGTCGTCACCAAAGACATCTTGAAGTCTTGGCTCGGGAAACGACCGAAGCAAATCACAGTTGAGCCGTCGACATGGCGAAACATCATCGCGCGAGCGCAGATCAACATCGGCCTGCTGTCTTCAGAAGAGAAATGGTTCATCGTCGAATACTGGCTTGAACAACAACACCAAGAACAAATTGGTCGGCTTTTTGAGTCTTTGGACGACGCTGAGCAGAAGCGCAAGACCATCCAGCGAACGCATGATGCCGTGGATCAGCGAACTCTTGCACGAGCTGATGTTATTGGAATCACCACCACATCCCTAGCAAAGCAGATTGACATGCTGCGGAGTTTGAAGATCAAGTGTGTCATGTGTGAAGAAGCTGGTGAGCTGAGAGAAGCTGATATCATCTCTGCCCTGATGGAAAGTGTTCAGCACTTCATTCAGATCGGAGACCACAAGCAACTTCGACCTCAGATCAACAACTTCGAACTCAGCTTGGAGTCGTCTTCGGGCAAATTCTGGCAACTCGATCGAAGCCAGTTTGAGCGGCGGGCGGTGGGCGAACCAGGTCTTCCACCAGCGCCACTCGCACAGCTCAATGTCCAGCGAAGAATGAGACCCCAAATCTCCCAGCTCATCCGCCGAGTTTACCCCAATCTACAGGATCACGAAACAGTTTTCCACCTCGACGATGTGGTAGGTATGCGCAAGAACCTGTTTTGGCTCGATCACAACCACCCAGAAGACTCAGGCGGAGATGGAACTCGGGTCAAGTCGCACAGCAATACCTGGGAGACCAACATGGCTACGGCATTGGTCCGCCATATAGTTCGACAAGGGGTGTACAAGCCCGAGGACGTCGCCCTCCTTACGCCATACACGGGCCAACTTCAGCAGCTGCGGGCTGCTCTCGGCAAAGACTTTGAGATTTGCCTTAGCGATCGAGACATGAACCAACTGGCGCATGAAGGATTTGAAGATGAGCCTAGCCAAGGATCACCGGGTACTCAGAAGATGATTGAGAAGAAGCAACTTCTTCAGACTATCCGACTCGCTACTGTTGACAATTTCCAGGGTGAGGAAGCCAAAGTCATAATCGTATCCTTGGTTCGAAGCAACCCGCAACGTAAAGTGGGATTTCTACGCACTGAGAATCGCATCAACGTTCTTCTCAGTCGAGCGCAACACGGCATGTATCTTATTGGCAACTCCGAGACATACCTTAATAGGCCGATGTGGGCTGATGTCTATAATCAACTCTCGCAAGCCGGTTCTGTTGGGAAGGAGATTGAGCTGTGCTGTCCCCGACATGAGGATCTTCAAATCACATGCGCTGAACCGGAAGACTTTGCTATCAAGAGCCCTGAAGGGGGTTGTACGTTCACCTGCTCTCGACGGCTTGAACCATGCGGCCATCAGTGCCCAGCGCGCTGTCACTCAAACGCCATGCATGAAGCTTTCTTCTGTCAACAGCCTTGTCCTCGCGTCCGAGACACTTGCGATCATCTGTGTCCCAAACTATGCGGAGAACTCTGTGGCCCTTGCAGGGTCCAGGTTCATGATGTTGAACTTCCATGTGGTCACATTAAGCAAAGTTTGATGTGTCACAAGAAGTTAAACTTGCCCTCGGTGAAATGTACAACCAAGGTTGAGAAAGTCGTCCCTGTTTGTGGCCACACTGTCACTGTAGAATGTTGGGTCGACGTCAAGGAGCCTAACTTCACTTGCTCTACCCCTTGCCCTAAGATACTGTCATGTGGACATCAGTGTACTGGAACATGCAGAAGCTGTCGAAAGGCGGACGGTTCTTTCGCCCATAGCCCTTGCACCAAAGTTTGCGATCGCCCGTTCGGATCTTGCAACCACAGATGCCGTCAAACTTGCCATGACGGTCGTTCCTGTGGTAGCTGCAACGAACCATGTGAGGTGAAGAGTCACATTTCCCGATTGAAATAATCACTAACAAGTGCTAGGTTCGGTGCCCACACTCCGCTTGTGCCTCGTCATGTAACAAAGCATGCGCTCCGTGTATCGAAAAATGTACCTGGTCTTGTCCACACCAAAAGGCTTGCTCCATGCCGTGCTCAGCGCCCTGCGATCGACTGCCTTGCGACGAACGATGTACGAAGAAACTCGAGTGTGGCCATCAATGCCCAAGCTTCTGTGGAGAGGACTGCCCTGCTGGATACTGTCAGGAATGTGGCGACAAAAGTGATGCTCGAGTCGACCTCCTGGAGTTCATGTCGTACATTGAAGTGAAGCTTGACGAAAGTCCTATCGTTGTACTTGGATGTGGCCATTTCTTCACTGGCGAGACTCTCGATGGTCTTGTCGGTCTGGACGAAGTTTACACCAGGGACAAGGAGGGAAACTTCAACGGCTTGAAGGATGCCACCAATTCTCTTTCCCAAAAGGTTCCCTTGTGTCCAGACTGCAAACGGCCCATTCGACAGTTCGCCACCAAGCGATATAACAGGCTCATCAACAGAGCTGTGATGGACGAAATCTGCAAGCGCTTTATCATCAGCGGACGCGAGGCCCTCAAGACGTTGGAGGACCAGCTGCGGTCTGAGGAGAACAACCTGAGCGAAGATCGAGAGTTTCGCCCAACCTTTGTCAGTTGGCTTCAACATCTATTGACCAAAAAGAGATACCAGCGACTGAAGAAACTCGGCGATATGTCCAAGGACCTGGCAAAGAAGATGGGCAAAGAACATCAGCCCACCAAAATTCTCATCGACCGGATCGCGACAGCTCGTGTCCGTGCCACTGGTGATCCAATGTCTCTCGCAGTACAGATGGAGGCTATGAAGCTATCACCGCCGGAACCAGACAATCAGATCATCCTAGGAGCAAAGTTGCTCATGTGCAAAGCTGAGGAGGTGCAGTTTCAAGACTCGGTAGCACTCCTTCAAAAATGCAGTGGCAAAGTCAATGCTACTGTGATCGATGCATGGCTAAAAGAGCAGCCTCTCTTATCCACCATTAACTTCTTCATCACCTGCCACCATCTCATCAACGAAGCTAAGAAGGCAAACCTCCCGCGAATAATTGCTTCGGCAAGTCTGTGTTATGCCAAAGTATCTCAGCTGGCAACTTGGTGCGCACAGACTAAGGATGGTACTACCGTCCCAACACCTGGGAATGAGGGCGTGAAGAAGTATGTCGATAGGGCTAAGGATTTTCTCCAAGATGCATTACTTTGTTGTGAGAACCTTGGAGATAGTGAAGAGTTGAAAGAGCGTCTAGAAGAAATGTCGCGGCTCTTTGAACCTCAGTACCATGCCGTGACTCCAGAGGAACTGGCGTCGATCAAATCTGCCATGGTCAGCGGACACGGTGGCCTGGCTACTCACTCTGGGCACTGGTACAATTGCGTCAACGGCCATCCGGTGAGTATAATTCTTGGAACTTATGACGCCTGTTAACGGTTCGATCTAGTTTGCGATCGGAGAATGCGGGATGCCAATGGAAGTTGCTCGATGTCCCGAGTGCGGAGCGCCTATCGGGGGTACCAGCCACCAACCTCTGGCGGGTGTGTCTCGAGCTCACAACATGGAAAACCCTCGGTAAATATGACGGAGTTTTGCCTCGAGCGGATGTTGGTAGAATGACTAGAGTCAATATCCTTGAGCGTGTGGCTTTGAGACGAGTTCATAGGGATGGAAAGAAGACGACAATGAGGATAAGCTGGGAAGCTGGGAACTAGCGACAGTAGAGTTGAAGTTGCCTTTATGTAGAATGTAAAATGAACGAGTCCTTGAATATCTTGTATTCTCGTGGTGACTCTAAACCACTTGTGTAATAAGTTTCGCTGAAGTTCATAGAGATCACTGACATTTTATCTACGTGTAATTTGTTGGCGCACTATGATATGGACACTGATATTGTTATCAAATAATAATCTGAAATTGGACATGTCATAGTAATTTGTCAATAATGGATGAAGCAAATCGGTATTGTACAACAATTTCTGCTCAAACTAGAGCGCTGTTTCGTAACTTTGATAGCTCCATCGTATACTTGTGCTTTCCTTTTCATACAGTCATAATACAGAACAACATTACTCATACACCCCAATAACTCCAGTGCTCCGTTGCTTCGGTGGATATTTAGTATCCATGGCCTGTCAATACGTCAGCATCAAGTCAACCTCAATCATCAAGGATACTTACGACCAAGAGATCGTCCCATCTTAGACATCTCCTTAGCCTCCATCTGCTTAACCTTGGCCCTCCTCGAATCCTCCTTCGCCTCAACCTCCAGCCTCTTAACATGCTCCCTAGCCTCCCTCACACTAAGTCTCGCCTCCTCCAGGGCACGATCAGCTTCACGCTCGGCCCTCTCAGCATCCTGGACTCGCTCCCTGGCCTCCAGAACAGCGGGGTCATGCTCGTTGCGGTTGCCGCCCAGACGAGACAAGAAGCCACCGCCGTTGGAGGTACGGCGGGACGGGGAGCGGGATGAGGAGCGCGAGTGTCGACGGTCGTAGGAGGAGGCTGAGCCGCGGGAGTGGCGGTGGTGGGAGGATGTGGATGTTCGTGTGGAGGTGGGCTCGTGGCGGGATGAGGAGGAGAAGAGGCCGTGCTTGCGGGGGGGTTCCTCGCGGATTGGCTCTGGGGAGGGTTCACGACGGCCAAATAGACCCATGATGATGGTTTATAGTGGTAGGTTATAAGTGTAGTGGGATGTAGTGTAGTGTGTAAGTCACAGCGTAGTGTGAACCGTGTAAGTGGAAGTGGATATCGTGTAAGTGATGAGTGAAGAAGTGATTAATCTGGAGAATAAAAAAGAAGCTTTTCACAAGAATCTAGGCGTCTCTTGGCCTCTATTTCTATTATTTCGCATCCCTACCTCTGATGCCATTCCCAACTACGATCGCCCAAACTTCAAACCTGCTTTATTACCGTGACGTCAATGCATGCGCGCAGGGTAGCAAGGGTCCAGCCAATCACGATGTGGAGATGACGGTATCAGTGGCGTTGACGGTGATGACATTCAGAGAATCAAGAGTGAAAGTTATTGGTGTAAGAAAGATGATCAGTTGTGATATGATGTATTGATGCCTCTGATATCATAGGTGCTGAGAGGAATGTAACACGGTTTGCCAAGCAAGATGTGAGGATTCCAGTGTCGACGTTGCATGTTTAGAGTTTATCAACGGTTACACTCCGCAACTTAATTGACCGTCATCATCAATCTCATACAGTAGCCTACGATCTCTGTGGATCAAAAAGATCTACAATCCATCCTCTCCTCGATGCTTGGCCTCGCTCTGTTGATATCTCATCGTCTTCCCTCGTCAGCGTGGCTGTGCACTTTTGCCCCTCAAAGTCTCGGCACATTGGTCTCACCAAAAGACAGAGTCAGAGCCATCTCATCAACACACGCGCTAAATGAACAATTGATGACACAAAAGCAAATGCCGTGAGGTGTAATCGGTAGACATAAAAAAATAAAGTAGTTGTGGCTAGAGCGTGACAAAAATGACTTCCTCGAGTAGTCTACTCCTCCCGCTAATTTGCCTCGCATTCCCGAGCGAAAATAGCCTGTAAATAGTAAATAGCAGAAAAACGCACAACACCATATTTCCCTATGTGCTTTATGCCGCACGATATGTACACTGAAATAACCCATGACGGGCCAAAAATAAACCATGGGAGCCGAATAGAGCCCACATCCCTGCTTTCGTTCGATCACATTCGATGGGGGATGACAGGTAGGTCTCTCGTATTCGATATTAAAAACGCTCGTATCGATCGTATCATGTTCACATAACCGTGCATCCGCCCTCCTCACGATCCTTCTTGACGCTGAGCGCAACACGCGCCGCCTCGGTGAAGGCCTCGTTGACACCTCTGTTCTTCATGGCGGAGCACTCGAGGTACCGGAGGGCGTTTATGCGGCGCGCCACCTCGAGGCCCTGGTCGTAGTTGATCATGGGGCGCTTCTCGCGGGGTTCGCCTGATTCGTTCTCCTCTTCCTCGCCTTGCTCGCGGAGATCGCACTTTAGTGCGACGAGGACGAGTTTGGTGCCGGGGCAGTTGTCGGCGATCTCGCCTACCCACTTGGATTCGACGTTCTCGAGCGAGTCTTTGCTGTCGACGGAGTAGCAGAGCATGATGAGATCTGTGTCGTCTGCAGAGTGTTAGTTCAGTGTGGTTGGAGTTAGTGGGTATCGGGAGCTAAGTACCGTAGGATAGGGAGCGTAATCGGTCGAATTCTTCCTGGCCTGCTGTGTCCCAGAGGGACAGCTCGATGTGTACATTATCGACAAAGATGTCTGCGTTCGTTAGCGATGCGTGTACGCACAAGAGCCGTGTATCGTACCGTGGACGTAGTTCTCAAAGACGGTGGGTTCGTAGACAGTAGGAAAGTAGCTACAATCAATGAGCCTCTCTCTTCACGTGCATCTCCCTGAGAACATACCCTCTCGTAAAGACGTTCAACAGCGATGTTTTTCCACAAGCACCATCACCCCTAAATCAGATCAGCGCAATGCCCTCCCGTTCCTCGTCGTATGTTACGCACAGCAACACCAGCTTTCGCTGCACAGTTTTGGATCCTCCACAAAGAGCAGGCATTCTGACAAATGTGATTCAAGTCGTGGGTTTCTCTTTGTAGTTTGCAGAAGAAAAAGGTAAAGGCAGCTGGGTTTTTCGCGTCGTTTGAAATAAGTTGAATCTCGGTTCCGTGCAGGGCCCTGGCGTGCGCAGATCGAATTCGCAGGCGAGAAGAAAACCGTTGGTATATATTGATAGACGGCAAGGCGAATTGATCCCGTTGAATGTAGGGGTTAGGAAATGAATGGTCGTTTTGCCAGGTCGCGGAAGAGGAATAGAGATGCAAGGTTGTGAAATGGAAGTTGAGGTCAGAGAGAGGCCAGCGCAAGGGAAAATGGGGGGCACTGGAACTCTAGGCCTTGGGTCCTCGCGAGCAGTGGAGTCGACAGCGAGGAAAGCGGGCAGGGATTACCCTTTTTCGGCGCCTCTTGAGGGGGGATATGCAACCACATGACAGAATAAAACTCCTCCAAGGGCCACTGTCAGTTAGGGGGCTTGTTTCTGTCTCTCTTTAATGTGTCCCCTTTTTTTCTGCACATCCTGTGGAACCACTTTCTCTTTTTCTTGCAGTAGCGTCGACCCGTCACGTTAATTGGCTCTTTCACCCGCCGCTACCAAGATTGCCTCTTTTAAAGTCCCGGTTCAATTGAATGCGCCAAAGAGGGTTAAGGCTAAGCTCCGAGTCCTTAATTCGATAGTGTTTAGTTCGATGACACTGATGCTACATCGTAAATCATTGCGAATAACTAATCATACCCTGTGCATGAGAGAGAAGCGGTAACTGAAACTTGTACCTGAAGTTGAGTTGAGTTGGGTGCAGTGACGATTCATGGTGGCTTTGCGACTGAGTCGTAGCATCAGAGTGGCTTCGTTTATTTTCCGCCCGCAGAAGCTGTAGGTATCACGCGGAAGAGGCGATATTACAACACTGAAGAAGCCAGCTTGTTCAATATTAGACAAGAGACTTATTTGTATTAAAACCTTGATTCGGTTTATGCCGATAACTCAACCTGACAGTACCAATCTAATCATGTCGTTCAAAACGTAAATGTGCAACTCAACAGAGGCCGCCCAATGTAGAATCCATTTCTAATCCTCGTCCCTTTGATATCCACGACGCGATCCGCCCATACGGTCCGCAAGACCCTTGTGGCTTGCTTGTTGATGCAGCTTGTTGATGAAGCTGCGATCACCTCCGCGCTCTCGAGCCTTGTCATCTGCTTCGCGAAGTGCTGCCTCCTGTTGTTCCAGTGCCGTAAGGCGCTTTGAGCGATCTTCATCGAGCTCTGTTGCTGCAGACTGCATGGCGGCTAACTTGCGCTGCCGCTCTTCCTCCTTGGCTTTATCGTCTTCTTCATTGTATCGGGGCCGCCTGTCGCGAGAGTCGGGGTAACTTCTTCGGAAATCCCTTCGACTTTCGCGGGGGCGTTCATCGCGTGGTCGCTCATGGCGGGAGCGGTGCTCACGTCTGTGTTCTCTGTCCTCTGAATCGTCGCGTCTTCGTCGCGAACGGTCATCTCGACTATCGTCTCTGCGTCGCCTGTGCCGATCTTCTCTTGAATCATCGCGACGTCGTGGACTTCGCGATCGCGAATCAGAGCGTCGTCGTCTGTGGTGTCTATCGTCAGGATCCGCGCTGCGATGACGATGCCGCCTTCGATGCCTGTCGTGTCGATCTTCTCTCCTCCGTGACTTTTCCTTCTTCTTCTCGTCGTCAATTCCCATCGACGATAGTAGCTGTCGGCGCTTAATCGGGTCGTTCATCATGGCTTCGTACGCAGCTTGTTCTTGTCGCTTGACAGCCAGTAGCGGATCGTCGCGAATCTTTGAAGCTGTATCCCGCGCAGTGTTCGCATTCTGCAGCGCCATGAAACTCTCCGCCCCCGCATCCTTCTCTAACTTCTTATGATCTGTGCCCTTGATAAGGTTGTCGATACGCCGCTTGCCCAGCAAGTAGGCTTCTGATTCTTCTGTCGTGCCGCCTTCGCCGTCGTTGGGGCCTTGGTACATCCAGTCAACGCGATCAACTCGCTTCTTCCCTCCTGCAGCCTCGAGCTGTCGTTGGACTTCTTCATTTTTTAGTTCCTCTTTGATTTCGTCAATACGCTGTTGTGTTCGCTTGCGCTCGGCGAGGGCCTTTTGCTCTTCGTCCCAGACGGCCTGTTGATTGCGCCGCAGCGCGGGATGGAAGGACTTCTTCAAGTTGAGATCGCCTCCACCCATTTTGACGATCCTTTTGTGTGAATGCTGGGGAAGAAGAGGGGACGAACTTTGATGATGATGTGGAGGAAGGAAAGTTGGTTGTTTTGGTGCATGGAGTACAGTGGAGTGGCAATTGTAGGCAACCGGGCGCAAAAAGAGGAAATGCATGGGCCCCATATTTATTTTTATCCTCGAAACTTGAACCAATGATCGTAGATGACAGAAAGATTTCGACAGACTACCGTAGAGTTGGGGGACTCGTTGATGAGTTTATTTTTACGTCCTCCAATACAGTCACAAGTTACTTGCTCCCTGAGGTTAGGTATTCTCGAGGTTATCCAGCTTTTTAGCATTTGTATCGGCAAACCAAACCGCGAGACTCTTGTACCCGGCCGACACATCAGTCGTCAAACACCAGACAGACTTCATCTGCCTGAAGACATAATAGCTGCCTTCAAAGCAAGTCACGAGGCATGGCGTACGCCTCCTCAGACACAAGCATAACCCAGTGTGTCTGTTTCTTGTTCACGTCCGGTCTCCTTGCCCATGCCCCCCGCAGCCATGGACTTCCCTTTCCCATGAAGCTCAGTCCCATGCCATCTCTCTGTTCCTATGCTGCACAACCGTCAGACATAAAACATTCATTCACCTCACTGAGACCAACGTGAAAGTAACTGTTTAACGTATTTCGTCATGTATTGTACAGTCGTGTCTATGATACCCAAAATATCGCAGCACCCTCACCACTGCGTAATCATACATTTCTCCTTGTTGCTTGTTGATGACGGTTCGAACTCGTGAACTGCAAAAATCGAAGAGCAGCCTAGTGGGTGAAGTATTTTAGGTGCGGAATGGGAGAAGGTTTATAGGTTTTAGGATCGGATACCACTAGACCACTCTTCGACACAGATAACAGAGTGGTTTTGGTATATAAGGGGTGTGTAGTCGTACATTTCCTCTCGTTCGTTTCCGTCTCCGACTCTTTACCAACTGGCTCGTTTCACACCAGGTAAGTTTCCAGCCATAGCCTCCATTCGGAAATTGTACTACAATCGTCAGTCCACTTCTCAACCCCTCGTTCTTTATCGGACTTACTCGAGTCATCTTGAAGTCACTCAGCACACCACGTCCTTGACCACCCATGATACATCTGTTTCGAATCTGCGTTGGTCGAGTGTAGCAGTGCATCTGTGTCAATTGGAGCTGAGCCTCGGCGCGGACTCGTGGGGGGAGGGTCGTGTTGCGGATGATGTATCGGAGAGCTTGTCTATCGGCCTCGAGTTAGCCTTTTCCTCTTCGCGGGTAACCTTTCCGATCCATCGATGCGTTGTGCGGCGGGGAAGAGTTTGCGTACCTCTCGGTCTCGTGGGCCTCAAAGACCTTTCGCTTTGTGTGGTCGCGCAGGGTGCGGACGTTGACGAAACAGCCCAGATCGAGCTTCTTGGCGCGGAACATCGACATGGTGGGCGGTTTGGACGGGGATGTCGATGATGAAGCTGTCGGGAGATCTTGGATTGACGACGAGCCAAATTCAAGACGGAGTTTGGATTGCCGAAGATTAGCCGGCCCTCTGAACTTATGCACTCTGGGTTGTAAGTCAATTCTGCTGACAAAATTTGTCAATGCAACTTGCTCCTATTGAAGTAATTGGTGAGTTAGTGGTCGCTGGGATGGATTCTTCCAGTATTCTTCTCATCTTTTGTCATGTAACTCCAAGTGATGTTTTGATTGTTCTTGATTGGCTCACTCGTATGGGCACCTTGCCAATCATGCATATTGTAATGAAGTTGACTTTCGGTGTTGATTTAGAGAGTCAAGCCTGTGCAGCATTGCTTCAAAGAAACATATTGAATCAACCAGAATTGAAAAGTGAATCTTACAGGCAATCTTTGAAACTATTTCACTTGATATTGGGTGGATCAAGCTCTGTGTGCCTGATCTAAGCCTCATTGATCTAGGGTATTCATTGTGGAGTGGTGATCCCCAAACTGTCTAGGGGATGCTTGGCCTGGAATGCGACGTGACGCAGCCTCTGGTCTTGGTACGATTAGCTAACCGTGCATCTGCAATAACCCTGAACAATCAGCCTGATTCTTTCAACAATGGATTTCATGTCTCACATCTAACCACATTTCCTAGCTGATCCATTTCCATCATGGATCACAGCAGGGAGAATCTCCTCAACGGAGCCGACCGTGCTTCTTTTGACACAAGCGACGATTCCGATGCTTACTCTGATATCGACGCAACTGATTTTCTCAACAAGAATAAGAATTCCCAATCTGAGGCTACGGGTAAACGGCGTCTACGATATCTTCGGAGCTGGCGCGCGAAGAAATGCTGCTTTACCGTCATTGGCACTCTGGTAGTTGTTTGGCTTGTGATCTCAGCGATTGGAGCATTTGCATGGAAGAAGATAAAGGTACCGCCCGTTGAGGGAGATTCACCACCATGGTATCCCAGTCCCAAAGGCGGCACTTCGCAAAATTGGGCGAAGAGTTATGATCGGGCTGCTAAGCTGGTTAGTAAAATGACCTTGGCTGAGAAAGTCAACATCACCACTGGGACAGGATGGAGCATGGGTTTAGCAGTCGGCACGACTGGCGCCGCCAATAACGTCGGGTTTCCGGCTCTGGCATTGCAGGATGGACCCCTCGGAATAAGATTTGCGGATAATGCGACTGCCTGGCCGGCTGGTATCACAGTGGGTGCCACGTTCAACAAGAAATTGATGTACGAGCGTGGACGAGCTCATGGCAAGGAAGCAAAGGGCAAAGGCGTCAATGTCATTCTCGGCCCAGCCATCGGACCTCTTGGAAGAGCACCCGCCGGCGGGAGAAATTGGGAGGGCTTTGGTTCCGACCCGTATCTGCAGGGTATTGCAGGAGCTGCGACGATCAAGGGAATACAAGATTCTGGAGTCATGGCGACGATCAAGCACTTTATCGGCAATGAGCAGGAGCATTTCCGCCAGGCGTGGGAATGGGGTCTTCCAAATGCCATTTCATCCAACATTGATGATCGCACGCTCCATGAGATTTACGGATGGCCGTTCCAGGATGCTGTCAAGGCTGGTGTTGCGAGTGTCATGTGCTCGTATAACATGGTCAACAACTCATATGCATGCCAGAACTCAAAGCTTCTGAACGGTATTCTCAAAGATGAGATGGGATTTCAGGGTTTCGTCATGTCGGATTGGTTGGCGCAGAGATCTGGTGTCGCTAGTGCTCTTGCTGGACTGGATATGAGTATGCCTGGTGATGGACTCAAATGGGCCGATGGTGAATCGCTCTGGGGTCCTCGACTTACCCAAGCTGTTCTGAATGGGTCGCTGCCTGTGGACCGACTGAACGACATGGCGCTTCGAATCGTCGCGTCTTTTAACCAGCTTGGTCAGGATAAGGATGAGAACAAGGGACCGAACTTTTCGTCATGGACGTATGGCAAGAAGGGCAAGCTGGCACCTGGAAGTCCTTCGCCCCAAGAGGAGCAGGTAGTCAACCAGTACATAAACGTGCAGGAAGACCACGCCGAACTGGCTCGTCAAATTGCTATCGAAGGCACCGTTCTTCTCAAGAACGACGGCGTACTGCCTCTGACTCGCGAGGGCGATTTGGCCAACCAACCCGAAAAGAAGAAGGACAAGATCAAGATTGGTATTTTCGGCGATGATGCTGGCCCTGGGAAGGGACTCAACTACTGCCCTGATCAAGGCTGCAATGAAGGTACTCTCGGATCGGGCTGGGGCAGCGGTGCAGCCGACTTCCCATTTCTCGTCACTCCCGTCGAGGCGCTACGAAAGAACTTCAAGAAGGACAAAGTTCAAGTCACCGAGCATCTCTCCAACAAGATCAAAGACCCAAAGAAGGTTACAGAACAGGACGTTTGCTTA
Source organism: Fusarium chuoi (assembly GCA_022627125.1). Taxonomy (NCBI): domain Eukaryota; kingdom Fungi; phylum Ascomycota; class Sordariomycetes; order Hypocreales; family Nectriaceae; genus Fusarium; species Fusarium chuoi. Next base: position 349,660 of record JAJALE010000865.1, on the reverse strand, counting down.
GTGTTTGCCAACTCGGACGCAGGCGAAGGATATTTGTCCGTGGGCGGCATTCGAGGTGACCGCAACGATCTCAATCTACAGAAAGGAGGTGATGCGCTGATCATGGAGGTTGCGAACCTTTGTGGTGATGGAACGGGCACGACTATCGTGGTTATTCATGCTGTTGGGCCTGTTGTCATGGAGAGCTGGATCAACCACCCAAGGATCAAGGCTGTGTTGACAGCCAATCTGCCCGGCGAGGAGAGCGGCAACGCGATTGCGAGCATTCTGTTCGGTGACGAGAGTCCCAGTGGAAAGCTCCCGTATACGATTGGCAAAGCTCTTCCTGATTACGGCGAAGGCGCTCAGATCCTGTATCTTCCCAATGGAGTCATTCCGCAGCAAGACTTCAAGGAGGGGCTGTACATTGATTACCGACATTTCGACAAGCACAGCAAGGACCTTCGATATGAGTTTGGTTATGGCCTGTCATACACCACCTTTGAGTTCAAGGACTTGAAGATCTCAGTGAAGGAGGCCGTCGCAGGACTCCCGACCTCACGTGTATCGTCCACGAGCGCAGCGCCGCCCAAATTGGATGATAAGATCCCCGATGTCAAAGAGGGTCTATGGCCCAAGAACATTCGCAAGCTGAAGAAGTGGGTTTATCCCTACATTGATTCACCTGACGACATCAAGAAGGGCGATTATCCCTACCCTGATGGCTACGATGTCGAACAACCGCCCTCACAAGCTGGAGGTGAAGAAGGTGGTAACCCTGATCTCTGGAAGACTGTTGTCACTGCCTCCATCACCGTCAAAAACACAGGATCCATGGATGGCAAGGCTGTTCCTCAGTTGTATCTCTCATATCCCGCGACATCAAAGGTTGATCATCCCGTTCGTGTACTGCGTGGGTTTGAGAAGGTCGCTCTGAAGAAGGGCGAGAGCAAGAAGGTTGAGTTCGAGCTAACGAGGAGGGACTTGAGTTATTGGGATGTGGAGGAGCAGAATTGGAGGGTTACGGATGGAGAGTTCACGATTGCCGTGGGCGAGAGTTCGAGCAACTTGAAGGCGACGGGTACGTTCAAGTCTGATGGTACCCCGGGCAATTTCATCACAGAGGGTCCTTAAAATTGTACGCTTGGCTAGTCACCTCTGACATATGCACATCACGAAACGCAAATAAAATGCTTCATTATCGTAATCAATTTTCATTACTTTTCCATTGTCGGACCCTAATTATACGCCCTCAAAAACTCCACCAGAGCCATCATAGCCATAGCCTGTCCATAAGGCATGCTCGTCCTAGGAATATCCTTATAATGCTGCAAATCATGCCCCATGCCCGTTCCAAACGAAGTATTCAACAACTCTCCCTCCGGACTAATGTTCTCCAAAACAGCCTTGATCGCCTTGACAGCGACTTCAGAGTACTCCTTTCTAATATATCGCTTGCGCTCCGCCTTGAGAATACCATACGCAAAACCCGCTGTCGCGCTGGCCTCGACGTATGAACCCTCTGATTCAGGGACGTCGAGAAGGGTGCTCCATAGACCGTTTGCGCGCTGTGTCTTGGCTAGAGCGGCGCATTGGCTGTCGAGGGTGTTGATGAGATGTGAGCCGATGGGGTCGTCTTCCTTGATGCCGACGAGTTCGAGGAATTCGGGAATGACGATGGTGACCCAGCTGTTACCGCGCGCCCATCGGGCATCGGCAAAGTTATGGCCTCCATCCTTGAAGGTCCATCCGTGGAAGAACAATCCAGTCTTTGTATCGAAAAGATACTGAATGTGCAGCAAGAACTGCTTCTTTGCTTCAGCGACGTATTCAGGCCTGTTGAGCACAAGACCAATCTTGGCAAGCGGCATGACTGTCATCATGAGGGTATCATCCCATAGCTGCTGCTCATTGACCTCAAGGTACGTAATATGCTGGAAACCGCCGTACTTTGTCCTGGGGAGGTCATGCATCGCCCACTCAGCCCAAGCATCCAGCCAAGGAAGATACGTAGGGTTTTGTGTCTTTTCATAGACATATGCCAGAGTGAGGAATACGGCCATGGTGTTGATGTTCTTCCCCTTGTGACCCTCTGCGAAACGAGCTTGGAACCAATCCTCAATGATCTTGAGCCATTGGTCCTCGCCGGTCATCTCGTAGTACTTCCATATTCCGTAGAGGCCGATGCCGTGAGTCCACTCCCAGTCGTTCCAGCCTTTTGTGTCGATGACGCGACCGTCTGCTAGGGTCATGAGGAATTCGCCTGTTGTGTCTTTTATGTTGACGAGTTCGTGGATGAGCTGTTGGATTTGCTTGTGGACGTCTTGCGACGCGATGTCGTGTACGTGAGAGGGCATGATGGCGGTGACTGAGGGTATCTGAAACAGGGTATCTTGTGTAAGAGAGATGACTGTTCGATGAGGATGAATGAGGGTATTCATAACCCCTCGTTACATCCCAATGATTCTCTTGGCAGTCCACATGCTCGGTCCGAAGTACACCGAGAGCGCCTATCATGAGGTTGAAGCTTCATCTCTCCGCACTTTTTGGTTGTGGGGGTGGGGCATGGAACTGGGGGTTGATGATGGGGGCGGAGTAGTCAGCCATTTCCAGTAAAGTACAGAGAGACGAAAAGAATCAGCTGAAGTGTAAAGTGATTATGTAGTGGCATTTGGGAGAGTGCTACGGTGAATTACGGCTTTGATACCGGAGTTTGTCATGGCAATTGCCATCTAGCGTTTGAGTGAGTGAGTGGCCTCGGGGAGCAAAATATCAGACCTTGATGTAGGATATCAAAATAAACTCAGGAAAAGGTATTCTCAATTTGGTAAAGAAATATCCTAGACTTAATAAAGAAATCTTAATTAGCCTAAATTACCTTACTCTTTTTAACATTTAGGATCAAGGTCCCGAGTTTTCTTTCCTGTGAGTGACTGAGTGAGGGGATTACCGCTAAAGAAACCGCGGATTTAGTGCGCTTCCTCGGATCTTCAGTGGGTCTACCTTAATCCCCCCCACTGAGCCAAAACCAGGTCAACGGCCAAGTCTTCCTTTTTCGCTGCCCGTCGCTTCGCCTTGCCTTTCGGCGACGGAGAAAATTTGAGGTGCGGAGTAGATTCGTAAAGAGCCGCTTACTTGCCTGGATTCTCCAAATTCATCGCCAAGAGACGGGACGGATGCGGCTGTTACGTTGAGGCGTAAGGCACAGCATCGTCACTATTGCCGTTGGATATACTATTGAAGGGCAGCTAGAGATCTCATTTGTGTTATATGTCCAAGGTTGAGCTTTAGGGAAACCTGGTAGAAATCTGTTGGACCCTCAGAGGAGTTTATACCCACGAGATAAAGACCAGAAGACATGTCAGATTGAAGAGAAGCATATCTCGCTCCCATGCAACCGTCCACTCCCTATGGGTCAACACAGGAGCCTCCTGTTGTCAAACAACCCAGCAAATCATGTCATACGCTGATCCTACCCGTCCCTGGCATACTTAACCAGGGCTTATTTATCCTGTAGAGCGGATCCCCAGTGACGAAACCCTGAAGATGCCGCGTTGCCGAGTTGTAACTTGTAGATAATCCTCCTTCCTACTCGGCGCCTCGGGCAAGACTCCCACGAGATAAACAGTGTAAAAAACTCAATCTTGACTGGAGTAGAGAAACTGGGGCAATATGGGGTATTCTCTCACAAGTAACGTTGACGTCTGGGGCCCCAGATTCCCGCCCCATTACCGTATATCATAAAAGGAACCATCCTTCCTCTCATCCATCTCGATAATCTCATCCTCAAATTCACCCGAATCACTAAATCGAGATGGCTTCGGAAATTCAGCGCAAGAGATCCGTCGACGAGGTCGAAGATCTCGAAAAGCCAGCTCAGCACTCTGGGCGAGTCGACAAGGAACTCGCGCAGTATGTCTCGGACGTGCGTATCAACATCTCGCCTGAGCGCAGTGCGGAGCTGCGAAAGATGATTGACAAGAGAGTCCTTGCCATTATGATCTTTACGTATTTTCTGCAGGCTATCGATAAGGGGACGTTGTCGTTTGCGTCGATTATGGGGTTGACTGCTGATACGGGGTTGGAGAATCCTGATGGGACTGTGTCTCAGCATGTGAGTTGCCAATTATTTCCTTACCTTTTGCTATGGATAGTATGCTGATGAAGGTGGTGCAGTTCTCGTGGCTTACGACCTGTATTTACCTCGCTATCCTCGTTGTCGAATACCCCCAGAACTGGCTCATCGCCCGTGTCCCCATCGCGAAATATCTCTCCTTCTGTATTGTTGCTTGGGGAGCTTGTCTGGCCTGCCATGCTGCTTGTCAAGACTTCAAAGGTCTCGTTATTGTTCGAACATTACTTGGTATCTTCGAGTCTGCCTGTCAACCATGCTTCGTTATCCTGTCAGCCATCTGGTATCGTCGTGAGGAACAAGCCTCACGAGTCACCTACTGGTACGCCTCCCTCACCCCTCTCACTGAACATCTTACTGACCATCTCAAGGTATATGATGAACGGCGCCCAACAAATCGTCGGCGGTCTTCTCGCCTACTGCTTCTCCCTCATCAAGACCGGCCCCCTCAAATCCTGGCAATGGCTCTTCCTCTCCTACGGCGTCATCTCCGTCATCTTCGGTGTGTTCGTCGGATGGTGGATGCCCGATTCACCGATGCGAGCCAAATGCTGGACTGAGCAGGAAAAGCACGAGATGGTTGAGCGTGTGCGCGATAACCAGACTGGTATCCAGAACAAGACGTTCAAGAAGGAGCAGTTCATCGAGGGTCTCAAGGATCCTCAGGTCTGGGGATATGCTCTCATCGCGCTTTGTACGACACTTCCTACATCAGGACTTGGTGCTTTTGCGAATATTATTATCAAGAGCTTTGGGTTCAGTACCCTTGAGACGCAGTTGTTGGCGATGGTGTTGGGTTTTTACATCGTTATTGTGCTTTTGTCGTCGGCTTGGCTTGTCAAGAAGACGAGCCAGAACCTACTGGTCATGCTTGGTTTCTGTATCCCGTGAGTCTATTCCACTTCTTCATTCTCGATCACTTCTAACAACTTAGATCCTTCATCGGCACAATCCTCCTCATGACCCTCCCCAGCAAGACAACAGCGCAACACATTGGTCTTTTGATCTCATACTACATAACCCTATCCTTCTGGTCCGCCCAAACCCTCGCTCTCTCCATGATCTCGCGTAACATAGCCGGCCAAACAAAGAAGACCGTCGCTGTCGCCACCAACTTCATCGTCTGGGCAGCTGGCAACGCTATCGGCCCTCAGGTCTTCCTCTCCTACGACGGACCTCGCTACTTCATCGCTTTCGCCACTCATCTCGGCTGCTACTGTCTTCTTGTAATTGTCATCATTTCTCTGAGATGGTATCTTCGACGAGAGAATAAGAAGCGCGATGCTTTGGCTGAGTCGGGTGTTGCGGAGGCTAGTTCGACTTATACGGGACAGGCTTGGGAGGATCTTACGGATAAGGAGAACCTGAGCTTCCGCTACGTGTACTAGGGGATAGATCTTGTAAAGAGGTATGTGGATACGAGCATCGAGAAATACGTACAGCTGTAGTTTATTTAGAATATATCCACTGTTGCAACATAAGTTTCGCTTCTGAAATGCTTGTTATTGATTCGCTAGAGTATGGGGATTAAGGGCCTTTTGTGCACTACGGCGGCCATGTCTAACAACTTCTGGGGAAATATGGGCTGTGACTTGGGAGAGTTGAACAGTGTAGTGACTATGCACCGTCGTGGCCTTGGTCGTTGTTGTGAGTTCAGGAATTGTGGATGAAGTATATCCCGAGACATTAGTCAACCTCTTGTTGCGAGCGCATTTACTCATCATCCGATGGCAAGTCTAAACCATTCATCGCCTGGTTCACAGACACCAATAGATCAGCATTCAGTTGCCATTCCAGGAACTTTCTCATATGTTCGGCTGCCCGTGCCACATTCCCCCAGGCATAGGCGCGCAGTCTTTCGTCTCTGGCTTGGGACATTTCGTCGGAAAAAGCGTTGATGATGACCCCGGAATTTTCGTCATGTTCTTTAACATCAAGGTAGACGTAGTCCTACCACCCCTGATGACCCGAAATGGCGCCATCATATCTAATGATACGGGCCATGGCCTGAGGATACCTCGTAAGGGATTCGCCATCCGCCAGTTTCTCAGCCGTGGCACTGGTGGTCGAATTTGCCAGAAACTCGTCCATGGCTTTGAGGTCTCCTAAAATCTGAAGCCTAGCAAAATTGACTGCTGTGGAGGTCTTCGTAGCAAAATCGGTTTCCCCAGCCGTAAACAAGCGTCGAAGCGTCACTGACAGACTTCCCTAAGCCAGGTGGGTGCGCCCCTTGTGCCTTGAGTCAATGATGGCGATCATCGCACACACTCGGTCATAATCAGTTATTGCCAATAACTTGAGAGGCTTGTCAGGCATAGCGAAGAATGTGGGAAAGCCCTCCTCGTCTGCTTGCAATCTGACCCTCAGCACACCGAGCTCGTAGAGCTGCTCCAGACGTCGATTCATCGTGATGAAGTACTCGTGCTCGCCAGAAGAGGCCACCTGCGCTTCATGGCCAGGGGGTTGAGATTGGTACATAATGGTGTATAGTAATTGGTTGATGAATTTTGATGTATTCGAAGGAATATTGATGGTTGTGAGGTTCCGCAGTCTTGATGATCCGGAGTGTGATGGAGAGAGAAGAAGCTTTCGGACCCAATGTGATCGAGATCAAGAAGGACCCATGATTGGTACTTGAGATACCTGCAAGTGACGCCAACTGCAGCTCCTTCTGTGAAGACAACAGACCTCTTCAGTAAGGTAAGGCCCATGCCCGAACTCGCAGAAGTGGCTACCTTGACTGGGTGGGTGGTCTCAGGAAAGCGACTGCCTTGAACACTCCCTTTGATACAGGCATGACCCCATCCCCAATATGATAGAGTTATCTACAGCCACAGTAATGGCACCGCAGTACTTAAACTCTTCTGATCTATCTTGTTCATTCATTGGCATCCCACGTTTCGAGTGGGCGTGCACTTGTCGAGCACCTTGTTGGGACGAAGAGCGAGGTCATGTAGATTGGCAGTAGGAAAGATTTGACGATGGTGGTAGAAGTTGAAGGATATTCCCCGAGGTGATGTTAGAATGTGATGGAGAGGGAACCATACCACAAAGCTCTGTGAACAGTCACTGTCCCTGTTTCACTCGCAGGTCGCGCACTGGTCACTAATGGCTGTCTACTTGACCCGATCGGTGTGATGCTCGAATGCACTGACTCTGAAGAAGACCCCACACAAGGCTGAATAGATGCTGTGCCCTGGTCCACCGTCAGTGTCAAGGAGTCGCTGATTGTGAATAGACAACTATGGCAGTGATGAACCCATCTATTGTTCCATGGTCTTCATGAGTATAAGTTATGGTCTCTGTACCGCCAAGTTCAACTCACCAGCTCAAGCAACCCAGACACACAAACAACTTACACGTAAACAACTATACACATAACTCACAACTTGATCATCCTCACACACCCATACTTCCCTTTTCATCATGCCTGAATCCGACCCTCTACTAGCAGACCCTACAACTATCGTTCACCCCAAGCACAAGACCTGGTTGTGCGAAGAGAAGGTCAACGGTACGGCGTGCAACACCCACAACGATGTCAACGACATGGTGTGCATGAAGTGTGGCTACGAAGTCGATGGCTGGACAAAGGTGAGGGCCGAGGATGTCAATGAAATTCATATCGGGCAGCTCCACAGCTACAAAGATGGTGTGGCGAAATGGCAATACTTCAAATATTTTCTCAACCGAGGTCCAATTTTGGAGGATGCGCCTGGGAACAATGCGCCTGTTCCCAGAGGCACAATCGACGGATAGTCTACGAATGGAGAAATCAGTGGAGGAACTACCAACGGAGCGGGAACCATGGAAGACGTTAGAAATGACACTTCAACCGCGTCTGTCCACTTCGGGGTTGGAGATCAGCAGATTTGAAGATGGGGTTTCAGTAATCGAGATGGGCCATGGTTCATGACTATAATGCTTGTTATTTGCTTATTAAAGTCTGTCTTGGACTATGATCTTAAGATAATAAATAATAGAACGGGTTCAGCTTTGCTTGTTTAACTGTTTCACTTGCGTGCACCCATCGAAGACCGTGCTCGGGTGGACGAGGAGATCAAGGGGATCAGTACACTTAATTTCTGCAACCATCGGTTGTAAAAGATGCTTGTTGGTAGTGATATTTGTTGAAAGAGCGTTTGTTTGACGAGTAATTGTTTTGTGGACCGAGAAAGGCGATGTGCAGACGGAAGGGATATGCTTCCAAGCTTCTGTGAGTAATATTGATTGTCCCTGTTTCACTCTTAGGTTGAATGATAGTCACTGATACTTAGTTACTTACTGAATGCCGTGAGAATGAGTTCTCGTGTCTCTGAACGAGAGTCACTTACCAGGGCTGAATAGCTGCTCCAGTCTGACCTCAGTGTAACTGCCAAGTAGTCGTTGAGCGTGAATCAATCTCAATTGCAGTGAAGAGTCTGTTGGCCAGTCTGAAATCCTCACTGATATAAATGCTCTTTGGACGGCTACCTTCAACCCACCATCTCAAGCACTCAGACACAAACACAACTTATATTCACAACTCACCAACATTCCCATCCTGACAGTCCTACTACTACTCCCTTTTGATCTTATACAATGCGTCAATCGGATAAACCAGATCCCAGACACAAGACCTGGGAATGCAAACAGCCTATCAGTCGTCGTTCCCTTGAGACTTGCGACACCCTCAACAATGTCGAAATGATGACATGCAGGATGTGCGGCTACAAGATCAACGGTGTGGAGAAGGTGAGGGCCATGGATGAAAATAACCAACACATCGGGAATCTCTACAGCCACGACTATTTGTATGGTGTCACGATTTGGGAGTACTTCGAGTAGGTCCTCAGCGACGATTCAACCATGAGCGACGCAACGATGCGAACGACCATGAACGGTGGCGCTATGAACTGAGGAACTACAAACAAAGCGACCAAGAACGGAACGAGAACTAATAGAGACAAGACCAACGGACTGGAAATTGATGGGAGGGGGGTTTAATGGAGAGGCTACAATGGGAGTCATGGGAGGCATCCGAATTGACATTCTATAAAGTCAGTTCAATCTGGACATCGGCAGGTTTGAAGACAGACAAGCTTTCTCATGGTTCATGGCCACGCATGCTTTTGTTTTCTCATCAAGGTCTATCTTGGAAATTACTCTTCAAGATACGAAACAGTAAAACAGCTTAAGCTTCCTCGTATTAATTTTTAACTTGTGACCAACTGTGGAAAATGGATAAAAGCGAGCCATAAGCTGTATATTCTGTTCAAGGGCTTTGCTCCTCTCCGAACGTCTTTGATCTTACGACACTTCATTGGTGTTTTTGACTTAGCAATTCGGCAGACTAGGACTCTTGTGTTATGAATGAGAGTAATAATTGATCCGAGAAACCCCTCCGGTGCTGGTTTACGGGGACATGAAGTTCGGGATGAGTTAGTTTCTTTGTCTCTGAACAAAGTTCTCATCCGTGAACAGTGTTCAAGAGACGCAGCTCTATGGCAAATAGTCACTACAAGATACCGGAATCCAGTGCTAGGGTAAGTGTATTGATCGCCTTGGCTATGGTTCATTCGGAGTCCGATACCTGCTGCCAACTGGTATAAGCCATGCTCCTTGTCCCTGTTCCCAAGTCCACGCACACAAACAGCATCAAAATAACACACAAAATCTTCTCTAATCATATACAACCACACTGTCTGAAGAAGTGAGTAGAGCAAGCGAACACACCCACTGGCGATGCGCACGCTGTGCAATGCTAAAACGCCAAACGTTAACAAAATTGCCGACCAAGCATGGTTCATTGCAAAACCGACCGTCAGCCTGGAGCAGCTTCTTTGGATAAAGACTTCAACATAATTGGGCAATTGGTTCAGACAGAGAGAAATCTGGGCGTGGAATCACAAAATACTAGTTCGAAGTGGCGCGAATGGGAAGGGGACGGAGGAGGGGAAGTGATCAAGACGAGGGACTTTGAGCAATCATGTCTATGTCAACAATACGATGTTACTGCTATATAATCAGTCATTGAGCAATAATTCAGATGAGTGCTGTTGATCATCTGACTTGCGTTCTCCAAGTAACGACCATTTGTTCTACTCGTAAGCTTCGCGCATGACGTTCCATCTCCAACACGACAGAGCTCCCCTATGCTAAGATCATTATATATTTCTACAATATGGTTGGAAAATACAACAATGGAATCTTTAAGCACTGGGATTAATATCTGTTCAGTTTAGATTGCAATGAAATCGTCTCTACCGTCACAGCACGATTGCGAATCTCGTAAAGTATTGCTCGGAGAAGAGCTGCACCACAAACATGGGCATTTAGGCTTTATGAATGTGATATATATTCATTTATTTATAGGACTGCATGGGGCATTGTCAACGTTACATGCATAAAGAGATCAAGATTTGTCCCCGGAAAAATGTGACTCGGCGTCATGATGACCATCCTACAGGGAATATGTTCTGAGAGTCACAGAATTTAGTTTATTGATGAACCACTCGGCGAATTCACTCATTGTGTGTCTATTGAATTGCACTTCAATCGTGATTGTTTGGCTCTGGGGCCATTTGAGCCGCAAACACAGCAAACACTGTTGCTGAGTGCTCTGAATGTCATTCACATCGGTACATGTGTAACTCTTATCTACGAATCACTAATCATCCGCACAATCACCTGCATGAACGCATGTATATATCTGGGTCGGTTTTCACCCTTTCCTCCGCTCACTCTTCAATTACACGGCGAACCAACGTCACTCGCTTACACCGACAACTCACCAATATCCACATCGCAACACCACCACTTGCATCTGCACAATGTCGGAGAATGTTCAAAAGACAACAACTCAAATTCGGGGTGATCACAAAAAGTGGCAATGCCACAAAATGATCGATGAACCAGGCCGCGCCAGATGCGTTGCCACTATGAGCATGAACGTCGACACTTGTACGCATTGTGGACAACGTCGCGGGAAGAACGCTGTTGCTCTAGCGCAGAACGATGATGTGTTGGGCAGCCTTGTTGACTTTGAGGCTGATGGAACAGAGAAATGGCACTATAATCTCAAAGTGAACGGCGTGCACAATTGAGCCTGTTCGGGGTTGATAGGGTGAACATGACATACCGGCGTTCAGCGATCCAGCATAGAAAGAGATTATAAATTGACTCTACAAATCCTTTCATCTTCTCTCATTCATAAACATTCAAGATTGTATTTACTTCCATCGTAGACGCAACCACATCGAACTGTAATCATGTCTGGCCCAACCACTACCGTCCGCAAAGACCACACCAAGTGGCAGTGCAACGAGAAAGCTGGAAAAAACGACAGAGGTGAGCCCATGGAGTGTCAAGAGGTCATGAAGATGAACGAGCGAGTCTGTACGAAATGCTGGTGTATTCGCAGAGTCGGCGCAGTTGCGATGACCGAGGATGAGAAGTATCTTGGTATGCTCGTTAGCATCACCAAGGGAATTAATGAGTGGTGGGATTATCTCCCAGAACCACAGGAGGAGATTTGCGACGAGCCCATTGACACTGTGATGGGGGGCATGTGAGCTGGAAGGTTAGACCTAGGTAGTGAACACAGGTAGCTAGGTGAATAGTGATGCATGGACTGTAGTTTACTGATTCATGGATATGAAGGGTACAGAGTATGTAAAATCAGTGAAAAGATATTTGTCTGACAATGTATAATACTCGTGAACAATGAACAACGTTAAGGTATAATAGCTACCCTTCACCCAGTGACTCTCACCTAAACAGCACATACAGAAACGTGTTACTACAACAACAAACAACTCAATCTCTTGAACAAATACATCACCACGTCACAACCATGCCTGGGCCTGATATCGATAAAGCAACACAATCCAAAGTCCGCGGCGACCACACTCACTGGCGCTGCATGCATGGATCGGAAGACAACCCATGCTATACCAGACTTGAGATGACCCAAGAAAATTGCACTGTATGTGGGAATGGCCGGAAGGTGGGCTCGGGTGCCGAGGCGCACAATGAATACCAGCTTGGCACTCTGCAATCTTTTGGTCCGAATGGTGAAGCGATTTGGCACTATGAGACAGCCAGGAACGGCTGTAGTTGATGGGTGTTGGACCGAAAGAGATATCCTGGTATGGGACTTGTGATTCAGTGTACACGGATATTATAAAATACACTCAATACACTGCCAACATTCCGTTGAGATCTTCTTCTTTTAATCGCAGTACCAAAGTGTAAACTCACCCACAACGTATCTGGCATGTTCAAAACACTGACACCCGTCGTCCGCAGTGATCACACCCACTGGCGCTGCAACAAACTTGTCAATGGCGGCATCTGCAATCAGAAGAATCCCATGACAGAGAAGACGTGCAGTGTTTGTGGTATAGACCGTGGGATTCGCTCTCTTGCCTTGGCGAGTAATGATGATGTGCTAGGGGTGCTTGCTTCGGTGGACTCAGAGGGTAGGGAAATGTGGTTTTATAGTATCACGACAAACGGGACCTCGTAGCTGAGGGAGATGGACTAGCGTAGACAAACAAGTAGTTGAGCTATCGTGTCATTCCCAAGGGCACCAATAAACAACTGCAATACCACAATATGAATCTATAAGAAGTGTATTACTTTTTGGTAACGGGAAGCCAGAGATCCGAGCGTTCTTGGTGCAGTTGGCACGAATCTTGCCAGTCTCTCCATGGTGGCCTCGGTGAAGAGAAATGGGCTTACAGTCTGTCTGAGCCTCTTGTGCTATGATAAACGGCTCATATGCATCTTTTTCAGTGTTACACTGTGTCCTGAAAGCTTTGATTCAGAAGGACAGAATAGTAGCGTTATATACTTAACTGTTTCCCCTTGACTCTACAGTGCCCAACCCCAAACATACCCCCCAGACAATAGAAGAAGCACAGCCAACGTTTACAATCATACAACACAAACATTCAAAGCCCTCAAAGGTTCATCTAATCGAATCACAATGCCTCTCATGGAACGTACAACCACCGTGCGAACCGATCACACCCATTGGAAGTGCGTCAGACCCGAGCCTAATGGGGGGTTCTGCAATATAACAATGGCTATGAATGAGAACCAGTGCAAGAAGTGCGCTGCTATTCGTGGGCCCAGATTTGCGTATGCTATGACTGGAGAGGGGCATAAGCTTGGAGTTCTTGGGAGTGTTGAGAGAGATAAAGTTGAGATGTGGCATTATGAATTAGAGACCTAGAATGGGATCTTCTGACGGATAGAAGTCAAGTAGTGAGCAGTTGTTTATCTTTGGAACTAAATGGAGACCGATGAGAAAATATAATCCCGTTGTTGAAGCTCTGCTTGAAGCGAAGCTCGTGTTATGATATCTCCAAGTTACCTCAGCGCACGAATCCAGATCATTGCCTCTCTAATTCCCACTAGCGGTTCGGTCATTAACCGAATCGTCATATGCGATATCGTCGTCACCGAAACCCGCGACTGTTGTATACAAAACCGGATCCGGTTCATCAACATCATAAGGCACATCGTATTTCCATACTTCTTCTCCTAATGCCGTGTAATCCTCAAGGTGTCCGATTATCTCCCAATTATCCCTCAACGCTAGAGTTCCGACTCTTCGAGCCGTTTTGCATTTGGGACATCCCAGGATTGGTACTCTGATGGCACAGCCTTTGTTGTCCTGGCCAAACTCAAACATGGGGTTGACTTGGCAGTACTCGTCGTTGACTGTGGTCATACATTGCCACATGGTGTGATCGCCGCGGATGGCAGTGATTGGAGCCATGATGTGTTGTAGTGGATGTAAGGGTGTTTGATGTGTGTAGGTTGTTTGTGGGTTGCTTGCTCGATATCAGGTGGTGCGTTGTGAGGACTTATACAGAACAAGAGGGGGACAATCAGAGTCTTTGTAAGTAAAGAGATTGATTCTAGTTGAAGAGACGCAGTGAAAAAAGGATGTATTAGGGGAGTGTGTACACCTCTGAATCCTAATGGCAGTCCTTTCGGGTGTTGTGCAAGTAATTCACGGTCTGATGCGCAATCTACTCATCTCCACGGAAGAGCAGCAGCACTTATTTATATACCTTTAGCGTCGGTCATCAGGATATCTAGCTTTCTAGCTAAAATTAAGATCTTACGCAACAGTGAATGTAATGAGTATTTTGCCCGTATGTGCTTTTCTTTTGGCGTTCTTTACCTTTGCGCCCTGAGGGCTGAAGCTTCTTTTAACCTCTCAACCTTATCACAGCACAATCCACATGACGATCATGAAGTTACCGTACTCATTTCTCGACAGCCATCACATATTTAGCCAAGGTAAACATAGTTTGTATCATTTATCAGGTCAATTGTGGCTGTATTGCCCCTTCGGCGTCCAGTCTCACCCACTAATCATAGCCATAGGTGGCTCTCTCAGCCCTCGCGTCCCAAATGTCCACCCTTTTTGCCTCGTGAAGGTTCCATACCGGCTTCCTGTTTGAATCAATTCTCTCACATTTCCCAATAACGTCAATGTCGGCATTCAATGCCTTTGCTCCCTGAGCAAGCTCAGCCTGGCACCCTTTACATGTCTTCTCGTCAATGTCGTTATGTTTTGTGCAGGTTTCATTCATGCAGAGCCAATAGGCGATATTGACTTCAGTGGGATTGCTCATTTTGGTTGAAGTGAATGATAGAGATGTGTGTTGTGAGGTTTGTGTGACTTGGAGTGCTTGATGTCCTGTGTAACAAGCTGGGGAAGCTTGAGCCTTTTATGTGTCATTTGAGAGTGGCCCCAAGCACTTTGTTCACAGACAATCATTTTTAATCACTGTGTGTATATGTTCAGGCAACCTTTGTTCAGTGTAACGGGACAACCTGCAGCCTGTCAACAAAGGGGAGGTGTGAATGGGCTCATATGGCTGGTCTGGACAGGATCTCTGTCAGTGTACCAACCAGGTCTCTGGAGACACAAAATAACCACCAATTGATTCCTCTTATTCGAGAAATGTTTTGGCTCAAGGAGGTAGGTATGCATGCAGGCACAGGACGTCGGTTCTACTAATCGCGAGGTCAAAGCTAAGTGGCAGACAGGCACGGCACATTCGTCAAATCAGCTCATTTTCTTTCCATTAATTAAGGAAATTAAGAATCTCTATGCTTCTTCCTCTCCAAGCCGAAACTGATGAATATCTCGCCTCTGCTCAGTCTATAATGAAATGAATTGTCCAACTTTCACTGCCATC
This sequence comes from Fusarium chuoi, assembly GCA_022627125.1. NCBI lineage: Eukaryota > Fungi > Ascomycota > Sordariomycetes > Hypocreales > Nectriaceae > Fusarium > Fusarium chuoi. The sequence goes on along the minus strand of JAJALE010000865.1, from coordinate 334,342 downwards.
GTCCTCAACGTCTACCATCCAAAGCGGTTCTGGTTTATCACAGCCAGGCTTTATCTCTCCAAGGTCGGCTGTCAAGCCGTACCTTTATGTTTAAAACCTTTATGATTTATTTAATGAAGCTTTATTTAACTAAAAACTTAGTCCTAATTATAATTAAATCTCTAATAAGCTTTTCTGCTAAATGCTATTAGCCTATTTAATTTTTCTTTATATTTATAGCTATAGAATCTTAATATTTATTATCTCCTATAGATTTAATACTATATATATTTAAGCTAGATTATCTTTTATTATTTTTATTTTTTTAATCTTATTATCTAATAATTCTTTAATTATTTTATAGTATTTCTTTTTAATTTAATAAGAAGGTTTTATAGCTATAATATAGCTATAGTAGCTAAATTTAATAACCTTTAGGAAGACTTTATTATTAAGGCTATTTTTTTAATAGTTATATTAAGGCTTTAAAATTACTTTATTTTATTTAGTATTTTATATATTTTATTATTAATAATAAAGAAAAAGGCTAAAGTTAAGGTTATAATCTTTATATTTATTAGTAATTAGTTATTAATTAGCTATTATATAGTAAAAGTTATCTTAAAAGTATTATTTTAAGTTAATAGATTTATTTATATTAAATAGCTTACCTTTAGGTATTTTATATACTTTAAGCCTAATTATTTTTATAAATAAGTAATAGCTACTTATTTATATATCTCTAGAGTTAGTTATTAAGATATTTAGCTTTTTAGCTAAAAGTAAAATTTTAAGTAATAATAAGGGCAATAAGTATTTTACCTATATATATTTTTTTAGTGTTTTTTATCTTTATGGCCTTAAGGCTGAAGCCTCTTTTTGACCCCTCAACCCTATCACAGTCGAGCCATACGAACGTATGTTGCCGCATTTAGAACAAATTTTGTTCTCTATGTCTTCATTTCTCCCTCCGCATGGCGTCTTGTAGGGTCGATCAAGTCCTCCAAAATTGCATGTCCATTTAGCGTTCTTTGGGACGAAGCTGTCGCCGTGTTCAGTCACCATGCTGGGATAATTGCCGTAAGAAATGCAGTCATTGATACACAGTCAATCTACTATGACACCTTCTCACTCACCTCTCTGTATCCATAGTCAAAGCTGATGTGTTTCTCACAGACGCGGTAAGTAACTTGAATCAGACACATCGACTCAAGTATTGTATTGCCCCAAAGCTACATTAGCGTAAATGAGATACATGGTGTCTTTTCAGTGCGAGATCACTCCTCATTCCTACGTGTTGGTATAAGCTCTTAGTCACGAATCTCAACTACACACAACACATCTTGCTCACAACTTCGAGTTAACTGGATCATAGAGAGAAAACTACTCCATTGTAGCAAACCCATACTCGCCTTACCCCCTAGAGATTATTCGGATGCGAATCAAAACGAGCCCAAAACTCATTCTTCTTCCGACCAAACTCATACGTCCAAACTTCAGCCCCGTAGGCAATTATACCACAAATCTCCCAACACCTCCCCTTTACCCCCTCATCAAGCCTCTCCCCAACGTGTGCGACTGCGTTAGAGCGTATTTTATGACATCTCTCGCAAATCTTGTTCCTTATATCCTTGTTTACGTGTCTGCACTGAGATTCTGTTGGTCCAGATTTACATGTCCATTTGGCGGTCTCGGGGATGAAGTCGTCGCCTTCCTGAGTCACGATGTAAACGTTCTGATCGCCTGATTGTGCAGCAGCCATTTTGTAGAGGCCTAGGTGGTATGAAGAGGCTTGTAGTCACCGTGTTGTATTGCTGTGTGTTGTGAGGAGTGGTCATGGATGGTGGCAAGACCTGCAACTTATACACGTGGTCGACAGGCTGGTACTCACATCGCAATCACAGAGTGAGAATGCCTAAATCACTGCCATGACGGTACTACAATTGATAAATTGTCACTCTACCAAGTCTTACATTCAGTCAGCTGCCCATACTTACAATCAGAAGCGGAAGTCCTTCAATCACTAACCTCTCTCCAAGCAAGGCTTCTCTTCCAACGCGGCTCATAAGTCTTCCAACCAGCAAAGGCGAAGACTCAGAAACTTGAAGTCGCATATCGGGTGCTTCATCTCGGCGGTAAATGTTCTATATGTGTATTGGCCACCTTGGACAAGTCGTTCAAGGTAGGTAGTGTCTGTTCACGAACTTGGAAATCCACACATGTCGACAACTCCGCCAGCTTATATGAGGCAGAGGCCATGATTAATCAAGCCACGGGAGAGAACATATCATACCGCTAACCCTTTGCTGTATTTCTGTTGTTGTGAAGTGATGATCTTGCTAACCCTACCATCAATTACGCTCTCTTCTTCCTTTTGCCACTCCCACTACCTGTAGCCCCCCCCTGGGCCTCTCCTCCGTTCTCCGGCAGTTTCTTCCGCTTTTTCGACTGTGCTTGTCTTGCCGGCTGTTTCCCCCGCCTTTTTGACTGTGCATCCTCCTCCTCCTGTTCTTCCGGCTCCTCAAGATCCTCATCATCCACCTCCCCATTCCGCCCATTCTCAACCCCGCCTCTCATATGGCTAACTTCAATCACCTCACCAATCCTTGCCGCACTCCCCTCTCCGTTGGTTCCAACAGCGTCAACGGCCCCCAGAGGCGCAGACAAATTGTTCTGGGCACCGACTCCAGGGTTGCCAGACCTCTCAGCTGCAGTGGGATTATTGTTGGGATTGATTCGATCGATTCCATCGATACCACCAGGACGCCAAGACACAGGCGGGGAGCCAGACTTGAGAAGATCCCTCGGTGCACTTCCCCGGTACATTTCTTGTATAGCCAGAGTATCAGGGTAGTACCAGTGTTCGTTGGTGCGTCCGTCCACATGCACCAGGATCCCGATAAACTCGTGCTGGGGACCGAGAGCGTGGGCACCTGCTTCTCGTTGAAGATGGCATTGCCTGCAGTGGGGATAGCGCATGGAGTTCATCACTAAGCAGGACACATCATGGCATATCCATCCCATGTGGTCGACACGTGTGCTGAGATTGATTCCTGTAAAGTGTACCGGTAGATTGGCATATTTCGTACCCAGTGGTGGGAAAAGAATTCCCTGGGAGGCTCCTGGTGGATTCGGTGGTGGTTGATTAGGCGAAGGTCCATTTGGGTTGGCTGGTTGCATGATGTGAAGTGATAATGGTTTAGACGATATATGTCTGCTGTGCGTTTTGATGATAATGGTGATGGCGCAGTTGACGAAGAAGATGACAATTGAGAAGATGATGATGCTGAAGAGAAAAGAAGAGAAGAGAAGAAGGGGGCTGCTGAGAATGGATTTAGGTAACAGTTGAGGGAGGGAAACAACTCGGGAAAGAGCCTGTTGATGTGGGAAGAGCGACGCGTGGTCACCTCAAGTCGGAGTACAACACTTGCTCGTTTGACGACATGAGGGAGGTACAATGGACAGGATGCCTGGACGAGACAGCAACCGGATCATGGGAGGGAAGGCAGAAGGGATATCACCGATGGAAGGCGTGGAATGAGAAGCAGCCAGAAAGGATGAATACGGACTTGATGGCGATGATGACCAGAGAAGCAGTGAGAACAGGACGAGAAAGACAGCTCCCGTGGTGACCTGATGCGCCTGCAAAACGGGTAGATATCACAAGCCCAAGAGGCGAGACAGATAATGACCAGGGAGCGAAATGGTGAGAGTAATGAGGGGATCACCAAAGCGACATCGGCAACATTGGGAAGAGACTCGCGTGAAGCAATTCGTGTTCTTTATTGCTACTCCAGTGCAAAGACTCGTCTGTGTCAAACAGCTATTCTTGGGCATGTTCCCTCCAAGAAAAAGCAACCGTAATTTCTGTAATCATCAGCGATCGCGTATCTCCCCATAAACCATCAGAGCAAATCTTCAATCCCTAAGGTTGAGGTTCCTCAAATGCGGGGGGTACCAGGGATGAGCAGCTGACCGATCCTCATCCTTACTCTCCTGCTCCTTCGCATCTTCCCCTCCAACGTCATCGTCCAAGAATGACCAATCCGCATCCCTAGCAATACCCCCAGCATCCACCCCAGGCGGCGCAAACAGAATCCCCATGATCCGGCCCGAGGCCAATGTCGACGACGCCTTGGTATACAACTGCTTCATCGCCTCGACACTCTCGACATCAAACACGAGACCAAAGTTACCCTTGCCGATAGGGAAATGGGCACAAACGTTTGCTCGTTCAGGTTTGACGGCGTTGATGTCGACGACTTTGAGGCCGAGAGTTTCGCCGCGCTGGTTGCGGATGACTTGGAGTTTGAGGGACTCGACGTATTGAAGAGGGTCTTTTGGGTTGACGTTCTGGCGAGGACTAGGAGGTGAGGCGGCGTTACTTTCAGGGCTCGTAGATTGGGGGAGGATTGAGCGGCGGGAGGGAGGATGGTGCTGAGGGGGTTCGTCGACAGTATGGGCGCGGTTTCGGCCGGGCGGGATGTCGATGGGGGTAGAGGGCTTTGGAGGTGACGACTTCATCTTGTCGGCATCCATGTCTGATGTTGGGGTGATGGCGATGTTTCTCTTGTCTTATCGATGGAAGGGTTGATAGAAAGATGTTTGGGAGAGGAGATGATGCGATTTGGTAGATGTGAGAATTGTGATATGCTGTCAGTCGTTGACACTGTCGTTTGCAGCTCGCGCAAATAATGGCAAGAATAGGTAGCCTCAATGACTACTTCACTGCAGGAGCATGACGTGGAATGCAGTGGAAGCAACTTTGATGGGTCACAGAATTGTTGTTGCGATCCTGTTTGTTTGAGGATGTTTGCTCTAGATGCTCTTTCTTCACTTAATCCAGCCGAGAGAACCTAGCGATACCGTTTGTTTGAGGATGTTTGCTCTAGATGCTCCTTCTTCACAGCCTTGGGTTGTACACAGTATCGATACCGCCAGTGACAATCGTCTTGAGAACCATGTAATCATCAACACCATATTTGCTGCCTTCACGGCCCATACCAGAGTGTTTGACACCACCAAATCTACAGACGGTCAGTCCCTGATACCATTCAACGAGTGTTTGCACTTACGGAGCAGCCCAATCTGAGATGACACCAGTGTTGATGGCCACCATACCAAACTCCAATCTCTCTTGCACGCGGTACGATCTCGCAAGGTTGTTTGTCATGATGTATGAAGCCAGTCCAACGTCGGACTTGTTTGCCCTTGCGATAACCTCGTCTTCTGTCTTGAACTTGGTCAGCGCCGCAAGAGGCCCGAATGTCTCCTCGTAAGTTACGGCCATCGTGTCGTCAACATCACCCAGGACTGTCGGCTGGAAGAAGTTCTTTCCGAGATCGGGTAATCGCTGACCGCCGAAGAGAAGGGTAGCTTTCTTCTCGAGGGCATCTCGGACATGTTCCTCAACCTTTTCTACACTCGTAGTCATCGGGCCATGTGTCACTGAAGGGTCAGTACCGTTACCGACTTTGAACTTGCCAACTTCTTCAATTAGGCGCTTGGAGAATCGATGGTATATGCCTTCCTGGACATAGATCCTGTTTGCGCAAACGCATGTTTGCCCGGTGACCTTGAACTTGGCAATGATGGCGCTGGATACCGCGGTCTCGAGATCGGCATCATCAAATACGATGAAAGGTGCGTTGCCTCCAAGCTCGAGAGATAGCTTCTTAAGAGTATTGGCTGACTGGTTCATCAGGATCTTGCCTACCCGAGTCGAGCCCGTGAAGGAGATCTTCTTGACGACGTCAGACTCGCACAGTGCAAGACCTAGGCTCGGTGTGTTGTGCAGAGCGGTGACGATATTGAGAACTCCCTTCGGCAGACCAGCGCGCTCAGCAAGAACTCCAAGAACATTTCCCGAGAAAGGTGTCACACCGTCCGTCTTGAGCACAACAGTGCACCCAGCTGCAAGCGCAGCAGCGACCTTTCTCGCAGCCATCGCCAAAGGGAAATTCCACGGAGTGATCAAACCACAGACGCCAACGGGCTGCTTGATTACCTGAATTCTCGAATTTGGCTGCGAGTGCGGGACAACATCGCCATACAACCTGGGCGCCTCCTCCGCAAACCACTCAAAGAACCCCGCCGAGAACATCACCTCCCCTTCAGCATCCGCTTTCGCCTTTCCATTCTCCGCAGTGATGATCTTTGCGATATCTGCCTTATTCTCTGCGAGTAGTTCTGCAATTTTGCGAATTATCTTTGCGCGTTGACGACCAGATTGAGCGCGCCACAAGGGGAAGGCCTCTGAAGCTGCGGAGATGGCGCTGTTGACGTCGTCGACAGTGCAGTCTGCCGATGAGCCGATGATGGTGTTTGTCGCAGGGTTCCAGACTGGGAAAGATTGAGAGGGGGGAAAGATAGGCCATTCACCGTTGATGAAGGGCCGGATTTCGACGAGGAGAGAAGGATCTTGGAGAGTTGAGGCGAGGGACGACATCGTGGGCGGTGAATGATGCAGGTGAGCGGCGATTGAAGTTGGCGTCAGTATGGCAATCTCCAATACAGATTGATGCAATGATCTGCCGTGTTAGGCTGAGATGGAGATGTGAAGGTGTCGGATAGATCAGAAGTTGGAGATTGTTGTTTTATGCAAAATTCATGATGCGGGGAAGACATCGAAGACAACAAATGGAAAGCTGAACCAAAAGGGAAGGAGAGCAAGTCTCGCCAATCCCGTCAAATGGAACCTTTTGCCGCCGCTATCCTTCGTGATGCGCCGCCCAAGAATGGAATTGCCGCCTTCAAGAATCTCGGCTTTAGAAGCCGATGCTGAGTTCAGCGCAGACATCAAACCGAGATGGAGAGCCACAAAGGTGTGTATCTTTATTGCTCTTATCTTTTGTCATGAAAAGTTTAGTAACCTTCTTCGTGGTTTATTGGGATAGTTTTCATGATGTTAGGGTGAACTTATGATCATTGTAACAAGTTTAGACTACCATTCTTAAGGATGGCATCTTGAGCTATACTTCCCCCATCAGCTCTCATCCATCCTATCCGAAACCGACGGCGGCTGAGGCCTGTAACTAGGATCCTCCCTTATCTTTTTCATGAGATCCATCTCATCACGGACCCATTGCCTGACGGCATCGTGTTCTACGTTTGGAGTCTGAGGCATGGGCGCCAAAATATCAGCCAGCATACATCCAACCAACATGCCTTCAGCCTCAAAGAAAAGCAAATCAGAACCGCCAATCTCAGAGAGCAGCAAAATAAGAAGAGCGACAAGAGCCTTGTGGTTTTCACCAGCGCTGGAGCGTAACCTCGTTACTCTCGTAGACCAGAGATGCGTAAAGTGGTCGCGATAAAGTTGAGCGGATTCACCGGTGCCCGTCCCGTTCATATGGCTCGAATAAAGTACTGCTATGGCGGTCATGACCAGGTCGTCCTCACTCGCGAGGGGGATGGCATATTCTCGCCACACCCGTATGTTGCAGACTTGTATCATGGGAAGGATCTGATCCCGAACTAGAATATAGATGTCGTTAGTGGCTAGAGTCAGGATCACGGGGGAAAAGAACTTACAAATCCGCACGAAGCACCGTTCGCATCGTGTACGGTGCTGCTAGCCTGGATCCGTAATATCTGGGGCATCATGTGGCACGGGGACCTGAGGAATAGAAATAGCATCAACAGGTACATCTGTGTGTTTCTCAGGCTCCATGTTGGAAAAGGGAAATTCGGGTCTGTAAATACTGGATGGAAGTAATGTGGTATGCTGATGGAATGGATGATGAACGGTCTAAGATCCATCCCAACGTAAGGCTTTGCTGGATGTTATGCCAGCCAAAGGAGGAAATTGCACAGGTACCTGCTGCTTCCGACGGGAGTTTTCTTGTAGAGCGATCCTGCCCTTTGAGGATGGAAGGGAAGATCATTAAGGTAGGTAGGTACCTAAGAAATACGGCACACTGATAGTGTCGAAAGGACTTCATTACGAGCACTAGAACCAACATAATTACTTGTAAAAAGAATCTATTGTTAAGACCATAACTAGAATCAGCGAAAGCTTCCAAGTTAGAGCTTTGCCTGTCGAGATTGATCCTTCAGCGCCTCAATAACCTCCTTCGCCCCAGCATGTCCCGATGTCAAAGCACCCTCAAGATATCCCTTCCAATGCGTCGCATACTCCGTTCCCACAAAATGAATATTTCCTACCGGCTTACCATAAACATCCCTGTACTTTGCAAGATGACCGATCTTGGTGACAGGTGCAAGGGCACCGCGACTAAATTCCTCATCCTGCCAGATCTGTTCCACAAACTCAAGCGGGTTGTAAGCTTCCGACGAACCGAAAGCGTGCGCGAGTTGATCAAGTATGACTTTTCGTCGAGCCTCAGGAGACTTTTTACTCCATTCTTCACCGGGCTTTCCGTTGACGAAACAAGTGAACCCATAGATTCCTTCATCGTCGAAAGAGGTATCGCGAACAACGCAGGCTGGGCCGCGGAAGTCCATGAAAAAGCCGTTGAAGCCACCATCGCGCCACCAAGGTTTGCTGTAAAACACAATAGCTTTGTTATAATGACCTAGTTTGGTGTTGTTGTAGACCTCCTGTGCTCGCTCAGGTAGAGGGGGTGAGAAGGCGAGTTCTTTGAGCAGAGCTGAAGGCATCGAGATGATGAGTTTCTTGGCCTTGATGACCTTTCCAGTCGTAGTTTTCACAATGACACCTGACTTGGTTTGCTCGATTGAGGAAACGGGGTTTGAGAGGTGGGTGTTCTCATGGCCGATGAGGTCAGCGATTCCTTTGGCGATGGACTGTGTACCTGATTTGAGACGCATATAATTACCCCCCGTGCGATCATCTGCTCGAATAGCTAGAAGACCATGGTTTGTACGGCAGTACTCGATGAACCAAGCTGCCGATTCCTCGGTTGATTCGAGGCCGTGCATAACTCGAACCCAGAGTTTCACCATCTCGAGAGTCTTGGGGCCACCGCCGAGATTCCGAACATATTGATCTAAACTGATCTGATCATCTTCCTTTCGGAATCCATTCGGCTTCAAAGATTCAGCTTGTAAACTAGCCCAATCAGCACACGATCCCCAGACTTCCAGCGCAACCACTCCTCTCATAACTTACATCAGGCGTAATACCAAAAGGAAACTCGATCCTCTCCCCATTTGCACTGACCATCACAGCTTTATGGCCAAGCCTTTGCTTTACGATCTGATCCTCAAGACCAAATTGTTGGATATATGACCATACCAGGGGCTGTAGTTCATCGTTCACCCAAGCTGCGCCAAGATCTGCTTTTCCATTCGTGTTTTTGAGAGGAACAGTCCAGGATTTACCACCGACACGGTCGCGAGCTTCGAGGATTGCGATGGAAAGACCAGCTTTTTGGGCGGTGACTGCTGCTTGGAGACCAGAGAAGCCGGCGCCGATTATGAGGAGGTCCAGCATAGTAATTGTTGATTATTTTTGTATATGTCAGCTAGGGCAAAAGTGCTCGTATGGTAGCTTTGTAAGCTGTAGAGTTCCTGTTCCGAAGGCTCAGCGGCTGTTATCACGACGGAACGTGGCACTGCAGAATGAGTCCTATATTGCTTTCAGATTTAGACGCTTTCTGATCATGGGTAACTTCTGACCCACGGTTTGGAGCAACATAACGAAGTGCTGCACCCAGACCCCACGATCCTATATTCGGATATCCGACCCGACACTGAAGACCATTCTACCCCGCCGTGGAGATCGAGTCGCTTAGCCTAACCCCCGTATGTTCTTCAGCGTTCCATGTCGGGTGTTACTACTTCATTTGGACGCGTTTAGCTTCTGGAAGAGTTCGTGCACGGTTGGGGTATCTGCGGGTCAGTGATAGCTGCGTTCGCGGAGAGGGCACCGGACGACGTCGGATGACCATCCGGTCTACATTCACTGATGGTCACCTGAAATTCCACTATCAAAAGACTATAAGCTATTTAAATCACATTTGCAGGCAGAAAGACCGTTGTCAATAAAGACAAACTTGAGCTGGCAAACTTCAGCTAAAGATATCGTCCTGGAATGATTGAAGAATGCACTACGGAACAAGAGCCGTCGACCTCCAAATTATCATGGCTTTGGTATCATTATCACGACCGCAGGCTTAGGTTGTATCAGCCAATAATAGTTGGTGCAAAGTATCTTACCGGCGCTCTAATATTTTCTCCTGCAACCGTTATCATACATGCTACAAATCCGTCTCAAACAATTGGCCCAAACATCGATATCTCAAACCTACCGTTATCAACACCAAACCCACTAGCACCGCCAAACATTTCCAAAAGAGTAATTATCTCACTCCCTCGCCAATCGGGAGGGCATACTTCCCGATCCCTGCAATCTCCCCTCGATATCTCACCCACAAACATGATAAGTGAGGAGTGAAGAAAACCCGTCATGTATGACGCCGACCTCGCTTTTGCTGATCTAATGTGCGATATGAAGAATTATTTCCTCATTGGGAGCATTGATCCCGTGGCCAGACGCCTTTGGTTCAGTGACCAATGGGATATAGTGCATATTGTGGGTATCGATAGTGTGTTGTTCATTGACGTTGCGAGGGGGAAAGGTTGGGCTTATCTAGCCACGGCATTCCAGTGAGCGAGGCCGGTCACGTTTGGGATTGGAGATACTTGGTTGTCTAACTGCTGCATCTACCGTTGGTCAAGAAAACAGCCTTTACTTTGAGAGAGCATCAAAAGGTTAACTCAGATCAAGCATAGGTGTAGTTGATATTTCAATAATCATTCTAGAATGTTTCAGATAGTAATATTAGCCCAATATCTCATCATGCATCATACCAACTCCGGTAGCCCATCGAGTGTCCACCCCCATATTCCCCCGGTAACGGCCACGTCTTAACCCAATCACTTGATCGGCATTTGTGCGGGGGTGCTAGGGTCAGTGGCACTCACACCTAAGGTAAACTGCAGGGGAACCCAAGACACACTCACTCACTGCAGCCAAAGAAAAAAAAACTGTTTCCTTTTGGAGCTTCTGTCGGCAAAAGATTCTTCGACGGATCGTAAGATAATGGCATCAGGCGCGCAGAAGGAACCTCGCAAGACAAGGAGAACAGCTAATGCGTATGTTATATGTCCACCGCTTTAAGCTTTACCTATATGCCCCCCCGCTTCGTTGGGTGGCTGAGATTGTTCTGGGCTGACGGCGTCATAGCTGTGTCGCGTGTAGACAGAGTAAGATCAAGTGCTCTGGCGATGATCCGTGTCAGAATTGCCAGCGACGTTCTGTGCAGTGTCGCTTTACAGAGGGAGGGGTAAAGGTGATGGTATCAGAAAAGTTCGTCTGCGTCACCCGATGTCCTTATCTCAACCCTCACTGACGAACCCAAGATATCTCCAAGATCTTCAAAAACGAGTAGAGCAGCAACAACGCTCACCGTCAAGTAACATCTTCGACAATGCAGGTCAACTAGATACAGCATTCACATACCGCTCGCCTCCCAGTGCCTCAGTACCACCTCCGTACCGCTCATCAATGGACGCAGCATCCGTCCACTCTCAAAACTCTCACCCCTCATATTGCTCTCCACCAATATCTTCATCTCAAGTTGGAGGAGATAACTACTCCCCCGGATTGAAGCGCACTAACGATGCTGCTTTTGGAAACGACGTCAATGGTGAGTGCGGAGTTGATACCAGTCTTGCTTCTCCTGCGCTCACGGTAGGCTCCCAACAACAATCTGACCCGTCCGTTAAAGATCCAGCTACTTCGTCCTACTCGCAACAAACCGGCGAGTCTCCATTGACTATCTGGCCGAGTGCGTTTACAATACCGTCTAAGATCATCAAGAATACTCGCAAGAATAGGCGCACGTGGAGTGAGTGCAATAGCTGGTTTACGTGAGACATTCTGACATGTAACAGTATGGCTTGCGCCGTGGTCAACGTGGTCTTTCACCCTAAGACTCATGCTCATGCTCGGCGATAAGCTCCAACCAGGCGGTCTCAACATACCACCGCAACTAATCGAAGAAGACGTGTACAAGCTCTCGTGGACACAACTAGACAAAGCCGATGTATCCGGTCTCCCCTCCCTCGACTACGCAATCTATCTCTTCCACACCTTCAAATTCCACCTAGGCCAAACCTACCGTCTTTTCGACGAGGTAGAATTCGTGAATCAGATCCGTGATTTCTATTCTGACGCGCAGAGCAAGGCAGAGGAGAACCGCCTCTGGTATGTCAAGTTTCTCTTGATTCTAGCCTTTGGAACAGCATTCCTCTCCTCCCAGCCTCTCCCATCCAAGGAACCCCCCGGTGCAAAGTTCTTTGTGCGTGCGATGGGTCTGATGCCGGATCACACGGCGCTTTGGAAGGATAGCTTATTTGCGATAGAGGTTTTGGCCATGGTTGGCTTGTATTTGTATTCGATTGATGAGAGGGAGTCTGCTCACGTATATGTAGGTTTTCTGAGCAAGGTTTCGTTTTCATTACTGACGATATGACAGCTTGGCCAGGCTATTCGAATTGCTCAGTTGGAGGGTTTGCATACGCAGTTACCTGACAATGAGCTGGGTAGTGAGACTGTGACCTCTTGTCGTGATTTATGGTGGACGCTGTACATCATGGATCGCCATTTCTCGTCTTCTTTGGGACTTCCTATGTCTGTTCAAGATAGTGACATTTCTACACCAGTCAACCCACCAAATGTTGGGTCACAAGATGATAGCGCTCGCAGTCTTCAAGTGAATCTGTCTCATCTTCTGTCCGTGATATTAACCAGTAAGTTTCAGTCTGAAGAATCCTCCATCGATTTCTAACTTTTCAGCACTCTATAAACCAGAGAAAACACCACTTGACCAATTCCTTGAGCAAACCAAGGCAATTCTTCACACGCTCGCCCACCACGCTCAAGAGATTGAAAGGATCATATCTCTGAAATTCAAAAACTCAGTGGATACCATGCCTCGAGGCACAAAGTACATAACCCTTCTTTACCACCAGGTGAGTCTTCTAGCCCTCGCTTAACGACACTTTTAACATTTCTAGTGTGTTATTATCGCCACAAGACCTCTATTACTCTCAGTCCTTAAAGAACGTCTTGACATTCTTGGCCAACCGGGCGATGAGAACTCAGAGGCATTTCTCGGCCAAACAGCAGCTGTAATCTCAACCGGTATCAAATCAGCCGTCAAAACACTTCAAATCCTCACCAGCGAGTACAGTCTCCTCGGTACGCATACCCTACCCTTTTGCTATCTCTACTAACATTCCACAGAAGTCTTTCTCCCCTACGACCTCGAATTCACCTTTGGTGCAGCTCTGCATCTAAACATGGCAACAGCCCTATTCCCCGGCGTAGCAGATGACCAAGGCTGCCGTCTCCTAATCCATCAACTTCTCGACAACATGATCGCCCGCGGCAACCGCCTCGCTTCCGTTCGAAAGCAAGAGCTCGTGTATCTCGAAGCTCAATGCAAAGAACTCGTAGCTCAAGTCCAACAACAGGGTCTTCAAACATTATCCCTCGCAGTAACAGACGAAGATCTAGCGAGAAAGGCGGATGAGGAGCAGCAACGACTTCTTGCCCAGGAGACGCTGGGGATGGAGGCTCCAATGAATTGTTTGCAGAATCCTATGACGAGTGATATGGAGTTTCTCGATAATATTGGGATTTCGTCAGAGGAGTTTTTGTCGATTGTGCATCAGATAGGGGATCCGGATATCATGCCTGAAAACATGTTGACTTTGGAGTAAGGGCAAAATAGATAGGGTTTCTCGACAGATTCTTTTAGATGATTATATATCTAGTATTAAGTTCACTCTAAAGCATTTATTTAGAGTTCAAAAACAGATATTGTGCACTATTTGGCATATAAACTACTTCGGTGTCCGACCCGTGACAAGTATAGCTTTTGATTTGAGGTCCCAGCCATTCCCACCATGCTTGATCTGGAGATGCTCGACCAAGATCTTATTGAAGCCATCTTCATACTGCTCCTTCTGCTCCACAGTCCAATACGTGTTAATTATCCACTTTACCATCATTCCAAATGAAGCTAAAAAGCCCTCGGCATTGGCAACGGGATGGATGAGATCAACAGTTTCGACCTTGGTGTCAACGAAGCCGTGACGAATCAGCTCCGTTTTAATGCCTTCAGGTTCTATCCACTCTGTTTTAACATGAAGGGCAACCGGCATAGGGTCTGGAAACGGCGTCTGGAAGGGGAGAGATTCGAGTGCTGATCGGAGATCCGGTACCCATCCACCATCATGACCGTTATTGGCATGCGGCACGCTGAATGCTACGAGGCCACCAGGTCGAAGAATGCGAAGTATATCTTGTTAAACAATATTCAGATGACTGAGAAGGTTATGGGGTTTAACATGAAGGTTTACCGCGCAGGACTGCTCCCGGGTCAGGGATGATATGCATGGCGAAGTTCATGGTTACATGACTGAATGAGTGCTTGGGAAGACCTGGTTCTAGGTTGATTAGACTTGGAAAAGCTTTCATCGCATCATTGGGGAACCTACTTGAGCATCTAGGACTGCCGCGTCGACGTTGATCCATTTGTCTCTGCGCGCGCGCTGCATAAGAATATCGACAAACCGGGCATTAACGTCCGTACTGAAGATCTTGCTCTGCGACAGTATCTACGGCTGAATCACTTCCTGAAGACAAGATGCGATCAGACCTGTGCCACACCCATGGTCAAGAAGACTGAAGCTCCCAGTGGTGAAACCTTCCAGCCCTGCTTGTGCGATGAGCATCCGTGCCGGTTTTCCCATCATCTCATCCGCCTGGATGATCATGTGCTCCACCTCGGGATCATCCAGAGATTGGGACCCTTCTTCGTAGCGCTTTTGAAGTTCGTCCTGGGCTTTTGCGTAGGCCATCTTGTATTACTCTCGCTGAAGCTGGTGTTGAAAGCTGTAGCTAGTGTGGAATGGAGTCACGGCACGAGTCTCAGAGTAATTGTTCACAGGAGGTTTGGCTGGTGAGCAGGGAGAGACCAGGTGGAACAATCCCCGCAAATTGCCTCGAGCAGGGAGGGGAGGGTAGGGCGGTTTCATAGTTATCATATAGCTCTTCGGACTCTTTTCTTTCTTCGCTCGGACACTTTCTGACACTTTTCGGAAACAAATGGTTACCAAATCTGGAGTTGAGCAAGTTGTCAGTGGTCTAGGTAAGCTAGTCATTTCTTCTCCATTATGCTGAGGTACCAGATGAGAGAAGAGACAGGAAAAGAACTGCCCACTTGGAGCCCGTGGTCTATTTGGTTAGGAAAAGGCGGAACATTAAACGATGTTGCAATTGATAACAGTGAATGCAACATCAAGACCCTCACATGCATCGTATGCAATGTGCTCAAAGGTGCTCATTCAAGCGCCCACAGCTTGGCAAGCAGTTATGGCTTTTTTCTCTCTCTTCTTGAACAACACTCTTACGTAGTCTTTTAGTTCTAGTCAAAACTAGGTTACTGTAAATCAGAAAGAAGGAGAGGGTTCAGGTAATGGAGAAGCGTTTAATTAGCCCTATAGATAATACATCTTGGGAACCTACTGGCAGTCTTGAAATGTTTTCTTTAATAGTTTATCAATTGGCAAATATTCTAGTCCCTTACTTCTAAGACTTTGCTGAGACTTGGCTCTGGGATCTAAGTTGTCGTGGGCTTAAGCTGTTGTTATGAGGGTTAGATAGGGACTGGCGGTAGAATCATCTAACCTCCTTGTAATTTGTGAACTCTCTTCTAGGCACTTAGTCCCTTAAATTTCTATGGCATATTGGTTTAGCCTCAATTTTGAAGCAAATTAGATATATCTAAAACGACATAAACCGGATGGCTGCCGTTTCTTGACTACTATGATATTTACTCAAGTACACTTCTCATAATTCGCTTATCCAGGATAAAATGGATAACTGTATTCATCCGCGTAATGAAGGTGACGTCATTAACCAATATTTACATCCTCCTCTCTGTATAGCCCTATACCCTCTTGTATTAACATGTCCATCTCTTCCTCAATGGGAACCTCCTTAAAACACTCCGGTGGAAGACTGGACTGTGGATAGGTAGAGCCATCGATAGGATCATGCACGGCGTCCAGGACGTTTTCAAGGGCTCGAATCGGGTCTTCGTACTCTCTGCTATAAAAAAGGTGGTCAATGATGTCTAAGCATGATTCTTGGTCGAGGATTCGATAACAATAAGTCCGTGAGACCTCTTCTCGACGCACAATATGTCGAAAACTGAAGTGAGGCCTGGTGGACGAAACTGCAAGTTGGCGGATTCTAAAGCCAGTTGGGATGTTCTCCGAGTCGGCACTGGCCAGGAGTTGGTTTATTAGAAACAGCAGATCGACCTCCAACGCGAGCCATAATTCCACCTCCCACAGTTTATAAGACACCACGGAACAGTCCTTTCCAAGGAATAAGATGAACCTTCTGTGCAAGTCCGGGCAGGTTTGTACTAGACTTTCTACTACGCCAAGAAACGACCTTATATGGTTGTAGCGGTCACCCCCTTGGGGTGGATTGAATGCACCAACAAGAAGTGACTCGAAGGCTGTGGTGTGTTGGGCTGTACGCATTTCGTGTCCCGGAAGCTCAAGCGGCAAAGTGGACCTCTTTGCAACATGCGCATTTCCACCAAGTTCAATCAAGCCTCGGATTATCCTGACTGATGTTTCGGACATTTTCGTGTGTTGACTTGCAAGTGCCAGCTCGTAAAGGCTGTTAGTAGCGAATTCGGGTGAGGGAGTTGCCATGAAAGAAGAGATGATAAAATCGTCAAAGTTGACAAGACGATATGCTGCGGCACATGGAAACGATAGAGACTGCTCATAATAATGGTAAAGTTCCAGAGCACCAGATTCATGAAGGCCCTTGATTGTTCTCAGTATTGCCAATATGGCTTCCGGATTCGCTCCCTTGTTAAGCAATCGATTGCAGTAAGAGAAAACTTGTCGGCAAAGCGACACAACCTCGAGCTCGCGGTAGTACGTGTTGGCCAGATTGAGCCGGCATTCGAGTAATTTTAGGTCTTCGTCCACCAAAGTTGTCTCATTGGACCCGTAATTCATAATGGATTGACCTGCTTCTGTATCAACCAGGAAGTCGTGAGCTGTGCGGTGAATGAATTGGACTGGTCGCGTGAGTGGATAGATCGCATCGGGATAGTCTTGGTCTTCGAGATCAGAGTGCCGACCAACTTGTAGCATACCCGCGCATCGGGTCTGGATATCGCTTTCTGTCGCAGCACACAGGATATCCAGCTCTGGCATTTTTATCTCATTTGATTGAGATGGGAGGACTAGCCGGTCTTGTGCCTTTACTACCAGTGATAGTTGGTCTAAACTGGGCTCCTTCATGATGCCATAGAATAGACCGTCTCTCTTCCTTATTCCAGTTGGCCAACAGTCGGCCATGGCAAAGCGGAAGTATCTAGCTGCGGTTTCGCGATATACTCGATTGTTCCCATTCATTCTCTCCCACATTGTCTGATAAAGAGCTTCAAGCTCTCTTGGAAGTTCTTCGAGCCTTCGGGAAAGAGTTTCCTGATCATCACCGTTCATCATTCCATTCGTGACGTTTTTCAAAGCAAGAGCAAGCCAGAGGAAGACCCCTTGTGCCTTTTCCAAAAGGTTCTCTGTGAAATACCACAGCGGCAAGTCAGCGGACTGTTCCTTTGGCAATTTCTCGAATTCTCTCTGTAAATAAACGGCCATCTCAGGTTTAGTAAGGTCTTCTAGTCGCAGGTTCTGCACCCCAATATTTTCAAGCCTTCTGATCAACTCGGTCTCGGGTCGGCTTGATACACAGACCTTTACTCCTCGACATGTCGTAAGTTTTTGAACGACACCAAGGAGTGCCTGATACCCGTCCTTGTCTGATACCTCGTCAAGGCCATCAACAAAAATGCAGATTGGGTAAGCTGAAACATCCAAAATACAACAGAGCACTTTCTCTGCTTCTTGAGAGGACCACTCCTTATAAAAGTCTTTCGACTGGGAGAATTTGAACTCCTTTAATACTTTGTCGATGGCATCATTATCTTCTGATAGAAGGTCGTAAAGCAAGGAACATGACAGGCCTCTGATGCTATTCTGAGGTTCACTGCCGATCTTCCAGAAGAAATGTGATAGAATTTTAGTGCTTGGGTGCCGAAAGCCAAGTAAACGCTTCGTGTTGTCGTTCTCAATAACGAACTTGATCAAAGTGCTTTTCCCAGATCCTGGCTTTCCTCGAATCCAGAACAGCTCATCGTCCGACTGCAGCCAGGTGCTAAAACACTCCCATATCAGATCAACCTCGTCAACTTTCTCATTGCTGTCATTCTCGCCGTGGTCGCCGAATGCTTGCTCACAACCTTTCTGGGCTTTGCATCCGGGTTCATTACGGCAAACCCGTTCAAATGACGCGAAAACCCTTTCGAAACATGCATCCGATGACGGCAGCACGGTGTTGTATCTCTCTCGAATTTCCTCTGGTTTGAGGCTTTTCAATAGTCGTTGACGCTGGTTGTCTGAAATGTTCTTTATCTCCCAAGCCTTGAGCTCGGAGGTGACGTGGGTGGTAATGGCATCGCGTGTGGCTTGGGCTTCGATGGAAACCAGCTGCTCTACCCTGGTATAACCTTTGGCAATCTTGAGAATGAGGTTCTGTACATCAACCTCTAAACTGCGGAATCCTTGGGACTGTTGTTGTGCTATCGCAGTATTCTGGTCGCTGTTCAAATCAAGCTATTAGCAAGCATTACGAGGCGAACACTAGATTGGGTATTCACCATATCTTCAACAGAAGCTCTGTTTCCATCAATTCCTTGCACTTTGTTAAGGACTCGTTCAACTGATTGAGCTTGGTTTTATGACTTCCCGCGCGAAAAGCAGAGTACACGGCCTTGACCATTTTTCCCTTTTGGTATCGCTTGGTAAGCGTTTGAGCTTCTTTCCTCAGCTCTGTGGCAGCATCGATGCACTCTTGTGAGACCTTGGATAACTTGGCGCCCACCTGGCTTCCCTGGGACACTTGGCCGCCACGAGACTGAACGCGACGGGCCGCCTCCATCATCTTGTTGGAGTACTCCTCGAGCTCATTCTCGGGCGTAGGTATGCCATCGTAAATCTTGAAGCTGAGGGACACGAGGCTACCGGCAAAAGCGATCAACTGAACAACGGCACTGGCAGCCCCGAGGGCTTCCAAGCCGGTCGCCATTCCGACTATTGCAGGGATAAGAACTTGGGACAGATTTAGTGGACCTTGGGCTACTTCAGGGTCAGATGTTTTCTTCCTCCCTGGAGCGAAAGGAAAGGTCTCGTGTTGAAGGAAAGTCGAAGTTGGGGGAATTGGGCAGGAATTGGGCGGCTCCCATTATTCAGAGTGCAGACTAGCAGAATGTGAATGTCACTGCCTCAAAATCTGACTGCATTTACGATGCTGTGTTATATGCATTGTTGCCCAATCAAGTGTGTCATTTCAAGCCCAGTTCCCCTTGCGGGATGCCTTGGCTGTGTTTGTTTGACATGGTTTTATTCGGGTGAAAGCTTGACTGGAGCCTCTGGCCAAAACAAAAGTAATCTTGCTTCTTTGTCATCATCATTATGACTTTATGAAGCACTGAAAAGAGAAATTCAATTCATTTCCCGACTTTAAATGTTATATACGGCTTGCTCGAGGGGTCGGGCACTTGCAACATGATCTGACCAGAAGCCAACATTCAGGCTGTGCAGTGCAAGCATGTACCGCAGTAACTCATGAAATTCGGTAGCGCCTGTGGATACGTGCTAGCCTGGTTGAAGCTCTTTGATTGGTTATAGAGCAAATAAAGATCTGATATAGCCTGATTGGTCAAATGGGAGAAATGGTTTATGCTAGCGTGTATCCACAGGCGCTACCGAATTTCATGAGTTGCTGCGGTAATTGGATATTGGGGATACTCTGTGATATAAGCTTCTCTCTTCGTCCCTAGAAAATTGCATGACTTGAGAAACATTGTTGACAGATCTAAACAAGCCTTTAATTATTTCGGCATAAGGTTACAAGTGCGTAAGGTAGTTGTGGGTAGAAATGAAGTACTAAAATCTCAGTGCTGTGAGACTGGCTGTTAAGGGCAGAGGTGAATAGCCAATTATATTTAAGCATTTATGCAGCGCCACACAAGACAGCCACCAGTTCTGCCACAGCATCAAAACTCAAAACACCAAGAAGACGACATCGCGAGATCGACAAAAAGAGATAAAAGACTCGAGAAGAGCAAAAGAAGAATTTGTACTGCGTAATCAGGGAATCGAACCCTGGGCTCCCCGACGCTGCTCGAATGGCAACGGAGAATTTTACCACTAAACCAATTACGCTTATCTTGATGTCTCTGTGCAGTTGTAATTGGGGTCATGGAGCGAGACCCGCTGCAGATTGTCGAACAGCGAGCAAGATTTCCTCTCGATTCACTGATAATGGTGTTAGTTTTCGTATAAGATGATATAGAAACAAAGCCCCGTGTGGCCAATGGTTGGTACAACTTATTGATGGTCTCACCTGAGGTCCAGGTTGTGTTGCGTGGTCGGTTTGATGAACATCAGCTCCAGTCTTCCAGTCTTCCAGTTGCCGGCGGCATACTGCAATGGGTCAATTCTTCCGCGTAGGTAGCGTTATGCCAATATGAGAGATCTTTCCTCCAGAGGACGACAGATCACCGACCAGTTCGCTTGGAATCTAGGGTGAACTGACGCTGGAAGTTTGTCAATTCATCTTTTGCTTGTATAGGGTAGGCATTCGCGCGTCTGATCGATCCCATCCACGTAGCTCACTCAATTGCATCATATCCTCGCGTTCCCCAAGAGGCATGTAAGCACGTGCAACCAAGATCTCGATCAAATCTTCAGCAGGACGATTTCAACGATCACAAACTTGGATAAGCTTCTTTGCATTGAGTTCCACCGGAGTAAGCCGCCCGGTGCCATCATAAACGGTAATGCCTCATTGGCTGATGAGCGTCAATCGCCCCATAATTACATCAGCGATCGTACCTTGCGACCGGCTCACGAGGGCAGGAACAACAATCACCTGCATTTTTTCTCCCTGCACCTGCCCAAAAAAGACCGATCGGCCGATATTCGGGCCATCAAACAGCTGCAAGCAATCCAAATTTGATGTCTCACCTCAATTGAAGATTGGCCGATCATCTTGGATACCTCATCATTAGCATCGGCTTGACTGACTTTTAAGCAAATGCCAAGCTAGAGCCTTGTTCTCATCGTGGCGCGTGTCAGCCCCGCCAAATAAATCTCTCCAGATTCGCTACGCACATCCTACGTCACCACTCTTTCGCTCGCTCCCCCAAAGCTTGAGAGGTGATCATCCTCTACAAGCTTTCCCAAGGTCTGAAGAGGCCCTTGGACTGCAACGAATTGTTCATCATGGCGCCCTCACGAAGCACCTCCTCGAATGCAACCGCCAGAGCCATGGCTGTCAATCGAACAGCCTCGTCTGGTTCATTCCATGCTGGCGCGCCGATCCCTACCCTCAGCTCCCTGCGACGACAGTCTCACCGATACCAGACCTTTCCTACTACTCCTCCCAAGACACCCCTCGAACAACCGTACGCTCCGTCGAATGGAAGCGATTCCGAAGATGAAGACGACCACGAAGAGACGCCCTTGCCTGTGCGACAGCTGCTTTTGCTGGCGTTTCTCTCCCTCGCGGAGCAGACCGCGCTGAACTCGATATCGCCGTATTTACCTGAAATGGTACTTAATATGCCCGGTATTCCTGACGACGAGGCCGGTCTATACGTGGGAATCCTCGCGAGTTCTTTCGCATTGGCGCAGCTGTCGACCAACTTCCTCTGGGGATATGCCTCGGATGTCATTGGTCGCAAGCCAGTTCTGATCATGGGTACGACTGCTCTGATGGGGTGTTTCTGCGCATTTGGCTTCTGCAAAGAATACTGGCAGATCGTTGTTGTCCATGTCGCAATGGGACTTCTCAATGGAAATGCCGCATGCGTTCCCACAGTCCTGGGAGAGGTTACAGATCGCTCTAACCAGAGCCGCGCATTCACATACCTGCCTGTCATCTACTCCCTCGGTAGCATCACAGGACCTGCGCTGGGTGGCATTCTCGTCGGCAGGATGGGCAAAGAGTACCCTTATCTTGCCCCCAACATACTGTCCGCTGGTCTCCTCGCTCTGAGTGTCGTGGTGGTCAGCATCTGGTTCGAAGAGACACTGGACAAGACTGAAGTCAACTTTGAGAAGCCCGCCTGGGTCGAGAAGATTATTTCCTGGTTCTCTTCACCTACGCCCCCACCTCGACGAGCATCTTGGAGCGCGCGCTGGCCCCGATCTCAATCTCACCAGAACCAGCCCCTTCTCTCTTCCGGACGAGCGCTCGAATCCGATGACGATGACGAAGAGACCGAGAACGACGACGACGAAAGCGATAACAAGGCGGATCCGGCAATGTCCGCATGGAAAGACCTTAGCCGAACCACGATCCTCATTCTGTTCACG
Source organism: Fusarium chuoi (assembly GCA_022627125.1). NCBI lineage: Eukaryota > Fungi > Ascomycota > Sordariomycetes > Hypocreales > Nectriaceae > Fusarium > Fusarium chuoi. Next base: position 311,890 of record JAJALE010000865.1, on the reverse strand, counting down.
TATCTTGTCTTCCAACTCTCCAACATCTCCTTCAACAGTCTCTACCCCATCTTTGCCGCTACACCACCACCTGCTGGCCGCGACTTGTTGCCCAGTAAGATTGGCATCAGTCTGAGTATTGCAGGTTTGGCAAGCTGCATCTTCCAGGCCTTCCTGTTTCAGGCGCTCAAGGTCAGATTGGGTAATCTCGGTACCTATCAAATCTCGCTTCTGGGACTGGGTATCAGCATGCTGCTTATGCCGTGGGTTGGCTACGCCGATAGCAAGCCTTTGTTTGGTCTGGGAAGCGGCAAGATGTGGCTGTACATTGAGCTAGGTGTTGTATTGATCTTGAAGAACCTTTGCGCCGTGGGTGGTTTGTCGAGCGTCATGCTTCTGGTGAGTCCCTCAACGTTGTCCGCCATCATCTGAACGTTACTAACCTCAATAGATCACCAACTCTGCTCCATCGCACTCCAGCCTTGGCAGCCTCAATGGTATGGCGCAAACCCTCTCCGCTCTCGGCCGCAGCTTCGGGCCCTTCGTGTCGGGTGGCCTCTTCAGTCTCTCCATCAATATTCAACCCAAGGGTGAGGCATTGGCTTGGAGCATCTTCGGCGGTCTGGCCATTTTGGGCTGGGTCTCATCTCTCTTCATCCGCCGCGATGGCCTTGAGAGTGACGATTGGCAGGGCTCGGATGAGAACCTCGCCGAGCAGGAAGCCGACGCCGCGTGAGCTCACTGCGATAAAGCAACAACAAAGAAAATACAATAGACCGGGTTGGCATTTAGCATTGGATTGGTGCGGTGCATATGGGACATGGTCGCTTTGACGTATTGTCCGGGCGTATTGGAGAACAGACTGGGGCTGGGGCTGCTTTTGAGAGTTGAGCGACGAAGTAACGATGAAGACGTACCACCTTGAGATTTACCATTGTACAATTGATAGATAGAGTTGGATATAGCTGCTTTCATTTGAGCTGGCTGAGTGAGTCCGCGATAGTTTGTATATTCTGATGCTACTCGTCTTGTCACAATTGAGTTCTGGTACATGCCAAGGCCTACTTCGCTCAGCCCAGGGCAACCTATTTGACCATCTGCAATATTTACATCTCATTCAAGAGCACTCTACTGGATCTATTTCTAACATGCTTGACATCTATGTATCTTCTATTTTCCGTCTTCCTTCGCTTTTTTCTCTTCCCTCTCACTGAACCGATCCCCAAACAGATCAAAATGCGGTCTCATAACAATAGTATACTTCACAAGCTCCTCCATACAATCGACAAGGCGATCACGATTTCCGCTCGGCAGCATACGACTTCCTTCTTCCTCAGACGTAAACTGCGTATAAGCCTTTGGCACAGAACTCTGGTTCGGGATCGTAAACATCCTCATCCAACGCCCAAGAATACGGAGAGAGTTGACGGCGTTGAAGGATTGCGAGCCGCCGCTGACTTGAGCGATGGCGAGAGTTCGACCTTGGGTTGGACGGACGGAGCCGGTTGAGAGGGGAATCCAGTCGATCTGTTGTTTGAAGATGCCGGTCTGCTCTCGCGTCAGGTGTTTATCATCGATAGTTGGATAGTTGAAGAACTTACCAAGTTGCCATGTTGTTCTGGGCTTATCCAAACATGGCCATCGCTCCATTTGCTCAGCTCACGAAGCTCTTGGACCTTTGGGTGGTTGTGTTGAATATCGTCTTTTTGAGGGAGGCCGGCTGGGTCGTAGACTCGAACATCGCAACCGAGACGGTGGAGGATTCGTGCAGCTTCGAAGGAGAGGAGGCGAGAATATGATCTGAAGGGAAGGTGAGATTATTATCCAGCATCCAAGCTTAAGGATGAACACCTACCGACTCCGTAGGCTACCATAGAGGACCAGGATGCGCAGACGATCTAGGCCTTTGTCGAGAATCTCGGACTGAACCATTTGGATAGCTGTGCTCAGCTCCAATTCTGCAACCCAATCATTCTTTTTGTACTTGTCTTCGAGAATAAACGGGCGGTATTTCTCTCGGATCTCGGGATCATAATTGGAAGTCTCAATGGCGAGGGATCGATAGGCGTGAGCTGGGGCCGGGGTCAATTCGACCGCCATCCTCCCGGCGTGGGCGTTATTAAGATCACCATGTCCGTTCATGGTTATAAGAGAGGCAAGGTGATGCAACGAATCTCTGTTTGTAGCCGAAAAGCGACAGCGGTGCCCAAAAGGTTTGTAGACTTGGAAGTAGCTTGAACAAGTGCGAAGTCGAAGAGATTGACGAGATAGAGTCATTCTAACTGCAAATCTCTAGGGTTACTTCGCAGACTTGAGATATTATTAACTAATAATTAGGCTTTTTGACAGGTTCGCTCTACGTCAGACTTTTCAAGGGGGGTCCAAGTGCAGAGCAAGGGCCTGATCAATCATCTCCCGGGCATGACAGGCTCCCGAATCACCATCTTGATGGGGACCAATCATTGCTCGGGTATGACAAGGTCCCAGCCACATCCAGTCGAACCACGATATTCACCCTGGAATGGCCTAAGAACCTCAATATTGGGAGATATTTAGACGCCTGATCAACACATTGATCGAGATTACCGTTACTCAATGACAAGAAGGCATCTGACAGAATGTTGTGAAAAATGTCCAAGGCAAACGAACATTGAATAATCAACAGGCAACGTAGAATAGTGAATACCTGGGCACCACCAAGCACCACTTTCCACTTCGTTGTTTGGATGAGTTGTTGTTTGTACAGTTGCAAATGCGGCTGAGAACGAGCACGTGAAGAATGGAATCCCAATCAGGCAGCGGCTGCCTAATTTCCAAAATACGAGGCTGTGTTTGATACAAGCATCAGCCGAATTCATGTATACGACGCTCTAATCCGAGCTCTCCACGACTGAAATTCCTCAGACCATGTCATTTCTTCATTGAAGCCATCGTCATCAATCATGACACGATGCGGCCGGTATTGATGCGGAAAGGCTATACGCCGATCATATCCCTCACCTTCAACAGCTTCCGTCCAAGATATTCCGGGTGGAAGACTCGTGGAGAAATTTCACTGGTTCATATCCCTTCTAGAAGTAAACCCTCTACCTCTTGCTCGAGATGTATATTCCCCTCCTGGCGCTATGTAGGAATCTACTGACTTGACTCGAGGCAGCCAAACATATAAATACGACAGACGCTTAAATCAAAACTCCTTCCGAATCTTTACACTTAATGCTGGAGAAGGGAGCGATGAGCTCCAGGGTACTCTTCAGACATATCCACTTGATGCAACTCCCAAGTATGAGGCTCTCAGCTATGTATGGGGACCCCCCAATCGAACCAAGTCAATCAAGTGCAACGGCCAAGACTTCACTATCACTGATGGCCTTGAAACGGCCCTGAGAAGGCTTAGACTCCCCGGAAAGTCACGTCGCATATGGATCGATCAAATATGTATAGACCAAGACTCCGTAACAGAGCGGTCAGAGCAGGTCAGCATCATGAGGCATATCTACTCCAATGCGGAAATCGTCAATGCATGGCTTGGTCCCGCTGATCTAGAGGTAGCATCCTCTGCAGCTGGAATCATTTCAGCTCTGGCCAACTCGAAACCTCGTCTTTATGAAAAAGACATCTTTCCCGAGGATCAAGAACTGCTGGATCTCGGTCTACCAACACGAGATTCATCTGCCTGGGACGCCTTGAACACCATGCTTAGTGTACCATACTTTTCAAGAGTCTGGATTATACAAGAAGTGGCAGTCGCTTCAGACTTCGCACTACTTTGGGGAGACATTACCATCTCTAAACGCGAGTTCAAGAAGTTCAGATTGGCCGCTCTCTACTACAAACTCTCCGACGTAGACGTCGAAAAGGGCTCACCAGGAGTGCTGTGGAACGCAGTCGCCCTCTTGTACATGGGGCACTACGAAGTTGGTGGTGATAGTCTCTTGCATCTGGCCTCGTCCACATTGTCAACCAACGCAACAGACGCGCGGGACAAGATCTTTGCGTTGATAGGGCTTGCTGGCGATCGATCCTACGGCATGGTGCCAGACTACAGCAGGAGTGAGGCACAGGTTTTTTCAGAATTTGCTCGTTTGGCGATAGTAGTGGAAAACAACTTGAACATTCTCGATCATTCATATGTGGAGAGCCCTGAAGACCCAGAACGCCGGCCTCTTTGGGCACCGAGATGGCAGTCTGACGATGGTTCGCATAAACACTATTTGATCAACTACCATTTCACTGCCTCGCGAGATATGCCTATGGTCCTGGTTCCATCGATGAGCGACAAGGTGCTGAACCTCAGAGGCATCCAGGTCGATTCAATCAGAGATGTGCGTGATAGGGGAAACGACATACACCAAGATATTCCTGCTGCCGTTGATATGATCACACATCACACGGAAGTGTTTAGAAAAAGATACGGCTCAGATATCATCCGAACAGTCCTCCTGACAATGATGGCCGGCCATGAGAGCTCTGGCCCTATGATCAACCACGTCACAACCCGTCCAACCGACGACGGATATATCAAGAATTTCATAGCATTTGCCCTAAAATCCACGATCCAAACTCATATCTCCCAAGACGGCAGAGAAGTCGATCAGAGGAGATACCTCGAGCTCATGAGGCTCGCCGCAAAAGCTATTTCTCTGCCGGCTGAGCCATGCTGGACGTCACAGGAGGATTTCGAATTCTTGGAAAGAATGCTCACAACTCTTTATCCGAATGATCCGCCTATTGTAGCGGCTGATTTGGATATGCTTAGCAGGATCGATTGTGATCTTGTCATGGGGCCGCAGCGGTTCGAAGTGTTGATTCAAACTTCTCATGACAGCAGGATGTTTGTTACGGAAACGGGTTATGTGGGTTTCGGACCGCGTTGTATGGGGCCTGGAGATGTTGTTTGTGTTCTGTTCGGAGGTAGGACGCCATATGTCATGCGGCCAACGGCGGCGCTACAGGAATATCTATTTCTTGGGCCAGCTTATATACACGGGCTTATGGACGGTGAGGCTATTGATGCTTGGGAAAAAGGCAAGCGGAGTGAAAACCAAGAGGTTCAGGAGAGGCTGTTCAAACTCTTGTAAAGAGCAACAATTCAACACACCACAGACTTAATCCTTATTCCATAATCGAAATGCTAACAAGACAAGCTATGCAAGGGTATAATAACTCCCAAGACACTCCTCAAACCAATGCCCGTCTAATCCTCCTTCTTGTACACCACAAACTCGTCAAACAGCGCCACCTCCTCAAATTTCTGCGCAACAGCCTGTACATCCGCCTCATCCCGATTCGTCATGGCCAAGTCAAAATCCACAATCAAACTCGTTGAGATCCCTTCACCATGGTGCCCTCCCTGCCCCTTAACCTCCGCCATCAGCTTCTTGGCCTCTCTATTCGTGATCAACCCGTTATTGATCGCCATCGTCAAGAACGCCTGCGCTATTCCCCCAAATATAGGATATCCTACATATAAGTGCTGCCAGTAGCGTATGCACAGGAGAAAGTAAAACTTGGCTGTGGGGTCGTTTGTTTCTCGGCAGATTGTGTTGGCGATGTGGATTAGGGATATGTTGATGTAGGGCATGTAGCTATTGGGCATTTGCTGTGTGCGGTAGAGCAGGGCGAGTCGTTTGAGTTGGTTCAGGGAGGCGGAGAAGATGGTTTTGGGGGTGCTGTCTTGGGAGGAGAATGATCTGAGGGTGTAGGTTTTGTGGCCGCCGTGGGCGAAGGGACGAAAGATATCCAGGACTGCGCAGTGGAACCACATACTGAGCACCAAGTTAGTGGAATATCTCACGAGAGGATTGTGGACTCACTGGAATAACATGACGTGCTCTTGGCTGTTTTGATCCCATGCCATGTCTCTACCAAGAGAATCCGCCCAGGCCAAAATCTTCTGGTACTTGGCTTCCGCGAAAGCGATTGGGACACGATCAACGACAGGTGTCCCGTCTGCTATGGAGTAGACCACGGCTACCTCCTGGACCACAGTGAAGAACTCGCACAGCTTGGTGAATGAGGAGCCCATGTATTCTGGCAGCGGATGTTCGGGCCATAGGTCATCATCTCGTTCGTGACCAGGTATTGGTAGAACAGGCGGTATCGCTATACTCTCATCGTAAAAGTACAAAACATGAATCCTGTGTTGAAACTCTCAGAAAATGTCGAATGAACCAATTTTGATGAGTCACTTACGTTAACCAGTTGTAAGTGCCCCAGGCAACATGTGCAGTCATCCGGACCAAGTCATCGGGTAACTCCTGGAACGCCAGCGATGACGGACTATCCAGCGGGACACTGTATAAACCAAGTCTCCTTCCCATGTGACGAGCAGCAGCAACGAGTTCTTGGGCTAGTTCCTCATGTCCATGGAAGCGACAGGCGAGGCTGAAGGTGTTGATAGCTGCTAGGGTGATGATGTCGTCGAACGAGCCCTCAGCGCGAAAGAGCCTTTCCGTTTCTTGGAAGCAAAGACGACCGACGGCTACGGATTCCAAATCGAAAGCTGTAAATGCATGCTGCCATCTGAGTCAGTACTTTGTTATTGAAGAAGCCGCTGCACTCACACAAGCAACGTATAATATCGCGCTGACGAGAAACGTAGAGCAGAACTGGGGTTTTCGCTCCACAAGACTCTCGACGAATGAATCAGCATCGACAAACCCCACGATCGTCTGGTCCGTTTCCAGAAACAGCGAGATCATCCCCGCAGCAGTTTCATTGCTGATCGGAACCTTTGTCCAGTACGAAATATCAATGTCCTCCAGCCGACTATCGCAAAGTGAACGAACCCGATCCGATGAAAGGACAACAGGACTCGCCGGCGATATCTTGTGCACCAAAGTCTCCGTCTGCGCCGCAGGAAGCGCTGGTTTTTCCAAAGGCGAAACCCCAAGAGAGGTAATGTCAATCGGCACCAACGTCGGATACACAATTCCATGCAACGCTGTGAGTTCAAACTCAACCCTTGAATTCGTAGTCGGTAATATAGCCTGCGCCGTCCTGTGATTCGACAGCCGTATCCTGGTATTTACACGCCCCTGCAACGACGCAAAGGCTCCATTCAGATCCGCCGGCGATCTCAGCCTCTGCAGAAGCTTGAGCGCATCTGTCTCCGGTAGTGTTTTCAGCTGCTCTAGTATATCTGCGTAGTGGTTAAAGCTGTGCTGCAGGGTATCAAGTTGTTTTTGAATCTTGATTGTTGAGTCAACTGTTTTGGGAGGTATGCGGTAGATACACGCCAGACTGCGCGTTTGACACTGATCACAGGTCGGTTCAATACCGTTGCACTTTTTAACCATTTCTATTAGTTAAACGGGTAGTGTGAGTCGGTACGAGACTCACGGCGCGTTTCTTTTCACGGCAGGGATTACATGCTATCCTGACATGCTGACGCTTGCGTTTAGCCACGCGAAACTTGCGGTCGATCTCCTCGGCGTCATCTCTCGGAGCCGGCTGGATCGTCCTGTAGTTTCTTTGCATGGTTCAATCACACCGTGCCTGGTTGACTTCCGAGTCATGGTGCTGATAGCGGGGGAGGTTTATCGCGGGCGGTTGATACCCGGTGGGGGGGTGATGTGATTATGAAAACAGAGGGGAGGAGAATAAGCTTTCGGCCTTCGGTTATACTTTGATGCGTGGAATGCTTTAGGGTAAGTTCGTGATGAAATTGAAGCTATCACGAAAACAGACGTCTGTGAGCTTCGGCAATGTTGATAAGGTATTAGATTGGTTAGAGGAATTGTTAGAGTTTAACTGCCACGTAGAAAATCGCCACCAACAAGACTTGACTCTTGCGGTGCAAGTTTGACACTTAGCATGACTCTTGCACGTCTTACTCAGCAGCCTCAGACTTTTTTCGTCTCTCCGGTTTTTTTTTTTTTACAACGGTGAGGAAGGAAAGGAACAGCATTGACCGGAAAGCACTCGGCGTTAATGCGAAAACTCGAGGCCCAGGTTAATTGATAGACAGCGCTAGAAGCATGTAAAGAATTCTACTCTTTGATTCCACGACCAACCAAAAGAAACGGAGACGCCGAGGTTCAGCGCATCAAATCCATTCTCAGTTAATTATCCGAGCATCCACTGCACCCGCTCCCGTTTCCGTCTTCACTAGGTAGATAAGATACGTATCATCGAGGAGGAATAAGAATCTTACTGCATTGGCCAAGTCATACGTAGTAAACCTCGGCGTATAACGTAAACACGCCTTGTTTATTAATATGTTACTGACTCTCAGCTTGGAGATTGGGTGATGTGAACTTAACTACCGTGGCATCATCCATGAGGTCATTACCGCTTCGGGAAACATCACCGTTTATGTGGACCTCCCTCGGGCTGTGACGTTTTTTAGTTGTCGAAGAAATTCTCAATGCTTTTCTCCCTTACAAATCAAGCCTCCAACGAGCCTCGGTATAATGCCAGCGCCACTTTGACGTGGCTTCGGTGCTTGATGCACCGTGTCTTATAAAAGTTGCAGTGACGTCGTTCATTTCTCATATTCCTATCATAACTTCATCTTCACTTTATATACCCTTCACTCTCATCTCATACACTTCATCGCATCTCATACTCTTCTCACACCACCCAAAACACATACCGCCAAAATGACACAGAACAAGACTCTCGTTTACAAGAAGATCCCTACTGGCCTCCCCGTGGCCGGTGAGCATCTCGTCACTGAGGACCGCCCCGTCGATATCGACTCTGCTCCTCAAGGCGGTGTCATCGTCGAGCTTCAATATGCCTCTTTCGATCCCTACCTCCGCGGAAAGATGCGCGACACATCAACCAAGTCATACGCTCCCGCTTTCGAGATCAATGACCCCATTGTCAACGGCACTCTTGGCAAGATCATCAAGAGCGACACCTCTGACTTCTCCGAGGGCGATCTCGTCACAGCCTACCTTCCCATCGCTGAATACGTCCGCGTTGAGAAGGACACCCTTCCCAAGGTCAACATGAGAAAGGTCCAGAACCCTCATAACCTTGACCTTGGTCTCTTCCTCGGTCCTCTGGGTATGCCTGGTCTCACCGCCTGGTCTGGTCTTCACCAGATCGGCAAGCCCAAGAAGGGTGAGACTATCTTCATTAGCTCTGCGGCTGGTGCTGTTGGTCAGATCGTTGGTCAGATTGCCAAGCGTGAGGGCCTCACTGTTATTGGTTCCGTTGGTGATGATGCTAAGCTTGACTTCATCACCAAGGAGCTCGGTTTCGATGCTGGCTTCAACTACAAGAAGGAAAGCCCCAAGGACGCTCTTCCTCGTCTCGCCCCCAACGGTATCGACATTTACTTCGAGAACGTCGGTGGCGATCACCTCGAGGCTGCTCTCAACAACATCAACGTCGGTGGCCGTATCCCCGTCTGCGGTCTGGTAAGTTGACTCTCTGCCCATTCTCAAATATCACATAACTAACAATCTTCAGATCTCCGAGTACAACACCCCCGCGGACCAGCGCCAAGGTGTCAAGGGTCTCCTGAACCTCATCGCCAAGCAGGTCAAGATGGAGGGTTTCCTCGTCGGCAACCCTGCATTCGGCCCTGCCTACTACAAGGAGCACCAGGAGAACCTCCAGAAGTGGCTCGCTGACGGCAGTGTCAAGGCCAAGCTTTACGTTACCGACGGTATTGACAACGCCGCTGAGGGTTTCATTGGTATGCTCCAGGGCAAGAACTTCGGCAAGGCTGTCCTTAAGGTCAAATAAATTAATGCGATATGATGATGAATTGTATAAATTGGGATGGGTTATATAGAATCACATAATGAAAAGTTATTAATGAACCAAGAATTCTAGGAATATTCGTGGCTCTGACTGTTCCGTGATACCGCATTATGCATTCGAGAGACTTTCTATGGTGAATTCGCTTTAGCAGCGTTCGCATGACATTGAACAATATAGATATGCATAAGCTTCTGAGCAGACATAAGACCCGTATAACCAGTACAGAAAGAAAATCCCGGCTGGAGAAGCGCACACCCTCATATGTTATGTAGACTTCAAGTTAATCCCGAATCCAATAGTACTGCAGCGAACTATCCCGATACAAAGTGTTGATATGGTGCACTGACTTAGTAGTGAGTTTACTTGTCCCTCAAACGAAACAAGAATCACTTCTCTTTTGGAATAACACTAAGAGGCTCATTAGGCACTCTAAGGTTGAATAGTCTATGGGCACTCGATCATGATGGGGGTCACTACAGAGATTGCGCCAATGATGCTAGAAATAGCTAAATCACTTGGCTCTTGGTTGCTTGGGGTGCTTTCTCAAGGACTCTGAGGAACTGGTATAAATGCTGTAGACACCATCGACGTCTTGCGGTGTTGCAGGTCGGTTCACGCGCAGCTTTGAGATGCAAGCCTCACAGGGTAAATGAATGCCCACATTGTCGCCTTGTCCCATATTCTTTCCCTTGGAATACCTTGCCTATCTGCGATCCGCTTCCTTCAATAAACAAAGGCCCTGAACACAAAGCTGTAACTACTGCATGACCCAAATGGAATGAATATCGAGCACTCATTAGCCCTGGCAACTTGTATCTTTAGTCACCACTAACTAGTATAGGAACACCTTCACCTCCACCCTTCTCAGCCTCACTTGAATTCATTCCTATGCTGATTAACTGAGTCAGTCCATGTTTATGATTTCAGCAAATGCACAGTTGGAACAACTACAACAATTAACCGTCTACAATACACCTCTCATATCTTGAAATGGCTCACCATAAACTACAGGTCCTTACTCCTATCACTCTGCGTCCAACATACTGATTTCGGCGTGGATTGATCGTCACTGGTTGCCTCAGCGGCCAGAGCCTCAGTCGTTGGATAGTTAACTAGCGACGTTACTCAATCGGGGACTCCGGCATCGGATCTGGGGTCTCCCGAATTAAGGTTGACCGTTGCATGGCCCAGGTTCAGGGGCCCCATCTCTCCTCTTCTCCCGACGATTACCGATATCTCAAACCTCCCTGTATGCCAATATCCACTTGGTAAAGTTAGTCAAATACACCATTCATGGTTGAAAGATCAGTGCTGAACTTTGGACTTCAATAAGCCGACATGAGCCAAAGTATCATCCAAAGAGGAGTCCGGCTGTATAGAACATCCCTGACATCGGCATCACCTAGCTCTCCTCTCCAACTTTCTCCAACTCAGTCAGTGGCGACTCTACATTGAAAACTTTAAAGTTCAGACTAAGCACAGCTGCACCGTGTCATTTCAGTACTGTCCTTCGTAAACTAGTCACCGCCACCCGGCAGGTTAGTACGTAGTAGCTCCCGCAGATCCAGACGTCAGGATAGGCAAAGTTTGATCATCGTATGACTTGACAGATGGCAGGCCAGAATCTTGATTTGGATTACCATCTGAGTTACCCACTTTGATGTGATGATGAGTTGTGGATATGGGTATCGAGACTATTGATGAACTAACGATGAAATGCGCGCAGTGGAGATGGGGGAAGCGCTTAGGGTAACGGGTTTGCTGAGGTCGATACCCACAAGGGATCATGGGTCTTCATCCAGTGTTTTGCGGGGAATGCGAAAGCCAAGCGTTTTGGTTGAAGAAACGGTTGCGAAGTGATTGCTTGAGTCAATGGGGAGCTGAGTTACCGCAAGTCTGAGCTTTGGTTGACGGGCCTGAGCACGATGTAAGAGGGAATAGCTATCGAATTTTCAAAGTTTAAAAGATCTCAGAACAGAAGTAACCGAGCAAAATGCTCCCCCATTTACACTCTGTAGCTTGGAACAAGCAGCGGGGAAAATCTGCTGTGGTTGACATCAAGAAAAGTCACATCGCATGAAGCTGGATGCCATAGTGTGTAAATATGATAGTAGATGTATTCTTCAACCTCTAATGCATGAATATGTTTCTCTACCCTCTAAATCCAAGGCTATATAATACATAATGCTAAAAGAAAACAAAGCTGCGCTTAAGTGGAATTCGAGTTATCAGCACAAGAGAAAGCCGCAGAGCCGCCTGAAGCCTTGTAGGAGTCGATGATTCCAACGATAGATCCATAAGTACCGCCGATCATGAGGAAAGTACCCGAGACAATAACAAAAACGCTGAAAGCAACCATGAGGTACCACTTCATGTTAGGGTCACGCTTGCCCTTGGCCCAGTTGTCATACAGCCACATGAAGCCGTACAGCTGGAACGACATGAGCGTACCGAGCAGAGCACCAACAAGGGAGACGAGACCGCCGAAGACAGGAATACCGGAGGCAATCAAGTAAGCGATGATGGTGGTGATAATGGTGCACGCGAGCCAAGTTCCCCAGTGGATAGCGCTGTTGGAAGAGAGATGCTTTGTTCCTCGGAGGAGGCGGACGAAGACGTATTTAGCGGCGAAGTGAATGACGAGGACGGTTGTTGCGAGAAGACCGGGGAGGGAGATGCCGTAGGCGACGCGCTTGATGAGATGGCCAGCGGAACCGAGGGCTGGTGAGGCGACGTATGAGCCGCAGTAGAGGTAAACGACGCAGCCGATGACGATGTAGGTGATGGTGACACCGGCTTGGCAGATGAGGAGGGATCGAGTATAATGCTCAGGACGCTTCATCTCAGCAGCGATGGCACTTTGAAAATTAGCTTGCTAAATCACATATTGCAGTTGAGATAAACTTACAAGAATCCGGGAGTTCCAGCATAGGCAAAGATGAGAGATGAGATGGAAGAGATGGCCTCAGTGAAACTGGGGTTTCCAACAACCTTCCAGTCAGACTTCCAGTGGCCCTCTTGAGGAGCAGCTGCAGGGCGATCCTGAACACCAACTGCAATGGTGACGGTGAAAATGGCAGTCATGATGCAAACGAGGCCGACCCAGGCGAGCATGCTGATGCGGCCGAGGGTGCGAACACTGGCCAGCAGGAATCCGCAGATGGCAGCAACAGCGACGAAGACCGCAGTGCAAGTACCATGAAGAGAGACGGCGTTGAGACCGATTGAGATACCGAGCATACCAGAGCCCGCAACGAAGATCCAGACTGAGCTGTTAGTTGATGTCGTGACAGTATAAGAGGGTAGTACATACAGAGGCAGAATGCAATACCGAAGATCTCGCGTCCAACTCGGCCGAAGATCAGAAAACCTGCGTCGTCGATACCGTAGATCTGAGGATGGTTGCGCTTAAAAACACCGATCATGTAGTCGGACCAGGTTGTGATGGCGGCGATGACAATGAGGCAGATGATGCCGGGGAGGATGCCGAGGACGTCGAAGACAGCTGGGATGGACAGGACGCCGAGACCGACCTGGGTCTTCATCATGAGAGCAACGGTGCCGATCCAGCCGACCTAGAGATGTTAGTTGAATTGAAGATTCATTGTAGTGTTGGCGTGACGTACAGCGCGGTAGTTGGGGCCTTCATCGGTGATATCGCCAAAGACATCATCGTGGACCTGGGCTTCACCAGCGATGGAAGGGGTGTTGTTCAGAGCTGGCTGATCATTCTCGTACTCATGCTTGAGGTCCTTCTCAGCAGGACCGCTAGAGTATTGCGACATGTTGAAGGAGCAAAGCTAATTGACCAACAAACGACGAAAAGATAGAGATAGAAGAGGGGGAGATGAGGTGAAGGAGGAAGAGAGAGTGGAATGTGGAGGAGATGAAGTCTGGGGATTGTGGACACAACTTATACAAGCTCCCCCCAAGCTCAGACAAGTTGAAGTCGATCCTATACAGCAAGTCTTAGCTGATAAAGTTGGCCATTGCCCCCCTAGTCGATCCCCGTGGTGATTTACCCAAGAGAGGTTAGTCAGTGATGGATACGCTGAGGAAAAAAAAACCTGGCAGGCAATTCGGTGTTGGCGAGGCTTATCTGGGTGTGTGGAGTAAGTTCCCCTCAGACAACTCTCCTCTGGCTCTGGAGTGCACCTCTTGGCTACTCCATGTCCCCATGGGGTTCCCCGTACCATACCAGACCAAAATTCGCGGAGAAAGAGGGTCTCAGTACGATTGACGAGCCAGAGCAGAAAATCGCCATTGTCTAGACTCTCAGTTGAGAATTATCATCACGTAAAAGAAAACAAGGCACTTTCGCCAGAAATTGAAGCTATGACGTTGGAAGTTCCACTGGGAATAGCGAGTCAGGCGTTGCTCCGCAGTGCATTGCTCCCCATAATTTGAAGCGGCAGAGCCTCATTGGCTGAGGCGTCAGTTTCTATTACCCCATTGCTCCGCAGTCGGGAGCTGATCCGGTCTCCAAAATATCCACAACCCCAATTTTCCATGCTCCATCAGACACGAGAGCTTCATTATTATTATTGTGGAACTCGTTACCAATATCTATCACTCTCTTCTCTCCCAGCGGAGAACGGGAAACGGCCGAGTCCACTCCGAGACCCCTTGATCAAATACCAGTGCGTTTATCATAAAATGGCCTGCTTTCCCAGGTGGTCTCATCTCTCTTTTTACAATGGCAGCTGATTATACCGACTTACGAAGGAAAATATTGCGAAGGAAAAGAAAAACAAGGCTGACGTCGGTGCAGCCGAGACAGGCAAATTTTCCATGCACGGCATTACTCCTCGGCACCCGGAAATAAGACACAGTGGTAAAAAAAAAAAAGAGGCGCGCGTCTCCAAACTTTACCTGTATACGGTATCCTTCTGGAACAATTCGCGCATGCACCAGGGATGCGAGATGGTTGGCTGCGAACGGGGGCAGGCGTCGCAGATCACCGACCATTCCGGGGATCACCCTGTAAAGTTTACAGCACAAGTTAGGGGGTTTGACTTTTGAACCGATGCTATCCCATCGGGAAGGTCTCCGCGTGTTGCTGATGAACTGACTTTATCAGCGAGGCATTTTTCCAACTGATAAGTCCTATCTGGTCAGTGCATTTGGGATGAAACGTTGGGGTATGATAACAGTCAGCGTATGTTTTTATTTGCTGGAATCTCCAAATTATATGCACAGACATTGAAGCAGTCAGTGACCCTTTGAAGAGCGGAACCGTTTCCGACAAACCGTAACGGCAACTCCGTAACCAACGGATGCCCTGCCGCAGAATCTCGCATATCTTAGCTTGTCATCAATTCTCATCACCGTGCTCTGCCTGCTCTGTATGGTAATCTCGGAAGATGCCTGCAGGGTCCAGCCTAGGTCCCGATGTTAGGTTGGCGTGATGTCTATATCGCCTCTGAGCAATTCTTTATGTAAATGTGGTCTCACCACCAAAACACCACCAGATTCCAACGGAATGTTTTCTGTTTCTAGAAGCCCAGGAAAAGACTGGGTGATTTTCAGTTCAGCTGCTGAATTGGTGATTATCACGAGGTTGGTCCGGTCGCGGCAAAGGTACCGAGATCATGGTTGATACCCAATATACCCTCCTTGGCACACATGAAGCTTTCTTGGCGATATCCCACGTTCTTATCAACAGTGTTTTACAAATGCAACGTGTTGCGGAAAGGGTTGGGGCTAATAATGTCATAGCTTGGAGGAATCGCTCACGTAATGGATATCATGTTCATGCATGATCTGTGCTGTGCGGAAGGGGGCGAAGCTGGTGGAGCTGAGCATGAGCTGAGGTATTTGCGTGACGACAGATTTCGATAACATTGGCTTTGTCCGTTGAGTCCGAGCTGCCTTTGAGAGAGTAGGCTTGTGATGGTGTGTGCAGATAGCTAGTGGAAAGTCTCCAACATGAACAGGATGATGCAGTGCTTCATGAGTTGCAATTTGTACTGCAGCAAAGGCACAATAATCATCATGGTTTCTTAGATGAAAAGTTCATATTCTCATGGAATTCAGAGACCTTACTGGCTATTTATCAAGTTTGCATTCCTCTCTGACGGTTTGTTTCGGCTTATCATCATGACACATGCATTAAAACTACCTAATACTCTATTCCAAATTTAATCCAAAGAGGCCCAAGGCATTTTCATCTCTCTATAAACGTTACCCCAGAGGTCTAGACCAAGCCAGTCCAAAAAGGCAAGTAATATGCATTTGCCAAGCCGGCTGAGGAATCATGCCGATGCTGGAATCTGCCATCCATAAGAGTGCCAAGCGATAGATCCGGGGGGTATTCATCAGACCCTTTCTCCGCTCCCCGCACGTGTAGATTCTCCAGTTTCTTAGCATTCGCCAAGTTATCCACTTGCCTTTTTGCTCTACTATCTATGAAGTTTACGACATGCTCGTTTGCTCAACGTGGAATCCGAATGAGTAAGCCACCGCGGTCAGATGCATGCCAAGTTCGGGCTTCAGCAGTAAGGGCAAGATGATATTTGTGATTTGGGGCTCTAAATATGTTCAAGTGGCTTATCTAATTTCCTTCCACTTCCTGTTACACTGCGCCTGAACCATCTCTTGGTAGGCTACTTGTCGATGGAGCGCACAAAGAGTACCTCACGATTGATGACTTTAATGTCAGGCGATATTGCTATTGTAGCCTAACGCGGGCTTTTAAGTACACGTTACAGTCATCTGGCAGAGATATTACATAAACGTCCATGTCAAAGTCATGGATAGCATCGGGCCTCGGATATCCGATGCAGGCAGCCACGGAGCCTCAACAGATACCGAGGTATGGTTGCAAACCTCTTTGTTATAAGTGCATTATAGTTAAGCATGGCGCAGGCCAATGAACCAAGTGTTGTGTGGATCTGTCGAACACTCAATTCAAGATTATTACAAGTGTTTGTGCTTATATCTAAATAAGCTTGAAAATTCTCCTAGCCTCAATTATAATCACCTGTAACTTGTATTTTCGTCAAATCATGGTACAATTATTGTCCTGAAAATTGAACCGAGTCAATCCAAGCTTCAGAGCCCGATATGCACATAAACCCAATATTGAGAGCCAAACCACCCTGATCAATCTGGCTTTGAGTATACGTACATGTATACGATATCTCCTGCCACTGATTAATAGTACCCGGCTGTGTTGCTGTCGCCGCAACAACGAGGTTTCGCCGTCCAGCGAACAATCCTGCATTTCCATAAGCACAACTCAGCACCGCGAGGGGGCATACATCCCCAGGGCGGATCCACACGGAAGTTAGGTATCCCACTCCAGCTTTAAGAGGCGTTAAGAACGCCTGGGTGATGTAGCTTGTAGACCCACCAGCGGTGGAGAAGCTCATGTGCGCAGAGCTTCTCCGTCGTGCTTGATGTTGCTGTCGAGGAATAGTGAGACGAGATTGGGCTGGGTGACAGACCAGGGTTCTGTGGTGTCGTCGAATTCAAGATTGGTGATCGTGGGAGGACCAGGTGCCTCTGTAGTAGTGGTGACTTCAGAAATTGCTGTACTCTCGGTGGTAGTAGCGTCTTCTGTAACAGTGGCCATCTCAGTGCTGCTCTCGATAGTAGTGGAGCTTAGTTCCGTAGCTGGAGCTACTGGAATCGAACTAGTAGGAGAGCCTTCTGTGGTGGCGTGTTCCTCAGTACTACCCTCGGTGATCCCAGAGGTCAGTTCTCTGGTTGAAAAGGTCTCTGCAGCTAGAACAGCGAAAATGGTAGTGTCCTTTGAGAAGTTCGGTGTCTCCGTGAGGCTCTCAGTGATACTAGAGCTTGATTCTGCGGTCAAGGTAACCAAAACCCCAACAGTTGTGGCGTCTTCTGTTACTGTGGTTGGCTTCACGCTACTCTCGATAATAGAAGACGTCAGGGCTATGCTTGAGGAGGTCATCGTTATTAAAATAGCGGGAGAAACAGCAGTGTTAGTAAAATCCTCTGGCTTAGTTGACGTCTGCCTTGTGCTCTCAGACTGGTCGGTAGTAAAGGTCAAATAATCAATAGAGGAAACCTTAGTCGTCGGGAGACTAACGTCGGTTGTACTTGCTGTCCTAGTGGAAGTAGACATCATCTCCACCGTAGTCAAAATATCAGTCGTCCTGGGTCTCGGTTTACATGGCCCGGCCTCAGTGTCTGCCACTAAGAGCGCTGCTAGAAAAGCAGTCATTTTCGACAATAATCACGGCACTCAGAAGCACCACTTTCCAAGGAACTTACCAGGGGGGGTTCAGCTGCCAATTCTCAGTTTGATCACTATTCGCTTAGCATACTTAAGAAAAGCTCCGAAAACCTAAGATTAAATGGAGCCGGTTGAGTATTCTATCGGAGTTTGGTGAATTCAACCTTATCCCGACAATTAACGACATACTCCAGAACCGCAATACCTTTGCCGTATATAACATGGCTCTTTAAAGGACTGCCCTTGCTTTCAATAGACAGATTGTAACGGAGACTTCAATTACACAGTGTAGCATCAGCATACTGAACCTTTAAAACTTTGATATGTTTTTTAGGTCCAATTAATCCTGAAACCTCTAAGGATTTCCCAATTTTACACCATTCGCTGGTTGAGGCATCATTTGGCTGAAGTAGTGCTATATTTTGATAGAGATAGCATGACCGTCTTCTCAAGTAGAAACTTGTATGTCTCAAGCGCTGATGAATGGCTGATCTTAATTCAATCAGCAGCCTGATGACCACTATCAGAGACTGCAAGGATGCTGTTCCAGTAAACAAAAGATCTCTAACCATGGTGCATGCCTCAGCAAAGAGCTATGAGCTCAAAGCTCTGAGGGTTACGTATAGTCTAGTGGAAAAGGCTAAACAGGGCCTGCTTCTATTGTCTCGTAAAATTTTGTGTTTATTCCAAATCTATGTAGCGACCCCAAAAAGGTCAAAAAAGCTCAAGCCAAGTTTCGTGTCCTCGCCACGTTTGTTAGTAGCACAAGTTTTGAGTCTATGGCCAGCGATCAGTCAAGTAGCCCGAGTATTGTACAAAACGAACAACAAGCTGGAAAAGCAGATATTGCTTTATGCCTTTCTAGTCCAGCTTTAGTAACCCGAGAAGACATAAGTGACAAAGCCCCCGGAGCCCAATCACATCGAACTCTGCACTCCTACAACCCGAGATCCTAGGCCTATCAGATATCAAGACGCGAAACGCGGTAAAATTGATGGCGATGTGTTCTTCCATTAACTCCGCTGTTATAGAGTCACGAAACTCGCCCCAAAGAATCCAGCGGGCCTGGCATGCGATGCACGTATTTATCTACATGTCTAAAACTTCCAGGGTTTGTGTTATTGCCATACGGGCAAACAGCTAACTCCTTCGCGATGCTTTGAAACATGGAGGTCGCTGTGCAGGGTGCTTTCGCACAGGCCGTAAGACGGAGATTCGATTATGACGATCCCGTATGCATGGACCCAATTAGCAACTCTCGAACAGGAAGGCCAGAAATCTCACTAACAAAGCGCCCTACACTCATTTCTCTGCCTTTTTTGACTTTGGTCTAACAGATTGGGCGCTGTGTGGCAGCTGATAGATACCCCGCCAAAATACGGTTGGCAAGCATCTCCGCCCACGTCGTGGAGACTTACCTATTTTGACGAGACCATCGTCTCGAGACTGATAGACAACAACGCGGGGCATACCAATTGGTAAAGAAATGATAAAAGAAGAAGCATATAATAGACAACAAGAATCAAGAGTTTATCATCAAAACCTTCATCTCACATCACTCACTCACTCACTCATCCAGGTGTCTTACACAAATCACACATAATGGCTTCCCAAGAACTCACAGGTATCCTAGTCGCCCTGATTACCCCCTTCAAACCCGACGGCACAGTCGATCTCCCCGCCCTCGACGCCCACATCCAGCGTCAAATCTCCGCCGGCGTGCACGGCCTAGTCCCCGGCGGCAGCACCGGTGAATTCACAGCCCTCACCCTGCAAGAGCGCAAAGATGTCCTCGACCAGTGCGTCAAGTCAGCCGCTGGCCGCGTCCCCGTCGTCGCTGGCATCGGCGACCTTACCACTTCCGGTGTTGTAGAGCTCGCTAAGCATGCTGCTGAGGTTGGAGCCGCGGCTACTATGATTGTGCCGCCGTTCTACGATGCGCCTAATCTGAAGCAGTTGAGGGAGATGTTTGGGGAGATTTACAAGGAGAGTGGATTGCCCATTATGTATTACAACATTCCCAGTGCGAGCGGTGTCAGCTTGACGCCCGCTGAAATCGCTGGTCTTTCAGATGTTGGCGTCAAGTATCTTAAGGATACTTCTGGAAATGCACCCGCTCTTACAGATCTTCTCTTCCACCATCACAACGACATCACCGCCCTCAACGGCTGGGACACCCTGACGTTCTACGGTCTCTGCGCTGGTGCCAAGGGCTCAGTCTGGGGAACCACCAACGTTCTTCCCGAACTTTCAGTGCAGCTTTGGAACGCTATCGCTGTTGATGGTGATTTGAAGAAGGGACGTGAGCTTTGGTCCAAGATCTTCCCTGTCTGCAAGTTTCTGGAGGCGCATCATTATGGCGCTAGTATCAAGACTGGTATGGAATTGCAGGGATGGAAGACGGGAGGTCTGCGAAAGCCGTTTGCTCTTTTGGAGGATGATGAGAGGGCTGAGCTTGCGCAGCTTCTTAAGGATGCGGGTGTCAAGTTGGCTTGAATGGACCTAGCTTTGCATTACGGAGTTTAATGATTAAATTAGTAAAATAGACAGAATGGCTTTACGAAAGTTCAAGAAAGATAGCTGCAAATCTAAGAACCGAATCAAGTATCAATGCCATATTCTAAGCTAGGCTCTCCTGAACAAGACTCTGCCAACTCGTAGTCCAATCCCCAGACTGCTTCCTCCTCTCCCAAATCAACGGCACTACAACCCCCGCCGGCCTATTCGTAAAATAAACGCCCTTATCATCCGTAGCCCCCAAACACTTCAACGCTCGCTCCTGTAAATCGGGACTCACAGCTTCACAGGCCGCCACGAAAGCAGGCCACGCCAAACTCGTCGCAAAGTCCTGGTCATCGATCAACTCGCTCAAACACGGCTCAAGATACTCCAGGGTCTTTCGGACAAGGTCTTGCAGGATCATGGCGTTCATGTCGTAGACTCTTCGGTAGAAGTAGATCACCAACGCTTGGTGGATTGCGAGTGTCATGGAGCGGACTTGAGGATGGCGGACGAGATCTTCATCACCTGTTGGCATCTTGACGGGTTCGGTGGGATCGAGGGTTGAGGGCCAGGCCCAGATTCTGTTTTCGAGGGTTTTGGTATGTTTTGAGAGGGCTTCTGATATTGAAGGATTGCAGCGTGCAACAGTCTCAAGACGGTTCTTCTCATTAGACAACGAGACTGTTTGTGACAGGAGCGTCATAAGCGACTCGGGAATTCCATAAATAACTGGATAAAGAGTTTGAGTCCACCGCCCTTGAACTTCAAGGTGGATGTCATTGTATCCAAGCTCATCGGTCTTTTCTTGAGCGGGATCAAGACCCATGTTCAAACCCTCTTCGGTGATACGGAATGTTCGGAATTGCTCACGGCCTTGGATCTCTGAAGAGCTTTCGGGAAGAGGCTCGCTCCAGAGGGATATGCTCTCTGCTATCACGCGAAGATGAGTGTACATGTGATGCAGAAGACGGGATTTGAAGGGGTTTTGGGCTTGGTTTGCTAGACCGCGCAGACGGATGAGGCGTTCTGCATCGAGGAGGAAGATACGGAATGCACGAGCTCCGTTATGTAACTAAGCCTGTTAGTACTTACTTGTCAGTTGGAGATAGGAGTCTTACTGAAGTCATCGCCATAGCGAGGATAGCCATCAAAAGTTCCTTGTAACTCGCCTGTCTCGGTCCAAACATCTCATGCTGCAACGCCTGCCGAAGATGGTTCTGTGCTCGCTCATGATTCTTCAACCCGATTTCTTTCCAGTCCGCCGATAAAGAATTCGGTGCCTTTGACATATGGAGTTGCAGTGCGCTATGAGCAAGAAGAGTATAAAATATCGAAGACCGGGTATGAGAAGCTTCATTCCATAGCGATAGCTCAGCAAATGTCTCAAGCGCGCAAGGGAGAAAGATGATTTCCCAAGGAGACTTGCGTTTTGCTTGCATTGTCGAGCGTTGGCCGGCGATGTGTTGCCTGTAGTGGCGGAGTAATGGCTCTACTTCTTCTGGAAGGCCGGAGCGGCTTGTGATGTTTCTTGGGTATGGGACGACTTCTGCCATTGGGGCTTGAAGGCTCGGGTCGATAGAGTCTTCTTGCGTGGTAGTATCGTTGCCCATGACTTGGGATATGAAGCCTGGACTGAAGAGTGCTAATCCTTCAGCGCCCATTGGATCATCGACGAAGAAGTTTGTCATAGAATCATGCATGTTCATCTGATCGCCCGCTGTCATCTCTTCAGGATTGATGTTGAAGCTCGGATCCAACGAGTGTGTAAAGATATCCAGGTCATCTTCAGGCAGTTGATCCGGCCAATCTGTTCGCTGAATCTCTTCGATGAAACCATCGGTCTCAGCATACATGCTCGTCGATGTGTTATCAGTATTAGTATCCGGCGAGCACTCAATCGTATCCAACGTCAACTCCTTCGTTTCAACAGATTGAAAGACCCCAAAAGGACCTTTCATCAACGCATCTCCAACATCACTCTTCTCACACGCAGAATCAATATCCGCCAACAACGCCAACGCCGTCCTGTTCCCCAAACTACCTTTTAACTCATCGCTCATCAAACTTCTCTCGCTCTCTACATTCATCAGTCATCAGCACCAAGACGGCCCGGAGCACTCACCGGAGAATAGTGGATACCGATACTCCGAGCCCCGATGACTTTGCTGCAGCTCCGGGCGAACAGCATCATCCCTGATCCAAAACAGCCGCGCTCCGTAGCCTCCACACGCAAGCCCCAGTCGTTTACAGGTCCCACATTCAGGCTGAGCCTCGTCGCATTTCGCGTGGCGCGAACGACATGTTCGACAGCCTGTGAAAGTCCGTGTTCGCTCGACCTTTTTGGGCATCTTGGATAGGAAAGTGGAGAAGCAAGATGAGGGAAAATTGGATTGATTTGGTTTTGGGTTGATTGCTTCTTCTGACGAGGGACATCAATCCCGGGGGAGGGATGTTGTGTTATTGTGCTGTTGATGAGATGGCGAAAAGGGAATGTTTCCGCGGGGTGGGGTAGCCGCTTATCGGAGTGGCCGTGGCGAGAGACATTGGAGGTTAGCTTGAACAATCACTTGAGACCCTCCTGTCTTCTCGAGCTTATACCTTTATGGGAGAAAATAGCCCAAACCCAGTCGCTCATGTTTGACTGGCTGATTACTAGTCATTTCTGATAACCGTAGTACTTTGGAGGGCAGATGCATGTCTATGTTAACGCGCTGGAGTGCGAGGCACCGATCCGGGTACTGTCATATCAGTAGCTCAATTTCTTTGCACGGCTGCTTTGACCCCATAGTATGACCGAGTATACACGTGAGGGAGGAGTACAATCAATCATTCTCTCGGTCTGAAAGGGGACAAGACTCCAAGATCAAACCCTCGGACAAATGTTGATACTAGCAAACCGCCGGGGAGAACTACTAACATCAATGCTGGAGTATTAATCTATCTGCTTTTGACCAGTAAGCCAAGCTATTCCTTACCAACCATAGTGTGTTAAAATCATTTAGATCTGATACAGTACGTAGCCAAGTCCGGTTCCAATTTCAACATCATTTTGAAGTTCTCCAGCATCCCTCCAATTGTTGAAAAGTTTCGCTTGGTCTGGAGCTTTTTCTTACTGGCTGATTTCGCCATGCAACAAGCGTGCTTTGAAGAGCGTCTTCGCCCTATCTGTGGCCATAAAACGAAAACAGCGAACTACAGTTGTAGATAGAGTTCCAGAGCAGTATCGTAGGTAATTATGTAGCCGATTGCTGCCTCGAGGTTAGGCTTTAGGCTGCTAAAACAGGTAAGGAGGACACGATAGTCTTATTTAAAATATATGCTACTATCTAAGAAGCTTTTACGATGACTAGTACATCCCAGTGTCGTAGATTGCCGGTTGGGAGCCTGGAACAAAGATCGGGATCACGACGTCTTGAACCAGCCTTACTTGTTGCGATGAACCAGGAAAGTATGTCCTCTGATACTCGATGTAAAGAGTTCTTCAACTCCTCAGAAAACTCTTGGTTAAGCCCCAACCGAGACTCTCAAAGAGACTCATTGTTTCCGTTGTCGTACGCTCAACCTCTGGGCCTTGGTCAAACACTGAATAATGAATGTCGGTAAACTGGGCGACCGACTCCTCAACGTACACAATAAGCGACTTCTCGGTCCTACCAAAATATTCTCGAATTCTAATTTCAGCCGCTTCGAATCCTTGCTTCCGTGGAATTTGACAAAAGTTTTGGGCCTTGCTACTATCGAAGATGCTGAGGCTTTTTGGTGGGTATTTCAACGAGGCAGACATTGTCGAGTATTGCGGCACTGGTCTGGGCCCGAGTTGCATAATCATGGAGGGATGGCCCTGTAGAGAATATAACATGATAAGAGCCTGTTGGGCTAAATGCAACACGCCTCCTTCACCTCTCAAGACATCAATCCCAAGACTGCAAAGGCGAGCCACTACGCCGGCAGTATCCCGAGTCACAATATCAAAGCCCTTGGTGATGGACCTCAGAAACTATATGTCAAACGCCTCTTGATGTGGCGTCTCGCTCGCGAGCATGTAGCCTGGGAGTATCTGCTCTTGACCAAGCATATGCTCTTTATACTTCTCAACAGCGTCACTCAACCCTGAATACATGCAATCGATCTCCAAGCAGTCAGATGATAGCTGGACTGCGAGCGAAGAATCTCCGAACGCCCTTCTGTGGAGTTAAGCAAGGCACTTGAGATTAGTGGTAGAAATGATCAACATAAACGGATGAAATGAGTTTAACCCAACCACTTTGTTTGAGGCTCTGAACCCATTTTAGACATCCTCCTCCCCAAGGTTCAACCTTCTGCTCTGAAAGTGCAATGAGTGGCGAATTCTGTAGGACTAACTCTTATAAATCACCTTCTTCACTCTGTATCCTACCCTTATTTACCAAAATCATTCTACATACCATCGGCGAAGAGTGGTGCAGTGGTATCTACCTACAACCTATAACCCTTCTAAAATCCGAACCTAAAATCCTAAAATTCTCTTCCCTGCGCCACTCTTCGTTTTTGCAGTTCGTGCGTTCGAATTCACGTTCATCTATATGTCTCTGCAAACCTGAGAATGTTCGTCTATGTATTTCACTACACTCTTTCTGCTTCTCGTGCAGTTGGTAGTTGGTGATACGGCCAGCGACGGGTTTATCCCCACTTTGCAATGCCGCACTCCTCATCTGGAATCGCATTTGGCTATGGATCCTCACAAGGCACTAAAAAGGGCAAGTCTCCGCGAGCACAGCATTTGACCTCATTTATAACATCATTCATTATTCAAGTGGCTGATAAATACATGTGCATGCGAAAAATACCAAGTAATTCATGCGCCATTATCGCCGCAGTGTCGTAATTTAGTGATGCACAGCTTAATAATATTCGTGACACAGCGTACATCCATAAAACCCCATCTCCATAGCCGCAGCACCTCCATTCAGCACTACACTCACAGCACCACGTAAACACACACACAATGACCTCAATCTTTCTGTAACACCCCAAATCCATTGATATTCCGCTTACTAACCCTCCCAGCACGGGCGCATCGGGCTACGTAGGCGGTCAGCTCCTCCACGAGCTCACACAAGCCCATCCCGAGTACACCATCGCGACGCTCGTGCGCGATGCCAACGCAGCTGAGACCATTGCAAAGGCGTACCCGAGAGTGCGCACTGTGGTGGGTGACCTGGATGATAGCGCGCTCGTGGAACAGGAGGCTTCACAAGCTTTGGTGGTACTGAGTCAGTGTCATGTTTCATGATGTTTTGGTGGTGTGGTGTTGCTGACGGGGGTAAACTTAGATGTTGCGTCGAATAAGCATATTGGGTCGTTGCAGGCGATTCATCGGGGATTGGAGAAGAGAGGAACTGGTAAGTTACATGAAATGAATGAGAATGAATTGAAATGAATTAACGATGGATAGGTTATCTGATTCAAATTTCTGGTGCGAGTTTACTGCCTGTCAAGGACTTATCTTCACCCTCCTTCAAACCTGGTGAACCATCCAGCCAAGTCTGGGATGATCTCAATGGCGTCTCTTCCATTCTTGACCTCATCCGCAGCCACGACTCTCGCGTGGTAGACAATTACATTTTCAAGATTGCAAAAGAGACGCCTTCTATCAAAACAGCTCTCGTTCTCCCTCCCATTATTTACGGCAAAGGTCAAGGCCCTGTCAAGCAGCGCAGCGTTCAAATCCCCGCACTCTCAAAAGTCGCGATCGAGCGAGGCCATGCCGTCAGAGCGGGTCGCGGCTTAGCAGCTTGGACAAACGTCCACGTCGCTGATCTCGCAAGATTATTTACAATTTTAGCTGAGAAGGGCGCAGAGGGGAGTAAGGATGAGAATGTCTGGGGTGAGAAGGGGATTTATCTTCCCGGTGTAGGCGAGCTGGTGAGTCGAGTACCATCACTTCACTCAATTGATGAAGCTAACTGTTTAGACATGGGCCGATATTTCGGATAGAGTCGCCAAAGCAGCAAAGGACCAGGGACTCATTGATACACTTGACGTTGAAGAACTGTACAAACCAGAAGTCGACACTGCGCTCCCCGCTGGTTCAGTATTCTTCGGCAGCAATGCCCGAAGCAAGCCCCGTCGCGCCACTGAGGTTTTGGGCTGGAAGCCGAAGGAGACAGGGCTCGATGAAGAGATCCCTCGGGCTGTGGCTGAAGAGGCAGAGGCTCGAAAGTGAATGGAAAGTAAGCTAGTCTGTAATGAGATAATTGATAGACAACGAGAACATTATCTTATCTTGAGTCATATTGAACGTTGTGAGGTGTCGCTTGAGATTGGATGTAATTCTTTGCCCAGTGTGAGCAGGTCGATGGAGATTGCGGGGTTGTAGGCTTCACTTCCCTATCTCGGTAGTGGAGATGATGGCGCGGGGGAGTTAAAAAGAGAAGGTCTGCGCGATCAAGACGACGGAAACAATCGCCATTCTCATCAATCTGTATATCAAGTTGGATTGAGAGTCAGTCAGTTATCATACTACCTATAATAGATATCTTAGGTCAAGTACAAGAGGCTCTCTCTCAAGGTTGAACACTACAGTCCATCAACACCAACCATCTCATCTCATCACTCTCTATTGACCAAAATGGCTGCTTCAATTGAACTCACAGCTCCCAACGGAGTGAAATGGTCTCAGCCAACCGGCCTCTTCATCAACAACGAATTCGTCCCCTCATCAAGCAACAAAACCCTCACATCAATCGACCCCGCGTAAGTCTCTACCCCTCTACCCCTCCCTCACCCCCTGTAGCCACCACTAACACACCCAGCACCGAACAAGAAATCGCAACAGTGCAATCCGCAGATTCTCAAGACATCGACAAAGCTGTCAGAGCAGCAAAGGCCGCGCTGCGCCATGAATCATGGAGAGATCTCCCCGCCTCAGACAGAGGCCAACTCATGGCCCGTCTCGCTGACCTGATTGAGTCCAAGCGCGAGCTCTTTGCTACAATTGATGCGTGGGATAACGGCAAGACGTATATTGAGACGCTGGAGAATGACCTCGTTGAGGCTGTGGGCGTTATTCGCTATTACTCCGGCTGGGCTGATAAGACGTTCGGTCAGACGATCAACACGACGCCCAAGAAGTTTGCGTATACAATTCGTCAGCCGATTGGTGTTGTCGCGCAGATCATCCCGTGGAATTATCCTCTGTCCATGGCGACGTGGAAGCTGGGCCCTGCGTTGGCCTGTGGAAATACAGTTGTTATCAAAGCAGCGGAACAAACGCCCCTAAGTCTTCTTGTCCTGGGAGAACTCATCAAGGAAGCTGGTTTTCCACCTGGCGTCGTCAACATCGTCAATGGTCTGGGCAAGGATACAGGCGCTGCGTTGGTGCAGCATCCGTTAGTTGACAAGATCGCTTTTACAGGGTCAACAGCGACGGCAGCGAGCATCATGGGCGTCGCAGCAAAGACACTCAAAAACATAACCCTTGAAACGGGCGGGAAATCTCCGTTGATTATGTTTGACGATGCTGAGCTTGACCAGGCTGTCAAGTGGTCGCACTTTGGCATCATGTCGAACCAAGGACAGATCTGCACAGCCACGTCGAGAATTCTCGTGCAAGAGACTATATACGAGAAATTCATCAAGGAATTTATCGACACACTCAACACGGTTAGTAAAGTTGGTAACCAGTGGGACAAGGAAACGTACCAAGGACCGCAGGTATCCAAGGTTCAGTACGAGAGAATCCTAGAGTACATCGACATTGGCAAAAAAGAGGGCGCCACAGTCGCAGCAGGCGGTCACCCTCTAAAGGTCGGAGACTCAGACAAGGGATTTTACATTTCTCCCACTGTTTTCACAGACGTCAAGCCCTCTATGCGAGTGTTCCGCGAGGAAATCTTTGGCCCGGTTGTTGTCATTTCTACCTTCAAGACGGAGGAGGAGGCGATTGAGTTGGCGAACGATACGACTTATGGACTCGGCGCTGCTGCTTTTACGACGAATTTGGAAAAGGCTCATCGCGTTGCTGCTGCGATTGAGGCGGGAATGGTCTGGATCAACAGTTCCCAGGATTGCGATCCTCGTGTGCCGTTTGGTGGTGTGAAGCAGAGTGGCATTGGGAGGGAGCTTGGTGAGGCGGGATTGGAGGCTTATACGCAGATTAAGTCTGTTCATGTCAACATGGGAAACAGGCTGTAGATTCCAAGTAGTATTTAAAACAAATAGATGGTTGGCTTTATTGCATGACACCCGTACTCAATTGAGACTTTAGAACGGGAACCATATGCTTCAAAACTCATCTGTATTATCGCCAACAAATGGATTGACAAAGAAAATGTAAGTAGTGGTAGTACTATACCAGTGGGATATGAACAAAAAGAGAAGAACAAAAGAAAATGCCAAAGGTAAACAAGAGGATATATAATAAAAAGGACACAAGACCAGGCAAACCATCCAATCCAATCCAATCCAGTCCAATTCCCGTAAAGCAATCTCGCAGACTCCATCCCAATCCCAAGCATTCATCATCTTACACTGACCAATAAATTAAGCAGATTTTGTAATGGCATACTCCTTCAGAATCTGGACTGCCTCCTCCCAGCCTCGCGAAGCAGCAATCTCAGTAACACTTCGGTCAAGCTCATCCTTCACATCAAGATCGAACCCAGCCTTCTCACCCAGAAGACGAAGGATATCCTCGTCGCCGTTCTCAACAGCCTGCATGACACCGCTCCACCCACGGTACACCTTGTTGGGGTCAGCGCCCTGCTCGAGCAGAAACTCGAGCATCTCGGAGTCGCCGCGATACCGGCGCAGGGCCTTGACGACAGGGAGATGCTCGCCGGGCGCGTTGATGTCGGCGCCGCCCTCGTTGATGAGGAACCACACGATGTCCTTGCGGTCTTCGCGGATCGCGGATGTGAGGGGTGAAAAGACACCGCCGTTCTTGTCCTCGACTGACACGCCGGCTGCGAGGAGGAGCTTGACTGACTCGAGCTGGTTGGCGACGACGGCCATCTCCATGACGCCCTTGAAGGCGCGGGGCTCGGCGAGCACGGAGAGGATGCGCTTGAGCACGGGGGGGTTGCGGACGGCCATGCATACGGGCCAGTCTTGACCGCGGACATTGGGATCAGCACCGTGGCTCAGCAAGAAGTCCACCATCTCGAACCTGTTCTCGCGAATGGCAGTCGTCAACGGCGAGTGACCCTTGGGGTTCTTATCGTTGGGGTTCATTCCCTTCTCCAGCAGCCATGTGAGCGCCTCCATGTTGTTAACACTGATAGCAGTCTCGACGATGCCCTTGGGAGAGCTAAGGTTCACGCCGGCATCGACAAGAGGGGGGAGGTATTGCAGACGGTTGTGGGTGATGCACTTGAAGGCGGGATACTCGCTGGCAGGGACGTTGGGGTCCGCCTTGTTGGCGAGGAGGAGGTGGAAGATATCAGGGCGGTTGTCGCGGATAGATGTGCAGAGGGGTGTGTAGACGCCATCCTTCTTCTGGTTGGGGTCGACCTTTGCGTTGAGGAGGACCTTCACTGACTCGATGTTGTTGACGCTGACGGCAAGCTCCATGATACCAGGTGCCTTCTTGGGGTCAGCGCCGTGCTCCAGTAAGACTTTGAGACAGGCGCTCTGGTAGGTGGCGGGCCAGAGCATGTGCTTGGGGCCAGGCAAGTTGGGGTTTGCGCCATGGTCGAGAAGACTGTTGACGATATCGACGCGCGAGTTCTGAATGGCCTCGAACAGGGCAGTCTTTCCCTCGCGACTCTTCAGATCGGGGTCAGCGCCGTAGTCGAGGATGAGATCGATGAACTTCTTGGGTGTCTTCTTGTTGATCGCGCTGCTGAGGAGCGTCTCGCCCGTAGCGGTCAATTGATTAGGGTCACCGCCGTGGATGAGAAGCAGGTGAGCAAAGTTGACCTTGTTGGCGATACAAGCAGCAGCGAGGGCAGTCTCGTTATCCTCGCCCATAGCGAAGCGAGGATCAGCGCCGTACTTGAGGAGGGGAACGGCACCAGCGAGGAAGGACTTCTCCACGGCGGCGAAGAGCGGTGTTACACCATCGCGATCAGTGCCGTTGGGATCAGCGCCAAAGAGGAGGAGGAGGCGAACGGCCTCGGCGTCGCTGTTGAGAACAGCTTCCTTAAGAGCGAGGTGGTCAGGACCAGTATTGGGGGATACACCACGGTCCAAGAGCTGCTCGATGAGTTTGTGGTTCTTGCCGCGCACGGCGGTGAGGAGAGCGGACTTGAGGTTGGCTGCGTCGGCGCCGACGGTGTTTCTCGGGTTCCAGCGAGGCATGCTGAAGGGATCGGCCTTGAGTCGCACTACCTTTGTGCCACCGTTGAGATCAAGACCCGAGAGCTCCTCGAGAGACACTTCACTGTCTGACACGGTGGTGTGTTGCGACCGTGTCTCGTGGTGTTCGTCAAAGGTGCTCATGCGGTCAAAGGTACCGGTAGTACCAGAGTGGTAACGCTCATTGGAGGCGATTGAACTAGCAGTGGTGTGATGGTGACCGGTAAACGAACGAGCATCCGCCTGATGCAGTGAGGCAGCGAGGGTGTCCTCGCGCATAGACGACGATCGCTCCGTCCAGGGGAGGGGAGGCAATGGGGGTTGAGAACCCATCGACATAGCGGCGTGACCTTCTACACCACGATGTTGCGACGCAGAAGAAGGTCTGTACTGCGAACCACCGTGGTGCGAACCGTGGTCAGAGAGCTTTGATCTAGGTGCCATGCCAGCACGGGTATCCATGCGGTCGAGGGCAGCAGCGAGGCCAGTGTAGCCGATACCGAGCTCATTCTCAATCTTCTCGTTACCCAGACTCCACTGAAACATGAGCGCACTCATGCGCAGGCTCTCGCGCGTGCGTCCAAGGGCGCTGATCATCTTCTCGATGTCGTTGTCGCCAAAGATGCGGCCCCAGCCACGGCGCATGCGGCCCATGGCGCCCTTGCGCTCGTTCTCGAGGAACTTGCCGAGCATCTGGTCCAGCAGCTGGAAGTCGGCCTGGGTCACGCGGAACTTCTTGCTCAGCTCCGAGATGACGTCGCCGGGGAAGGTCTGCTGGTTGCGGATGCACTCGCCGAGCCCGGCCTCAATGGAGAAGAGGATTTCGCACGTGTCGAGGAAGTCGTGGGCGAGGGTGTCGAGGCCGTGCGGCTGCTTGGTCACCATGGTGAGGTTCTCGAGCATGCGCACCGAGATGCGGTCGCCGAGCGCCGTGGTCTTGTGGCATAGCTCCAAGCAGGCGCTTTGCGCCTTTGTCGAGTTGGCCATGGCGCTGCTCTTCTTGCTAGCCAGCGATTTCGGGGCGGTGGTGTTGGTGTTGGTGTTGGTAGTGACGCTGGGGGCTCTCTTCTGCGATGGACTAGGCGCAGTAGGGCTCTTGAGAGGACTAGCAACGTGGACCTGCGAGGACACAGGGACGATCTGCTTCTTCTGAGGAGGAGTTCTAGGTCGTGTGACGGTTGTGACCTGTGCGATGGATGGGGCGACGGGGAGGACAGGACTGCTCGGGGACGAGGGCAGGCCAAGAGCTTCCTTTGATACGAGGGAGAAGGACTCGCGGGGACCTAGAGCAAGGGCTTCGATGAAAGAGTATTCCTTGTCGTGTCTCTCTGCAGCAGCTTGAGCGGTTCCCACGGCGGTCATTATTTTGTATATAAAAACGAATGGGAAGGCCAAGCTGGGGGGGGGGGAGGGGATCTTGTTCCCTTTGAGCGAGAGCGGGCGAAAAACGAGATACAAAGCTGTTTTAGCTTTAAAAATGGGGAGGTCAATCAGCCTTTATGGCGCTTTGGAACCAGTTCCACACCCAGAGATCGGGTCTGGTGCATGCCAGTCGAGAATTCCTACTGCCAGGTACCGCACTGTACATCCAACATGAGAGAAGAGTGTGGTCTGGTTGGTATGGTTGCCAGGTCTAGTTCCCTGACGGAAGTTGTCTAAGGCGGAACGGATCTGCCGGCCTGGACGAGTAGCGTCACGCCCAAGATCCCAGGGGGGGTCCACACCCGTCAGCTCCCCATCGAGGCGAGCTACCCTACCCAAGCACCAAGGGACTAGGGGAACCCCTGTTACAGAGCAGATCGACGCTTTGACTGTAAGACCCAAGCAGCCAAGTGCCACGGACCCTGGGTCCCTGGCGATGGTGAGGGGAAGTTTGGCGATGGTGAGGGGAAGTTGGGCGACGCGATGTCATGTCGTTAAGTAAACGGGCACGGGTGTATTACCAGCCTGGGCCAAGTACGATATCCAATTCAAGGCATGAGCTGCAAGGAAAGATAACGATCCGATGTGTAGAAAATGACTGGGAATAAAGAGCGGTAGGGAGAGATGGGGTATATCAGATATCGTAAACATGAAACCAAAAGCAGAGTGTAGTGTAGTGCAGGCAGGCAATAAAGACATGTACGCTCGGACGAAGCGCATGCACCCACGATAACTGAGCACACTCTAATCTCAGCACTCAAGAAGCTGAGCTGGTCACCCAAATGAATGTTTAGTGATTAAAGTGCTGTAGAGTAACAGAGGCACAGCCCGGGGACAAATCACATCGTCACCCGAGGGGCAGGGCCTGCTGCACATTAAGCTTTGCAGAGGTGCAGGGGGGGGTCTTATCCCCAATCGTCAGCAAATTTTACAGGGTCCGTGTCACACATTTCACAGTGCAACGCGAAGTGTTCAGCTGGTCCTGCTTTGGCCGAGGCTACACTGTGTCCAGATCTATAGTTAGTGCCTACAGCTAGCGCACCGTAGCGTGAAGCACAAGCGGGTCCATCACGATCACAGGTTCGAGTCGGGATTAAAAGAAACCCTGTGAGTGCAAGATGAGAACCTGCAGAAAATGGATATTTCTCTTGGTCATCATCACTGTTGGGTCATGACTCTTGCGCCTGAAACATCTGTAAACGCAAGGGTTTGCTTTATAGGAAAGATCTGCTCAATGGGGGAAGTTTAGCTTGCGAGCCATGTAACCATCACTGGAGCAAAAACTGACTTCACCCGCTGTAAGCCCCCCATGGCGACAGACTCTGGCGCTAGAGCAGAGCGATGGAAACCACGGGAATACAGAGAGCGTTCCTGACGCCAAACGCGGAACAGGGACATGGATTTGAGAGATTATTTGACATCGCTTCAACCGAGAGACGAGGAACAAGTGGAAAAAAAAAAAGTGAAAAAAGAAAGGAAAGTGTCGTTTATGTATGCATTTCTTGGCTCTTCCCTTGCATTTGAGTCACGATACGAAAGAGAGAAAAAAAGGGCTCCCTACTTCTCGAGTGCGCTCATGTCTCGGACCCCTGACCTTTTCTCTCCACCAGACGATTTAACTACCTACCACTGCGAGATATGGATGGATCGTGAGATAGCCGAATGAGAGAATTGACTGGATGATCAATTGAATGCCACCTCCAGCCACGTCAATACCACCTCTCGACGCATGAATGACAATTTGCGTGGTATGGTATGCCAGTAAGCAGCCATCCTTGCTTATTATACTGTACCTCGTAGCGATATATACAGGGTCCCCATCACGAGCTCAGCCCAGCTCAAGGCACAGGCGGTAAACCACCACCTGCAGATGAAATACTGTACAGAGGTTCGGCCGCAAAGTCCTTGCCCAAAAGAACTGTGGCTGGTGGGCCCACTTATCTTAAGATACATTAAGTACATTAAGCAAGAAGCCAGCTGCTGATCATAATCTTAATATAGGGGTTATAATCAGTAATAAATTCTCAATTAGCCACTATAAGCTCTATAATTATAGGCTTATTATAGAAGGCCCCCTCTGTAATAATCTTGACTCCTTGTACCTTGCAGTACCAGGCAAGGGTCCTTAGGTGTGGCGTAAGTTCTTCTGAGCAAGAACTTTTCGGCCCAACCTCCGTATAAACAAAATACATACAAATCTCAACTGCCACGTGGGGAAGTGCGTAATGCAGGGGGGAAACACATACCCGAGTCTGGTTTGCCAAAGTCTAGACTCGTAACAAGCAAGCCCCGAAGTATGTCTCCCTCCATCATCTCAACTCTGATCCGGATCGAGACGTCGCCAGCTCTCCCCTAAAAGAAAGGGGCCCGCTACCTTAGAGAGAATGAACGAACCTTGATTTTGTTTTTCTCATCCCTTGTAATGCAGGTTGTTTGCTTTTGACCCTCGTTGACGTGACCACTGGGAGGAGACGTGTCGTAAACGAGCTGTTGCCCCATAGCCCTATGATGAATCCATGCATGGCATCATTGACACCTAAGCATAATTGCTTTTTTTCTCCCCCCATAATATGCAAGTCAATTCAAATGCGATGAATCAATTTCCACCTAGAGTCCCAACGAGCCGGGACCCGTTCCCGTTCGCTGCACCACTTTTTTTTAATCTTTGGAGGCGTTGAGGCCAAGTGGGCTTTTCGCAACTCTGTTTAAATACGCTCTGAGGCCTTGCTGGCTTGTTTTTTTCGCAAACGGCACTCGAGATATCTTAAGCTCTACGCACGGCTGTGCCGCATTCCAGGTTCCTGGTTCTGTTAAAGTTAGGTTAAGCTGGGGGAGGTCAAAGTCAATACACTGGTTCTTGTTTACCTCTCGTTCCAAATCTGATCTGTAGTATTTTCGTGATCATCTCCCTGCTTAGACCTCCACTGCTGTGCTGTGAATATGGCGAAGGATTTCAATGTAAGGGAGTTTTCTTACAAAAGACAAAGTGACGATGTATCGTACCATTATGCAACCGTTGCGCATGTGTAACTGAGACTCTTTTGCTTTTTTTTTTCTTTTGGCTCAGTTGAACTGACTGTCACGTTTTGAGCCCGAGACTTGCATGCATCGTAAATGCCCTCACAGCTGAGATGACGCCAGACCCCAATCCCGCCCGCAAGGAAAAAAGAAAGCATCCAATCGAACAATACCAAAACCCCATTCGAGCAAGATGACTCCACAGGAAGCAAGGGAAACACACACAATTGAACATGTCACATCCCGTATTTCTGCAAATCTGACGTCTCACACGAAAGACAAGAGACAGAGCTGATGTAACATTGGAGGTCCGATAGACGGCGGCTCGGGACGGAAAGGCAATCTCACACAACCAAGATAAACTGTGGTCGCTGTCTATTGTCCCCATTGTGCATGCACACCTTATCTGTTTGAGCAAAAAGAGGCAATTCGTAGCAACCACCAACTGTGCTTAGTATCAGTGCGCATCGGCCGCGTAGAGCCTCCCGTATCTGAGCACCCATCCATCTCCAGGCGTTTTCGTGGCGTTTACATACAGGGGGGGCTGTTAATCTGCCCGCACTGGAAGTGGCTTTCGCATTTCGCGTCTGGGTAATTTACACTGGAGGGTGGCCTGCGTCGTTATTGACCAGAGGGTATTGTCGATTGAACTCTGTTATATTAGCGCTGCAATCAGAATGGAATCCTCTTGTTGCTCACCAACACTCTTGGGAGCACTCTACAGACTTCACCCACCCAGGCCAGTACAGTAGTCTCTGCACTAGCTGCACACTACCAGCCAGCCACAGACCCCGTCTAGTCCCAACAGACCGGGACACCACAGACAGAGAGAGAGAGAGAGAGGGACTCGGGAAAATGCCAAAATCAGTCCGAACCCAAGAGATTGGGTTTGGCAGTGGCGATTAGTTGGGGAATAAAAGAGACGTCGCACACAACACAACAGATCGGATGCGTGCAATTGGCTCGAGGGGATATGGAGAAGCAAATTACCGCTTCGTTTCGGACGACGCTACTGCGCTTCGGAGTAATTTCGCTCGTTATTAGTCACTGGCACTGGCACCCGAGTGCTTGGGTCGTAGACGTAAATGCTCTATCCACAATTAGGCGTGAAACGGTCCATCAATGAAAATATCATGATGCGACAACAATATCTCAATCTAAAACACCTCATCAAAAATCTCTTCTTTTCGTTCTCGTCAGGACCGTTACTGGTAGATCGCGGTTTCACATCTAGATCCTTCCGCCTTATTGTTTCCACCCAGATCTAGGGTAAGCCTGCGCCTGCAAGATTAACAACACGAGATGATGCGTATATTGAAGTGTTGGTGGTGTCGGCTAGAACAAAACAGGGGAAAAGAAGATGAGGCTAGACAAAATGTGTGTCGTCGCGTACCTGAAGATCGAGCTACGTTGATTGGCAGGATTGGGTCTACTCAATCGGAATCTTCCACTGGCGCTAGTAAGAAGCAAAAGTGGATCTCAGTTCTTGCTCCGAAGAGGAAGTT
The DNA here is from genome assembly GCA_022627125.1 of Fusarium chuoi. NCBI lineage: Eukaryota > Fungi > Ascomycota > Sordariomycetes > Hypocreales > Nectriaceae > Fusarium > Fusarium chuoi. The sequence goes on along the minus strand of JAJALE010000865.1, from coordinate 275,260 downwards.
GGAAATTGCGATTACTATTGTTTGTATTTGTCGGAGCGATACATGTGCTTCATTTACGGGGAAAACTCGCTCATTTGTCACAGGGTATTGTTAAATACCGACGGGTTAATTCACATGTGAAGCCTTCGTACTGCTGAGCTACCTTACGCATCGTGTAAATGTTTGCCTCGTCATTCATGCCACTTACGCAGCAAACACAGCATTTAGTTGACAGCAAGAGAGATAGCTTTATGCAAGGTACAAACATAACATCAGCCCTATCACTTCTCACATCACCCGATCTCACTACCCATCTCGCACAAACACAATCTCGTAGAATTACAAGGCATCGCAATATCATCTCGCATGATCACATCCACTTTCAAAGTCCAGACCTCGGCGTCCTCCGCGCTATTGACCAAACAGCCCAGACTCCGCCACTACCGAAGAATCGCGGTAGCTGCCTAGCCCACAAGTCGTTTTTTTTCTTCAATTGCAAATGACGAAATTGGCCGACATACCGAGGAATGCGGAAAAGCCTTGACCACGGAGTTAGAGAGAAATCGCCACCAGGTCGGTATTTGGTCAATGCAATGGTTGTGCGCAATGATCGACAAATCGTAAGCGAGAGAAAGGGTTCACGCACGTCAAAGATGCCAAATCCTGCTAGTCTTTTGGTCCGGCGCGTGCTAATCGCCCACCGGTTCTACCGTTGACAGCGGATAAACCCCTGGATGACAGAGCTTTGATGATGGACTAAAGTGGTGATCTCTAGTTTGACGGTGTGGCTAGACTTGTTAAATTCATCGGACGATGGCCTGGGGGCCAATCTTCACGTTTACAAACTCACCATACCAATTTTAGACAAGTTTGTTTGTTACAATATTTGGATAGAATGTCACAAGTCTCGCCTGACCGCGGGTGCCTACTTAGGATAATGCCATCTTTCAAGGTACGATGAATAACTGGTCACAATTCGTCCAAGTTATACTAAAGATGCCCAAGTTTATCCTCATAAAGTGGTCTAAGCATTTGTGTCACTTGAAATCATAGTCCCGAGTTTCTTACTCCCCTGTTGTAGAATTGTTGAAAACTGATATCATGATTACCCTACACAAGGAGCAATGGATTCCGCATTTAGGTTCAGCAGAGGTAAACTTGAATGAATTTAGGATATATCTTTATTAAATTTAGGATTTCTTTTCCTAAGTTTATTTTCAACACTTAAAGTGGAGATGTAGCCGCGCGCACCTCTTGCATCATCTCGATCATCTCGTGATCAAGTCGTGCGTACAGCCTCACGTTGGGGTCTACGTTCTGTAGTGACTTTACGCAATCACCCACATAGAGGGCTATCCTCGCTCTCCGATCAGGCCTGTGTCCAGAAAGAGCTTCGTGCGCGGGCTGAATAATATTGCTAATCCACTCCTCACGGCACTTGAGCTGCATATGTTGGAACGGCTGATACAACCAATCGAAATTGTCATCGACGTCGAGTCCGATGATACGGCACATGGTCTGGATGCATAAGGAGTCGCCTCGTTGTGTGATCGTGTAGGGGTTCTCGGCGAAGTGCTTAAGTTGTTCGATGTCCCGGACGTAAATCTTCCTTGCCTCTATGATGCGTTCCATCAGATCAAGAGTCTTGATGACTCTGTGCACATCCATGGTGTAAAGCCAGTCGTAGAGATGGGCCCAGGCGAAGTGTGTTGCTGCCGACCTGTCCTGCAGGATGTGCGTGACGTTGTCGATAAAGTGCTTGGGGGCGACGTGCTCCCTGGCCCAGGCACGGTTCGCAGGCTCAAAGAGCAATCTCATCTCGATGCCGTTGGTGTCTTTTTCAGAGTACGGAATGGGCCTGAAGGCCTCAGGCTCGGGGGGGAGGTTCTCGCAGGTGGGCAGCCCGTCGACGCCGGTGATCAACTTGCTCGTGTCGACGTCAGGGTTGATGATCGGATTGTCGTGATGATGGCGGATCCATGCGAGGCGGCGGTCGAGTAACTGCTTCCAGCGATCCATCAAGCCGGGGATGATGCACGATCTGCTGCCTCCGTCTTGGAGCCTGATAAGGGGAAGTTGGGGACGTTCGGCCATGATTGATAATGTAGAATGTTTGGAGCGGGCAAAGATGTTGTAGAGATGAAATGGTTGATGGGGATGATGTTGATGACAAAACGGGCTGTTTTGATGATGGATTCTGGTGAGGTGATGAAGAGCGAAGCACCAGGTGCTGAGAGGGCTTCTTATACCCCAGGCAGCTGCGAACAAGGTTACTGATTGAAACACCACAAAAGTGTATCATCTTGTTACAAATCAGAAGACTTATTCTTATATATTACCTTTCAAGAACCAAAGTTAATCCGGAGTTAGTATATCACTTGTTGGGATGTCATAAGCTTCATTCAATAAAAGGCTTGATAGACGTGCAAGCCGAACAAGAGTGTATCATGAAACTTTATTCGGCAACTGAGCGAATCAGTGCCTGTCTCCAAAGGGAAGTGACTTCCCGCGGATGCTTTTCTGAAGGAAGGTAATATTTTCAACGGACTGATGCCTTGGGTCTGTAACCACGACAGATGGCAGAGGAGGCGACGGTTGAGGAGCAAGGACGAAGAAAGGGGGGTAACAAAACTCGAGACCTGGACCCTTGATCATGACAAGTTTTGTTATACATTAGCAAGACTTAGGTAAGTTTAGTGTTACTTATTATCACTCCTCAAGGCAGAGCGGTTCAGTCTCCCCCTCTCCTCGCCGGATCCTGCAGCCTCGCAAGCTCCAACAACAACCTCCAAGTATAAATCGTCATATCAACCTCCCTCACAGCCCTGCCCATCCACTCCCTCCCCTGTCTCGCCACCCTCTCCGCCACCTTTTGTCCCGCCTCGTTCAACGTCAAGTAATTCACCAGCTCAGGTAGTTCCTCCAAACTTTGGCTCACGGGTATGTAATGCACCCACGGGACCAACCGCTCATCATGCCATTCTCGGAGAAGAGTCTGTTTGAGGGGGAGTGTGTTTGATGACAGGAGCTTATAGTAGCGCCCGCTTATGCCGTTGCCGTCGAGGTCGAACGCGAGTTTTGAGTGGAGTGCTGCGTCTTTGTCGGCCCATGGTTTAACGGGGAAGAACGTTTTTTGATCGCGGCAGAATTTGCGGTCGCATTGGAAGATTCTTGTGAAGCCGACGTTGTATAATCTTCCGTTTAGAAACCATGACTTGACGGTGCTGATGACGCTGTTTTTCTCTCTGAGGTATGTGTGCTCTTGCTGCCCAAGGTTCTGCGCCAAAGTCACGAATCTCTGCCGTTGGTGGTTCCGCCACTGGTCACCAAGAGCGTAACCTCCTGTCGTCGAGCCCGTCCAGTATAAGTTATTCTTCTTCTCTGACCATGGAATGTCATGGGACTTATCATACTGGAACTCTTCTTCGACGTATGCTGGACTTGGAAAGAGGATATCGCCCATTGTTGAGAATGCACCTGTTGACAAGACTGGGGCTAGACCTTCAATGAGACGAAAGGTCTTTGGGCTGATGAAAGTCCCGTGCATATCCTTGTACTCGGGATGTTTGCACAAATCTGACTGGGAGAGGTGATCTTTAACAAAAGAGAGCCCGAATGTCTCGACTCTAGATTGGTCGTCCCTATAGGTCTTATGTGATGGGCAAGACCGTGTCAAGGCATCCCAAGTCGGCTTCATCGACACATCATTCAGTCGGATAGCTTTGTCAACACTTCCTTCTTGCGGTGGTATGATAACCCTCGGTTCATCAAAATGGTTGATCAGAAACTTGACATCCGGCAAAACTCCTGGAAGGTTCCACAACAACTTATCAAAAATATAACTATAGTGCCGATCATAAGAACGGCTCGGATGCCGACACTTTGTCTTCGCCGTCTTACCCGAAAACTCACAGAGCCAAACCTCACTCCGCGGCGTATTATATACCTTTCCCATCATTTCAGAAGCCTCTTTCCCGCTGAGTTCCAGGAATGGCGATATAGCGCTGTGGATCGTGTCAAACTCATCAATGATGGGTGAATTGTGCTTCAGGGAGTATTGGAACCATGCTTCGAAACCAGGTGGTGGATCAAGACTGTATCGCTGTTTGTACTGCTTTACTGCTGCTGGGTATGTTCGAGATTGGCCTTTAAGCTTTCTTTCAAAAATCGGTGTTGCCTCTTGAGTTAATAATTTGATGGGGTGAGATTGGGAGATGAATGTGGTGGATGATGAGGATGTTGCGTCGTGGATCATGTATTCGTTGTAGAGATAGGGAATTATGGATGCTAACAAGCAGGACCACAGGAGGGCCTTGCCTTTGGATTGGTTTGGGAGTAGTTGGCTTGTTTGATAGAGAGTGAGTGTCGAGACTGCGACGTGGGATAAGGCTTGAAGTTGGGAGGTTTGTGAAAAGGGGTTTCTGGTGCAGGCGAGAGCAAAGGTTCCTATCGTGGTAGCTATGCACCACGAAGTTTGTCTTGCCTGGGTTTGTTAGTGTGTGTATGCAAAATGCTTGACAGGTCTACGTACGGCTCGAATGGTAAAGAACCAAGACAAGGCCTTGACTAATCCCGCAAAGAGGACGAGAATGACATTGCTGTTTGGAGGTCCGAGAATGAATGACTGAAAAGCCACAGCAATGAAAAGGAGGACTATCGTTCGGCCTGCAATGGTCTTGATATTCGTCTCCATGTCAACTGATGACAGCGATAATATTCTCACTTTGAAGTCAGGACTGATGACGCTGTAGACAATAAAGAGAGAAGCCACTAATATGACCGATATGAGGGAGCCGAAGAGATCTCCATTCGAAAGTGAGAACGCTGAAAGGACAGCGACTAGTGTCGTCCCCTTGATAGTGCTGATAAGAGGTGAGGTAGGGACTGGATCAGATAATATGCTTGATTGAAAGTACGTCTGTACTGTAAGGAGAAGAGGCGTCAAGAGAGGCTCCAGTGAGTCAGCACGGTTTCACCGGATGAGTATCCCGTATAGCTTACGTAGAAACCGATAGTCATACTCTCAGCCCTGTAAAAAGCCGCAGCTGCGATACCCAAGGTAACAAGCCATTGCGACAAAGACGAATGACGCTGTTTTTGCGGGTCGTTCAATAACGGCGAAGATGGCCGGATGTTCGGTAAAGCAGTATACTTGAGAAGAAAAGGCAGAAGAGCCCAACAGACAATCTCGGAGCACAGCTCCAGCCGTCTAGAGGGGATATACTGCGACACCGTCGTGAATACAACAGCGGCTGTAGCAGAACCCACCACGTGGTCAACAGTGTTAAGGGGCGCCATGCCCATTATGAATAGCGTCACCTGCGAAACATGAGGGGATCCAACTGGCAAGGCAAAGCTGAGGGGCTAACGGGCTCAGCTGATATCAGGAACAAAGTAAGCCTCAAGAGAACGTCTACCAGTAATTTCAAAGGGAAAGCAATACAGAATATGGACAGCAAAACCCTCCTTAAAGACTCCCCCGTTCCCCCTCAACAAGCCAAGCGAGCTTGGCATGCTGCTAAAAACATCTTGGCGCCCACGGTGAAAATTGCCCGGACGAATTGAACGACCAGGCACCTGCATAACTATTCTGTTGGTCTAACAGTGAAATGTGACAGTAGTAGAATCCTTTGTGGCTGTGTCCATTCTACGTCGTCACTCTAGTGCAAATGCCGGGGTGTTCATCTCGTATCATGACGATTTCCGACGATTCTATTGGACGGGAGTCAGGCTGTGCCGATCATCCGCAGTTAAGCTGTTGGTTTGACATTCTCTGAAACGACCAACACGAGGTTCAGAATAGGAAACTGCCGAGGTGCCGAAGAATCTCGTGGTTCCCATTTCTCCACGGTGTTTATTTTCATTCTTATGCAGGGAGGAACGCGTAATTCAGAGGTCGTGTTGAAGCCAAGGAATTTGACCAGGAGGCTAATTCAAGCTTAATAAGGTATTCGCTGGGATCAGCGCGCTATGAGGCCAGAAGCGGTTAGTATGGGGCGGTATACGCTGCGATTCATCTTATTCGTCGTCATGATTTGTTAAGGCGAGTCTTGGCTTTCTGAAACGAGAGATTGGGTTGAGAACCTTATTCATTGTTCCTTGAAGAGAAGCGATATTGAAGCCATCGTTATCCAGGTGTTAGTATCAGTCATACAATAGTATTGATTCTCAGCGATAGAACTACGTAGAAGCTGCAAGATATCATTATCATGTCGTGCAAGTCATTATTAAGCCGCGCGTCTCAGACAGTTTAGCTGCTTGGCGAGAGTAAGCGGGGGATAATTGTACCTACACAAAGCATCGAACCTGTTCATTTGAGGTAAACCCCTGCGATGGCCGGCGTTCCTAAGGCTCAAGGTTGCGACGCATGCCGTAAGCAGAAGAAAAAGGTACGCCATGACAACATATGGATACATGACGGCGCTGATGAAATCAGTGTGATCAGGCTAAACCCGCTTGTGCACGATGCACACGCCTCAAGCTCCAATGCACAGGAATCGGTGTAAAGCGCTTCCTCTTCAAATCTGAAAACACCCAAGCTGCTAAGAAACACACCAAAGCAGTAGCTAGACCGTCTTCGGCGCTGAGTAATGACAAGACGTTGGTGGCGGGTAACTTGGTGCATATTCTTGAGTTCGACAACCCAGGCTATGACATCTCAACGTATGGCTGGTTCGTCAAAGACTTGCCGCGTCACGTGGGGTCAAGTAAACCGCTCGATGCAGCCATCTCGGCGTTTGTAACGGGTTTTGGACCGTTGAAGGATAGGAGTGCTTCAAAGGTTGATGCGTTGGATAAGTATGTTTTTGCGTTGAGGGAGTTGAGGGAGTCGATGCATGATCCTAAGCAGGCGTTTTCGGCGGATAATATGTGCTCGATCTACTTGATATCGATCTGCCAGGCATGTCTTCTACTCTGCCGTGGCACACAAAGGCTAATTGGGATGTTCATAGGAATGGCTTGGTAGTGGTGGTAGTGGCGTCACTGGTCCGGGCAGTGTCAATTCGAAGCACCATGAGGTACTCGCATACTTGCTTCAGAACGCCATCCTCAAGTCCCAGTTCGACCCCTCCGATAAGCCGTTTATGCAAACCATATTTTCTATTGTGGTAAGTCCCTCCCCTCATCCATGTCTCGTACTCACAGGCGTCAGGTCCTCGAGAGTTTCACCAACCCCAACATCCAACTCGGCCCCTGGTTCTGGCAAGCTCTCTCAGTTCTAGGCGATGCAGCACGCCCTCTCAAATCAGGAGACGGCACCTCTTTCGCAAGCCTCAATATCGGAACGATGGGCGAAATGTCCTGCTTCATCCGTGATCCTGATCGATACCTCTACCAAATCCAGTGCACATATGCTCTTATTCAGACAGAACACCCAAGACTTATCAGAGCAGCTGAGGAGGCAGTTGCTAAAGCAAAAGCTTCTAGATCAACCTTTCTCGAGCGAAGAATGGGGATACGTTTCCATACAGCGATCGCGGCGGTACTGACGATGGCTGCTATTCTGAACCGCATTTTACGGTCCTACGATGGCGACCCTGTTCTTGTGGCGGATGCTAAGCGCTACGTTGACGAGAGTATTGTACTAGGCCGGGCTGCTAGTTGTAATCGCCCGATTGCAGCTTCTGCGGTGGCTTCGCCTCTTGCACTGTCTTTAGCTGCGTTGGATGATTACAGACGAGAAGAAGTTGAGGAGTTGCTCGTGGAGTATCAGACTGATTTCCCCGGCTTGAACTACTTTTCTGATGTCAAAATGGTCAGGAGGGGGTTTGGTGATATAGACAAGAACAATCAGAGGAAAGTAAGGTTGCTGTTATCAAGCGAAGAAGAGTTCGATATTGGTTCAGGTGAAAATGACATAGATACCGAGATTGGACCGGGGTGTACAATATTGTAACGATAGCCAAAGAAATGACAAGACAAAGAAGAACTTTTGAACAGTCCCTTCTCTCATACTTCCAGCCGAGAGCTAACTCTTAGGCATAAGTGAAGCCAATGAATATATCCCATATGCGTTGACTTTCGTGCTGGGTCTTGATCTTCGGTTGACCCCTTAATATCATCACGGCGGCTCACGCTTCCTGCTCAATATCCTTCAAAAACGCAACAATCGCCTCAACCATCTGCCCCAACCCCGGATCCTCAAGCGGATAATGTCCCGCCCCCTCCAACATAACAGTCTTGACCTTGACCTTATCAATATCCTTCAAAAAAGCCTCCGACAGCCAAAGAGGCGTCCATCGATCCTGAGCCGGCTGCGTCAACAAAATCGGACACGTATCAAAGTCCTTCGGTTCCTTGGCTGGTTTATACGTCGTAAACGAAGATAAAAAGCTCATCGACACCCATGCGTTTGCCGAGCTGTTATCGCGCATACAAGCTGCGAGTGCTTGGGGGTTGTTGACGAGTGTTGACATTCAGCCGGTGATGTACATTGGCATCGACATCCATCCTAGACCGAGAGCGTGCATTACTCTCCCCATCGGCGCACCGATACGACTCATGAAGAGATTTCGACAAGCAGCGTCAGCGACACTTTTAATCCTCATATCCATAAAACACATGCCCACAATCCCCCTAACACGCTCATTCATCCCCGCAGCATGAAACGTCAAACCACCACCAGCACTCAATCCATAAAGCGCAATAGGTCGATTATCGTTCTCATATTCATGATCAACAAACTCGCTCGCGATATTAACCCACTCCGCAAAATCCCAAACATGGCCCTTTTTCGGAACTGTGCAGCCATAGCCCGGCATGTCGATGGCGACGAGTTCAAACCCTGCTTTGTGGAGGGGCACGCCGAGAAGCATTGACATCATGCGTCCGTTGGTTCCCATACCGTGATGCATTATGAGTCTGACGCTGGCGGAGGGGTTGCGCCATCTGTCGAGATGGAGAGCGTGGCCGCGGTGATGCCATACTTCCTCAGTGGGAGAGTGATCGGGTGTGAAGTGTAGACGTTCAGGGAGGAAAGATTGGATGTCTCTCCATTCTTGTTGTTTGGCGTATGTTGGAAGTTCCGACATTTTGATGTGAGTTTTGATGGTGATGGTATGTCGTTAGTTTATCTGGTGGGATATCGTTACTTATAGCAGTCTGCGGTGCATCTATGAGCCCAACGGAGTTCCGCCCAGGGAGCCAGAAAGCATCTGACTCTGAGCTTAGGTGCTAAAAAGAATTGGATAATAGTCAGCTAGAACTATACTAAACTTGCCTAATCTTTTTATCATTTGGGATAGAGATTCTAAGTTTTCTTGCCGCTCAGAACTTTTTCGTAGTGTGCGATTCGCTGACGTGAGAAATCGACGGAGTCGGGAAGATATTCGCACTCGGATTGGATCGTGTGGCAGCCGCCTTTCAAGAGATCCAATTATGACTAACTGAATGTTTGAAGGAGCATATGGTATAAGCTTAGTAGATGCCAGGACGGGCGATTCTTCCTGATGTAACCCATTCTTCTATATGCTTTTGCTGACTTGTTATAATCGACTGCGGGGAAGCTGTTCTCATTTTAGACTCGTCATATTAAGCACCATATCTGTTGCGACACGTAAGCAACCTTTAGCTGTCGAGGCTCATTGCTATTGGCCGTGGGACTGTCGAGTAGTCGTTCTCGGATGTTGGAAGCTCTAAATTGATATGTGGCTTGAGCCGAGATCCAAGGGACTGATTGTCCGGATCAAGTTCAGATGGCAAGGACGAATACGAATGAATGAAAAAGGTTCGCTGTCCAAGGTGGTACCATATGGGCTAAATGATATTTGTCCGGTAGGGATATGATGATGTTGGCCAATTGAGTTGATGTCCCGCGGTCACGACATGAGCAACTATTCGCAGCTGCTGACGAATTTTGGATACATCTTAAAGCCATGCGAGGGAGAAGAAATGTTTCGATTGTCCAGCCGGTAGTGAGCTGCACCAACTCAGACAAGGTTCAGTTCTAATGACCAACGACAACAACCCGAAACATAGGCCATTCGCGTATGCAACAAGGTTGCATCGTCAAAAATGTTGTAACATGGTGACATCTCCCTGCTGTAGTGTATGAAACACCACAAGGATGAGAAATAAGGTTATCAGATCAACAAACTCGATCGCCAGTGTCGCAGACTACCCTGCAGACATCCAATTCCGGTCGCACTCCAGTATTGCCAACGGTGACCTCCGTCAATGAAGCATGTGTGCTCAGTAATGACAGTTGGGAATTACATGATGATTAGTCACCCGTCCATGCTGCGCGAAAGAAACTGTCGCTGAAATCGCCAAGGCAACGTCGGACCACCGCTCGCCTCACATCAACTTGACAAGCTTGGCAACAAAAGGGCGCCGACCACGGATCTCGCTCTTTGCGGCTTACCTTCCTCCTCCAGCATAAAATCCAACGGTCTCGGACATTTAAATTCCAGGAATAACCATAAACCCGCCTCATCTCAACCCGCCCTCTAGCTCAAAGCAGCCACGTCGCGTTACGCAAGGATCTTCACGCGGCCCGTAGAACATTTCGTAGAAGCAATTTTTTCCCTTCCATCCTAGTTTTCATCATGTCATGTAACTCCACCGTCAACCTCCGATCGGAACGCGATTGTGGATTTCGCGTATGTAAATGCCCAGCTTTTCGACTCCATTTTCTACGAATAACCACAAAACACGAGCGGGTTCCACTGTCAGATGTTGGGAGCATCAAGAGCTGACATACATAACCTTAAAAACTCTATTCAGCGAAATCGGTATGCTTACAGAAGCGGGAAAAAAAGGGAATAGTGACGAGATGATTGGAGACAAGTGCCGTACGGAGTCAGGGCCGGATACTCGGACATACGTAATGCTCCACTGGCTGCAAAATTGAAAGGTTTGACGGAGGCAAAGGCCCCACTGTTCCGGTGCTCCATCCGGCGGAGCTGCCGGGGTGGCCGAGGACCAATCGGCGGGGAGGTATCTACAAAACATCAGCATCTTCTGAGATTACCTACCTCTGAGTCCTCGTCAAGGGACCTTCCTATCTTGTGTTACAAACGAGGTTATCACGTAATGAACTGAGCAGCTTCACTTCCCCCACGGGGAGCTATCCTCTTGAGTAATCCCATCTCTTGTAATGCTACACCTGCAATTGGACCCCGGAGCTCACTTTTCCCCATCGAACCACCAAAAATGTGCATCATAGCTCCCGCCACAACCTCCGATCGGAGGTCTCTTCGGCCTGGGGTACAACATAAAAGGGTGATAATATGGAGAACGACGGGCCGCTAATAACGTCAAGTCTGCCCAAGACCCTTCCATTGACTTTTCCTTTTCACCTTCTACCTCCTTTCCCAATTCACTCTCCCCATTCAACGTCGTCGGCTACGCAGGACCGTAGCACCTCACAATGGGCATCATGAAGTTTTCAAAAAAGCCTGTCGAGCCTTCAGCGCTGACATCTCACCCTCCCGAGTCCAGCGCCTCAGATACAGAACCACCAAAGGATGAGGCCGATTTCCAAGCTGTTCCTGCTGGCACTGAGGAAAAGGGCAATATCTTTGATCAAGGCGGGAAGAATTACAGAACCCTTGGACGATGGGATACCATCCTGATCCTATTTACAAACCAACTCGGTCTTGGCATCTTATCCCTCCCCTCAACGATAAAAACCCTCGGAATCGTCCCCGGCATAATCGCAATCCTCGGTATCGGCGCTCTATCGTGGTATGCAGCGTACGAACTCCTCCAATTCTACCGCAAACATCCCAATGTCGTCAGCATCGTCGAAATGACCCGCATCGTCGGCGGCGCATGGTTTGAGTCCTTCGCCGGCTTCGTCATGATGATCCAAGTTGTCTTCATCGTCGCTTCAGCTACAGTCACGCTATCCGTTGCGCTGAACACGCTTAGTAGTCATGCGACGTGCACTGTGATCTGGATTCTTGTGGCGTGTATCGCGTGTTACATCTTGTCGATCCCACGAACGATGAAGTTTGTTTCAAAAGCGGGAATTCCCAATGCTGTTAGTGTCGTGGCGGCCTGTTTGATCGTTTTGATCAGCTTGGCTGTTTCGGGACCTGCGACTGCGCCGGAGGGTTGGCATAAGGAAATCAAGGTTGTTGGAAACCCTACGTTTCGCGATGGTCTCAATGCTTGTTTGCGCGTTGTATTCTCGTACGCTGGCACATTTACATTCCCGTAAGTTTCTTCCTTCAATATCGGTTGAACAAAACTGACTGTAGACAGCTCATACATGGCCGAAATGCGAGATCCCGCAAAAGACTTCCGTTTCGCCCTTGCAGTCCTCGAGATCGTCAGCACCCTCTTCTACATCGCCATGGCTGTCGCCCTCTACTGTCTCGCTGGCGACCTCACAACCTCCCCCGTCCTCTCCGCGGCATCCTCCATCCCCGCCAAAGTCGCCTACGGAATTATCCTCCCTGCCGTCGTGGCAACAGCCCTCTCAATCGGCCACACAGGCTGCAAATACGTCTACGTGACCGCGATGCGACAAATGCGCGCAACCCACCAAGTCACCGACAACAGCGTCAAATCTTGGGTAACATGGATCTTGTCCGTCACTGGATTTTGGGTTCTGATATTTGTCATCTCAAACGTCATCCCTATCTTTGACTCGATTCTGTCGATTACGGCTGCCACGACGATTCCGTGGTTTACATATGGCTTTGCAGCGATTTTCTGGCTGCATCTTAACAAGGGTCTTTATTTCTCAACGTGGAAGAAAGGGCTGCTTACTGTGGGAAATGTTGTCATGATTGCACTGACATTGTTCATGAATGCGGGTGGATTATGGGCGGCTATCACTGAGCTGCTGGATCTCTTTGCCAGCAACAAGGATGGCATTGGAGGAGTTTTCTCATGTGGAGATAACTCCATCTTCTGATTCAAGTTCTATAGAGTGCAATTGACTTTTTGTTATTCATCCTCGCTCCCAAACACATCTGAACAGGGTTAAATTAGCTGCCTGCGCGAAATTATCCCATTAACTATTTGACTCCAACACTCTACGTTGGCCATCCACACACCTATAGTTACGGCGTGAACATGGTATAACCTTGACGCATTGTATCTCATCCAATTTGATAGCCAGATTGTAGTACATGTCGACATCGTTACCAGATCCCCAGCCTCATTAACATGATGGTATTCATTCCCTGTTACATCCACAAGTCGCACAACCATGGTTCTCTTCGATCATTTCCTTGCCTCGTTTTCGACCGTCACATGCCTCGTGGTTCCCGGCGAGCCCAAAACAATGCCTTTCCACACAGTCAAAATACAAACAACACTGCTGAATAACAATATCTTGTACCATTTCACCTTGAGCTTCTCATTCATCATCTGAAGAATCGCTCGATTCTTGGCACCATCCTCCATACCCTTTGGCTTCGTCAACAAGCCTATTCCTCGGATCCTCCAGCGCCCGTTCCGCCATCTTCTCCATAGCTGCATCATCTATGCTGCGGCTTTCGTTCTCCGATGGCATGCCATGATAGCCAGGTAAACCATCTTCACCGACTCGAACACGAACTTTGCCTAGCACACCAAGCGTCTCAAGCCAGGCTATGCGCCGATTGAGAAGTTGAGACCAGGCGTCAGACATATTCTCTTTGAAGTATGCTTCAGTCGGGAGATCTGACGGGCGTGTATACATCTGAAACTCGTGTGTCCAGATAGTGCCGGACTTCAAGCTACTCCCGAACAGAGATGTCGGACCATCCTTGGTTGTATCGAAGAAGTAATCCGTGTAGGGGAAGTCGCTCGTGGTTGAGTTGCAAAATGTGATCTGGGCAATAGCTTCGGGAATGGCGATTTCGATCTCGACGCCGTCCGTGGTCGGCAGTGATGGGTGACTAAGAATTCGCAGATCGGGCATCCCAAGCAACGCCTGTTTAGTCGGAGATATACGAAAGGTGCCGGAGTAGTCTTGGGGGAGGACCATCTTGGTACCATTGACCATGAATGGGAAAATATCCACGCGTTCGTCAACGATAACGTTGGGATCGATCGCCTCAGCCTCGTATATAAGGTCGCGTACTCGGTCAGAATCAATAGCGGAATCATCAACGAGAAATGCAATACCACCCTCTGTCAGCATATCGTTGGTGTACATGAGTTGTATGATCCGGAAAGGGTGAGCAAAAGCAATACACTGAAGATGTTCATGAATCTTCAACCAGTGTTCAAAGTAAACCAGGAAGACTGCCAGAGAAACTTCAGGGACTGGCTCTTTAGCATATGGCTCTCTACGTCTGGTGGGGCTCTCAGAAATGGTAACCCAGAGCTCAGTAGCGAAGAGCATTGCCGTGGCGTTGAATTTGTCCCCAGGATGAGCTTTGGCGAAAGCAGCCACGTCCGAGTAAAGTCTAGCAGGGTATCTCATGTTGGAAACGTAAGGGGCGCGGTAGAGAAATGTCGCAGGCTTACAGTCGATGTAGTGATGCTGCGAAATGGAGGGAAGTATTTCGTGATAGCGGCGATTTTTGGGCCCATGGAGCCGACCAGAGTCGACACATTGTTCGAGGTTGGGTGAAATCCGATGAGGAACTTGCATGGTTGTTGGTGGCTGAATGCGAGCCACGACGATCGGAGTTTGTCCATCGTGAAGGGACCGAGATGACTCAAAGGCCAGACCCTTCGCGTGCTCGACAGTGATGTCCCCATCGGCAAACGCTTTCTCCCAGTCCTCCCCAATCAACATGTGCTTCACCGCGCGAAGATTCCCAGGTACGGTGAGAGCATGATGGAGAATGACCTCAGATTGGCAGAGAGTCCCTTCAGAACGAACTTCGAGTTCCAAATCACACAGATCATCGGTATCCGGGTATACGTCAGGATGCCTAGCAGCCGCGCTCGCAAGAACTGGCTCCAGCGTGTACGCAGAATAACCGACCAACAGTCGCACTGGAATCGAAGCATTGCAGTACGCATGCATCGATTGAGGCACGGGATCGAGAGGATGAAAACGGTCTCTATCCCAAAGGAGTGTGCCGCGGGCCAGGACGCTGGTGATCATCCAGTCGCCTAAGGGTTGCCGTTCGCCATTGAAGTAGCCGCCGCCGTGAAGATGTCCGACCGTATTAGCGATGACAACACCTTCTTCGCTCACGAGAGAGGCTTTTCTCCCTTGGATGATGGTGCGCGCACCTCTCCATGGAGGCGGCTCTCGAGGCATGATAGCGATGCTAGTGATGAGCGACGTTAGTTAGCGCGGAGATGTGAGAAGAGTGAACACAACTCACCACTGAGCAGGCGCTCGTTGGAATGCAACAAATGGAGATGTTACAAGAAAGTCCTTGAGTTTCAGGCTATTAAAGTATCGGTGTCGCCAACAGTTCCGAGGTGGCCGCGGTGTTGTAAGGCGTAAGCGCTGAGGGCGATGCTGTACTCGTTTCCGCAGAAGAGTAATGACTGGAGGCGCGTGGTCTGAGATACCGAGAGGAAAGGAAGTCTGTTGAAAAGAAGGCTCACGTGATCCTAAGACTTAGGATGAGACGATGCTGTCACGCGGTGATGGATTTCTAGTTGGCAGTGCCAAGCACAGGTAAGAGGTGCTTGGGCGAGTTTGAGAGATAAGTTTACTCTCTCATTTATTAAAATGAATGCATGAATTGTATGTGTTTAGATACCCTAGGAAAGAAAGAGGACGTAAGACCTTGACATCGGGTATCAAAATACAATCAGCAAAATGTATACTTAATTTAGGCTGAACCTGTCCAACAAAGCCAAATAAACCAATTCCACAATAATGAACATCACTAAAATACTTGCCTTTTTCATACCAGACTTGGTCTTTCAGGATCTGTAGCAATTTCGTCTAGCCTCCTGAGCATCTTCTCCAGTTCACTTATCTCCTCTTCTGTTTCTGTATCAACCGGTAGGATATCGCCCCGCGGGGGAAGTTGTGGACCATGACATTCCCACACAACTCCAACCGCCTCAGCTGATTGTACTTGAGTCTCTATCAGGATATATGAATCGACTTCTAGATAGACAGCCTCTATCTTGGGAGCCCAATACTCTCGTGCAAATGTCAACAGGTCAGCATAGTTACCACGCTCTCTTCCAAAATCCATGACAAGTCTTTCAAATAGCTTCAGTTGCGAGCTGTCTTCCTCTTCAATCTCATGACGATCCTCTGTCGATATTGGACCATAGGTCTGACTATAACTGCCATCACCTAAGCAACAACAAGTATGACGAAGATCAAGGGAAAAAAACGTAGCGTGGCGCACAGCTGCCCTATCAAACCAATGTTCCTTGGCTAAGTCGTAGCCAAGATGGCGTAGCAGATCACACATATATTCGAAGTGTTCAAGAACAACACTGATGGTTTGGATAATCCCAACCTTCAGAACCCAAGTCTTTTGCCAATTCATGGCAGCAATGAGTTTGGTCAAGGGCGTGCATCCTTTTGGGGAACATTGGCATCGGCAGTCGTCAATATTATCTTCCTCAAAAACGATACTCGAGACTTTGGAAGAGAGAGGGACACGAAGTCCAAATCTAAATGAGTATACGCACGTGCCGAGGTAGGCCATGAAGTAGTGCGCTGCTGTTGTACGGCCCCATAGAGTCGAGACAGTGGAGCGGAGATCTCCCCCATGATTAACCAGCCAAGAGATAAATGAAGAGAACAAGAAGTCTTGATGTCGAGGGCTGGAGTGACTAGAGCTGAGCCATTCAGCTAGTGAGCGGAAGACGTCATCAAATAAAGTTATTGGTATAATAAAGCCACTTTGTAGGGCAAATTCGGCAACTTCGCCATGGGACATAAGCGTGTAGACTGACCGGGAATCCTCTGGACCCTGTGTATTGTCGTAGACTCTCAAACGTATCGGAACATGACATTCTTTAGCCTCTAGGAGCCGTTGAGTCTGGGCCGCGTTCTGATCCAGAATACCAGGTTGGCAGAATTTCAATTTTTGTCTTTCTGCTGGAGTGAGCTCTCGCTGTGCTAGTTCTTTCAGCTCCTTCCTTCGGGATGCTAGACTCTGGATGATACTCTTTTGGCCTTGTATGCAGATCAGGGTGTCGTGACTCCACGGCAGCTGCATGGCCAGTTGGACAGAATTCGTGAAAATCGCAGACTCAGAGCGGAGCAGTTCGTCAAGGACTTCGCAGCCGTTACAAACATTTGATCCCGGTTCTTTTTTAGACTTGCGAGCATGACATAATGCGTCGATTGCATGGTCAATTGCGTAATGGCCGTTGTTATCTTTAGCATTTAGTACCTTGTGATTCGCATGATTGACAAGCACTCTCAAGATCGCCGCATTCTGAGTCTGGACCGCGATGTGTACAGGGGTCTGACCAAGATGATTGATCTCATTGATCGATAATGGATGCTTCTCCAGAAAGTCTTGGACCACGTCTTGATCTTCCATGAGGACGAACCTACTGAGTTGACCAAATTCGAGGTCTATAAGGTTAGAAAATTCCTAAGATTCAAGGTTGGTCAGAGTAAACTACTCACAATTTGATATTTCTGGGAAGTCTCTAACCAAGTGGAACTGTTCCTGGAGACTATTGTAAAGGAAGGGAGACTTGCAATCTTGACCGGCAGAGTCACCACAACTGGACAGAAGAGAGCTGATCATTTCGCCAGATCTTCTAGAATTAGGAGATATGATATTCTGGCAAATTTGTGCTAGAAGTGGTGAACTATATGGCTTTTAGGATGTATACTCCAACTTCTGCAGAGCGAATTCCACCAAATAGATGTATTTATTAATTTGATGAAGACGTACCTTGTTCTTGATTCTGGATGTGTAGCGGGATTGATAAAAGTGGACAGCATACAAAAAACCCGTAGAGCTTCATCCACAAAGCAGTTTTCGCCCGATGGGAAAACCTAATGGCGGTTAGGTCGATATTAGTCCTGTTAGGAACATATAAACAACATACCGATATCAAGCATGTTACGTGATCGACGATTGATCGACCAGATTTGTCCACATCGGTAATTGACGCCCTCTTGTCGGCAAAACACCACTTAAGCCGCCTGTAACATGATAATAAGAGTGTTTCGCGGTCATTATCTGTAGGGAGACGCTGAAGATCCATCGCTACTTCTACAATCTTGAAGGAAGGGGACTGGCTTCTGTCGACGGTTTCAACCCAGGCGAGACTTTGACCAAAGTCCATGCCACCAGTACCTGCTGTAATAAATAGCGAAAAGTGGCTGGCGTTTCTCCAGCGACTTTCAACAAAAGGAATAGGAAATTTAAGTGTGCGCTTTGTTTGTTGCTTCAGGGGTTGCTGGGTTGAAAGTGGGCACCCAGGTGAGTGGTAGTCGGTGAAGCTCATTTCATTTTCGACAATGAAAGGGCCCCATTGTCGCCGTTCGCGCCGTTTACAGGTCTTGCGACATACGCAGAAAGAACTCGTCGTCCAAAAACTCCCATTTTGATATCTTGTTGATTGAATTCCGGACATCGTCGCGTTGGACGTTGAATCTCGCAAGCAAATGGCGCTTGCGACAGTCGTTTCGACGATGTTCTCGATCGCATTCACAGGCAGATTGTTGCAATTTCCCCGATTAGGCTCGGGGAGTCGTGTAAGTATGTTGCCGAGAATCTGGTGTATACCTTGGATGGACATTTGGGTAACATAGACATTTCTTCTGATCACAGGACTTAGCATCCATCCTAAGTAGGGCTGGGTTAGGTCCTCTCACACTTGTAAAATGGTCAAGGCAAACTGTAGAACACTGATTGTATTAAATAGTCGTTTTTCCAAGTTCTCTAAGTTCTGCTTTTTGAAGGGATATTTTAGTTTGACAATAAGAGTTCGGGCCTTTGAAGTGCGACTGCTAGGTATAGTATCCTGGCCTCTTAAGTCTGACACCATTTTCGACAAATCGTTGATGGCGATCGCACAATTGGCCTGTCCTTGGCTGATCGCTCTTTCAAGGTTGGCATCGCTAATACCTGTATTAGAAGCCCAGGCCTGCAGGGAGATCAAAGACGATTGAAAGTCTCGGGCATAATTCTTTGCGCGCTCAAGATCGGCGTCCCGGCCGTCGACGCTGTTGAGATATTTAGATATCTCGGTGAATAACTGAAGTCCTAGAGAAACCGATCCGAAGGCGCTGCCAGCAATGCCCAAGGCTTCGGCCATGGTGAGAATGGGATTCAGAAAAATTCCGGAGATGGTTACCACGGACGATAACGAGAAACTTGTGGAGTTTCTGTGAAATTGCACAGAGCCTCGTTTGAAGAGTGACTGTATGCTGCCCAAGTTGGGCTCCGACCAGTTGGTGATACAGCAGCAGTGGCTATGCAGTATGACTGCATAATGAGGCTGAATTGTAAATGTAATAACTCGGATTGCGGCATAATGGCTGGGCTGAGCACGAGAACTGCCTCCGCCACTGCTTGTTAAGGAAGGCAAAGCCAATCGAGTGGGCGCCGATGGGATGTGCCACGCCTTGGCAGGCATTCCGGTATAAGCCTCATAATACAGACCACCGAGATCTTCCAGTTCAGCGAGATCGACAGGTTTATGAGGGGGACAACATGTAAATAATTAGATCAATACATAACACTGAAAAGGCTACCTTGGATCGTTCTAACTCGCATCTTAGTGGGACAAGCTTGGCATGCAGTCCATCGATATTTCTTTGCTTGTCTTGAAAAGTGTTTCAGCATCGGAATCAGATTGGAAGGGCGCCATGACGAACTCAATATAAGAGATACCCTTTGAGAAGATCCACCACCAGAGCCGCTAGTCCCAGGGTTGTCTATAATGTCTAAGTTGTGAGCTAGATATGTTATTTGCAGTTGAGACTTGTGGCTAAGAGCTTAATCCAGCCGAGTGAACCTTGTTGAAGCAGTTCTTGAGGCGTGACTTGGAGATCGTAATAATGGCGAGAGTAATAAGTAGGACACCTGAGACAGGGAATGATAGTTTGACAGATTTGGCGATCTTACTAATAATCCCAGATATCTTATCCCTAACTGCCAGAATTTTGATAAGGTTACCTAACGTAAAGGATAATCTCCAGCAACTCAGTCAGCATCTCATCTATATTGCCATCTTTGTCGGTATAGGAGTTAATGCCACGCATAATGCAGGCAGGAGCAGGATATTGAAGTAGAGTTGACCCTTCAAGCGATTCTTTAGATGATGCAGGACACGGCTTGAGGAAAGTATAATAGAAGTACCAGAACCCTAAGATCAGGAAATAGTTAGGTAAATTTAAGTAAATTAGGATCACTTAGGATACTTTAGGATATATTTAGTAAAATCCTTGACTGGGTGCCTTGTTGTAATTCGCATCAGTGATTCAGAGTTCCTGGCCTTCTGCTATTGGTAGATTTCTTTCCTCCTTCTGAAGTTCTGCGGCTTCCTGGCTGGTTCCTGGGTCTTGGCCCTCCTCTGTCAGTTGGCATCGACACCCAGCTCACTGGGTCTTGGATTCAACGGTCAGATCGAGTCGTAAGGGCTGTTGATTCAAAAATGAATCATTCGGCCATGGATAGAAAGGCGTGGCAATACTTCTCGCTTTGATTTAGGCATTTATAAATTCCAGTTCGGGAAAGGTGACTGCGCGATGCTAATACTATAGAATAGTGCGGAGACATGGTGTTGAACCCGGCAAATATTACTGTTGGTGATAAGATGGACGGCCTAGGATATGAAGATCTTGCATCATTGCTATGGGCTGACCAGTGTTTGATAGCCCTATATATGTGTGTTATACTGTTTCTAAATTCTATAAATGTCAAAGGCTTGACCCGCTCTCCCGCAGGACTTGTTTTAGCTGGGCCTGAAGTACTATATGCTAGACAGAAACTGAATAAATGGCGTTGAAGTCTATCAGGATGCGTTTCTTCGGGAGGGTTTCGCATAGTGTAGACAACAAGTAGACTGTTTCATTTTGTAGATCATCTCCGATGACTCAAAGTCCTATTCTTCATTTTCTTTGGGCTTTTCCGCGTATGTATACCTGGCATTCTCATTATTCCCGTTCACCTGAAACCCGCCAGAGCAATGATTTTGATTCCCACGTCCACCATGATAAAACTGGTTACCTGATCCACTGTTGTTCAATACTACTCCGGTCTTGCTATCCTCTTCTAGGGATGGGGGAAGTCTCTTTGCATCCTCCAGAGCTCCCTTTAGAGCGTCGATTTGCTCTTGGCTCACCATCGGCTCTACCGCTACAAGAACTGTATTGGTCAGAAGCTCTACCATTATTGTCTCGACCCTTTTCCCGTCACCGTTTTTAACAGCAGATGCGTAGCGCTCCAACCTGTCTCCCTCTTGTGCAACGGCGTCGAAAAGACTCTCAATGGATCTCAGCTGTGAACAACCCTCATCTGCTACATGCTTGATAACAGGGTACAGATCTCTCATTTGCTCTGTTTCGTCTTTGCGAGACTCCAGGGCGCTATGCGCGGAGCCAAAGACTTGCTTGATGACCAAGAGATAACTTTCTAGTACACAAAAGGCCTTGGGGATACCTGAGGCATCCTTGTTTATGCAGCAGGAGTCGATAGCTTGGCCAAGAACAAAAATGACCGTATCAAGCGATCGGAGGGCTTGTAGCTTTGTGATCTCGACGTTTGACATTCTAATATGGAGACGAATCAGGGGGGATAATAAGTAAGAATGTCTGTATTATCTGAGACGCCGAAGTCTGGAAAAGAACACCTAAAGCTCAAGGAATAGCTGACAGTGGTCACAGCCGGTGTCATATCCATTGGCAACAGATAAGATTTGCTCTGCAACACGCAGCTGGGCTCTCAACTAAGCCGGCATAAATCTTGGCGGAGTAAGCGTCCGGAGTAATTTCCAGACTAAGAATTATCTTATCCAGTAGCTAGCTAGTTTTCAAGCCCCCAAGCTCATGTTATCACCCTGGGAGTAGTGAGGGGTTACATGCTGACTCTTGCATGCTGACTGCATTATTATCACCTGATGGGGTCGCGGGCACAACAGAGCCCCCGCGAATTATAAGGCACAAAGGATTTGTACTTGTGATTTTGAGAAATCCCAACATCTGGCCGAGGTGATAGCCACTATCTAGCCTGATCGTAAGCCGGCTCTTCCAAGCAAGGTTTAACATCCTCTCACCCCTGCCTCAGCATTACGCACTATTCATTCACTTGAGGGATTTGAGCGATTTTCGAACCTGCGTTACTGTCATGTCGGGTGCAGAGGTGCTGGGCATCATTTCCGGTGCCATCACCGTCATCGAGGCTTGTACGACGTTATGCAAGATCGCCAAGGACTCATCGGGATTGCCACCCTCACTTAGAGATGCAGCGTCTCGCCTCCCTCTCATACAGGAAACTCTCGCCTTAGCATCTCAAGGAATACAAGAAGACCCAAGACTGCCGGAATCATATGCTACTCTGGAGGCCGTACTGCAAGCGTGTAGTGACAAGGTAGCACAGCTCCATCATATCTTTGAGGCCATGATCCCCCGGGCTGGATCAACACGAACCCATAGATATATCAAAGCCGTCAAATCTTTCCCTCAGGTCGAAAAGGCAAACGTGTTGGTCGATGGCATTTTTGGGGATCTGCAAGTACTGACGCTGAACCACATTGTCAAAGCTGCTACGAGAAGGCAGATCAAAGAACTCATGCGGCCCGAAGTTCAGCGAGTTTCGGGAAGAGAGTCGTCGGTGGTGTTGTATAACACAGGCATTGGGAGGCAATTCGTTCATACAGGGCAAGGAAATCAGAATCTGGCAAGCAATACGGCGACGCAGGTCAATGGGACCTTTCACGGCGGAACGTTTAATTTCACCGAAGCATGATCAAAATCGGCGATTGGAGAAAGAAGACGACGAGGAACTGTGTCAAGAAGTAACTTTATATTATCTATCTTTCCAATGTCTGGCACACTATATTGATGGAACTTTAAGGAAGCCTCTGATGATAGCGTGCTCCCTACTCTCGTAACCCCCAAAATTGATCATATCCATCGCTGACCAGCCCTGGAAGTTTCTAGCATGGCGATCAGCACCCAAAGCCAAAAGCTCACGTGTTTTTGAAACCAGCCCCAGATGAACAGCTAGCATCAGAGGTGTAGATCCTGCAAGGTCTTGTGTCCCCAGCTGCGCCCCTTCTGCCCTAAGAGTCCTGATCGTATCGTCGTTAGCGTCGCTGCCAACAACAGCATGATGCATGGCGGTGTAGCCTTGCTTGTCAGACATGTTGACATTCGTCTCATGTATGATTGACTTGAGCCCATCGTTGAAACCTAGCCTAGCAGCGTGATGCAGAGCTGTCAGGCCACTCATATCTTGATGTTCGCGCGATGCCCCATTGTTGATGAGATCCCGCACCATCGCTTTGTTTCGTTTCTTGGTAGCAAGGATTAACGCCGGGTTTCCCCTGGCGTCTGCCTCGTTGATGAAATCTCTGACAGAGCCTCGCGATATGAGGAGCTGGACTATCTCCTCCCGTCCTTCCACAACGGCGTAGTGAAGTGCAGTAGATCCAGCTGTATCTTTGGCCCGGAGGTCTATACCGCTGTCAAGCAGAAACTTGGAGTCCTTTAGTTTTCCGACAATACAAGCCCTGTGTAACGCAGTCATCCCTTTATCATCGACCATGTTGATGTCCGCTCCATGTTGACATAATAGCCAAGCAACAGAGTACTCGCCCTTCTGTAAAGCCAAATCTAAGACACTTGGAATATTGACGTTCCTTATCGTAACATTGGCTTTGTTTGAGACCAAAAGCCATGTTATACTCTTGCTCTTCAACTTAATTGCGTAGTGTAAAGGCAACCGACCCTTGCCATCCTGTTGGTCAACATCCGCCCCCTTTTTAATCAGTAACCAGACCAGATCTTCGTTCTTGTCACAAATAGCTCGGATGAGTGGTGTTAACCCGTCAGAACTTTTGTCATTGACATTTGCTCCGTGGTCGATTAGTAGTCTGATGGCTGAGTGCTGTTTGTAAACAAACGCGCAGTGAAGTGCGGATTTACCGTCCTTGACATCTCCTTGATTGGCATCAGCTGGATTGGGCAACCTCTCCAATAAGCGCTGGAGTAATAAAGAATTTCCGCCTCTAACTGCATGAAGTAATGGCAGCCAGCCGTCGCTCGTAGGACGGTTAAGGTCTACACCCTTGTCCAGCAGTAGCTGTACCAAGCAGTCAACATGGTTCCTTACTGCATCTCTGAGCGGAGTCCACCTATAATCACACGATTTGAGATCCTTTTTATTATTCAGCTTGTGAATCATCTCATGAGCATGATAGACGACCTCCCTCAGCGGAGTCCAGCCCTCTGTCACTTCGGCATTTACGTCTTTCAGACCGTCGATCAGTATGCGAGCTATCGAAGTCGGACCATAACGAATGACGGATGACAGCGATGTTAGGCCCTTGCTCCCTTTAAGGTCCAGCCTCGCACCACCATGAAGAAGATACTGCACCGCGTTGGATCCCTTGAATGGAGAAGCGATGAGTAACTTTTGCAAAGCTGTATCGCCAAAGTTATCCTGAACGTTGGTATCTGCAGACTCCTGAACTAAATGTTCGAGAAGTTTGTGTCTGCCATGTATCGCGGCCCAGTGCAAAGCCGTTTGACCGTTGGAGCACTGAGTGTTGATATCCAAACCAGTGTTGAGAAGGCGTTTGATCCACTTGAGTCTGTTGAAGTACACCGCGGCATGCAATCCGGTCATACCATCAACACTACTATCGGAGAATCCGGGAATGAGTCTAAAAGCTGCTGTCACCTTGGTAGTGTCAGACAAGAATCTCTTGACTAAACTCTGCATTTCTGAATCAGAGGGGTTGCAAAGATGCCGGAACCAGTAGTTTGCAGAGTAAGTGAGAAGTGGGGTGTTTAGCTGTCCAGACTCTGCTAGAAGAGAAGTCAAACAACCCTTGGCTATTTCCGCATCAGGACTTTTGTAAAAGATCTGGTGCTCTCGCAGATGATCTTTCAATGACTCGTGTATGAGGCGGAGCGTTTGTGTTTTATGATCCTCGATTATCAGCCCGGCGCACGAGGAAAGAACTGCGTCTCTTGGCGGCCGAGACTCTTGGTATAGAGTGCCACTGCCTTTTTGAACAGCGAAGCTATCCTGAATATGGTCTACTGTCAGGCTGACCTTGGAGTTCACTACCCAGGTAAAAGTGTGCTTGGCTAGTTCAATTTCGAATGTGCTGTCGCTGGAGAGGATTCGGCGAATGGAAGCCTCGAATGCTCTTGATAACGTTGCAGGAAGTTGTTCGAGGGCCTCCTTGACATCTTTGAAAGTTCCCTGGTTACTGAGATCATGTAGGTGGAGCTTGGCTAGAAGAAACCTGCAGATGGTTAGCTGTTACCGAAGCTCAGGTAGTAATATTGCCGAACTAACATGCCACTTTTCAAAGTCAACTCGGTCACCCTCATGACTACATCTCTTTCATAAGTTGCATCTGAAAGTACTCGGCAAAGATCCAAGTCTTTACTTATGGCGTCTTTAACATATGCCCTCACATCTTCTCGATTCGGTGCGATCTCCAACTTCTGACTGATCTTAAGATCCCGGATGATGGAGTCATTCCTTGTGGTGAAGAGAATTCTGACATTTGTTGGCAGATTCATCAGCCCTTCTTGCAGCTTTTGGCGCGTCTTTTCCTCGCGGTCGTTTGTACAACAATCTAGTGAATCAATCACCAAATAAACAGTCTGGAATGTACAACACTGGGATTTGAACAGATTGAAGTATTCCAATGGGTGAATTGGAGCCGAGCCACGAAATGAGTTGATAAACCCTAATTTCAGTTCATCAGAGAGATATGAAACTCTTTGTTGTTGGAGAAGTTGCAGTAATAATGTTGACCATATTTGGGCAATGGATGATGATTTCTCATCTCCCTCGGTGAAGTAAAGATATATGCAGGCTGTGTTACTCTCATCCTTGATTTCGGATCTCACAGCTTCTATTATGAGTGATCTGGATGGTTTAGAGTCAGTATAGGTCTCATAAACATAATGGGTAACCAACAAAATCACTGTCTTTCCAGACCCCACTACATGGCAAAGCTTTCAGCATGGTTTCTAATATCAATATGCTTCCACGATTGAACTTACGAAGGCCATGTATTCCAAGGTAGCGGGGGGAAAGGTTAGAGGCATCTCGCCACTGTAGTAACTCGTGTGTTTTCAATATCCACTTTCCAGTGCCTGGGGCGATTTGGTCAACAACTTCAAGATGCTTGCGTTTGACGTCGAGGGGTTGGTAGTCCTCTTGGCGCAGTAGCCAGTCGACCAGATCTGTTTCTTCATGAAGTGTTAATCTATGCCTGAGAGCCTAGTCAAGGCTCTTACTCACTGGTTGGCTCGCTCGGTTCGGTCTTCGATGCTCTGAGTGCTTGGGCAAAGTTCCAAACAGAGGGAATTCCCGGTAAATCCGGTTGTAAGTTTACAGCCAATGTGGTGTACTGCCGGTGATCACTGCGGTCGTTGAACTGTAAGCCGTTGCTGCTCAATATGTTCTGATCTCCGTCTCCAGGAACTAGATATTGACCCCCAGACGCATGATTCTGAGCTGAAACGTGGGGGATTGAATCTTCGGACATGGAAAGTGGTGGCATTGTGAATGGTCAAAGTCAACTTCCAATCTTTCTTCTATCAAAGAACGAGAATTTCGGGAGTCCATAGGACTTCTTTGCCATATTGGAGAAAACTTACGATTGAAATCAGGCTGTGACAGGGTGGTAAGCACTAGTTTTTAGTGATTATTACACCCCTGCTCATATCAAGGACGTTAAGCATGGTGAATCGAAGCCATGGCGCTTAATGGGCTGGTCCGCTGACCAAAATATGCAATACTTACATGTTAACGTTACATGTCGCTAAGAAAGCACCTAAACAAGAACTTTGTCCGGTATGTGAGGGGATGGGAAGTTAAAAATGCCTTACTGTGTGACACCCTCTTAAACCTGCCGCTAAAGGTTGGACTGATGTTTCTTTTGAGAACCTTTTCCTGTTTATTCAAAATTTGTCACACAGCTCTTACCACCGAGGTCTAAGCTCCGGTTTCCACACGACTATCAACCATATCCAGTGTCATTTCTTTAAATCATGAATAGCCCGAGACCTACTGCGGAGACAGATGGCTCTTCTAGAAATGAAGAACAGAGCTCAGGCGACGAGTCTAGCGATTGGATTGACGAAGAAGAAGAAGAGGACCGGCAGTCTGATGTTCGCTCGACTTCCGGCACGTCAGAATATTATGCGTCTTCGCCGAGAGCCCTTGTTCCGTACCAATCAGGGGAGAAGGGAAGAAGATCTTATGGGAGGGGAGCCTATGGAAGGGAAGATTATGGACAACCGAGAGGAAATGGACTATATGGCAATCCTTTGATTCCGTTTGGTCGCGTATATCCTTATCCTCAAGCAGGCCAATCACCAGACCATTATTCAACCCCCAGTTTCGGCGCCAACCAAGGTTCTATTCCTTCGGGATACCCCTCTGATCATATTCACTATCCCAGAGTCCCAAACATGTCACAAAACCAGTTTCCACATCTGCCTGCCGACAGGATGAATTACTATCCTCACCAAGCTCCAGTTCAACCGGGGACTGAAAATCCTGTGCCAGCAGCAGAGACAGCACTGGCACGTGTTCCGTCTCCAGTACCGGTTAGAGAAGACCCTGAAAAGATTCGCCTAGAGGCAGAGATAGCCGCTTTTAAGTTTCTGGAAGAGAAGGCACAGGCTGCCGAAAAGCAGAAAGTAGCTGAAAGCCAGATCCGAATGGAAGCTGAGGAAGCCTTTCACCGCAGAATAGAGGATATGCGACTAGCTCAAGAAGAAGCTAAGAAGGAACTAGAGAGAGCCAGATTCGAGGCTGAAAAGGCAGCCCAGGAGAGACTCCAAGCTGAACGAAAAGCAGGAGAGGATAGGTCGAGACGTTTCAAAGACTTTGCAACAAACCTTGAGAAGGAAGTCAGATTGAAGGTTGAAATGGAGAAGATGGCCGAAATTGCCGAACGAGACGCCAAGGCGAAACAGAATGAAGACCTTGAGAGGCTTGCCAAGTCCAAGTTGATCCAAAGTATGGATGAGATCGTCAGTTTGACCAAGAAGAGGGTGCTCCACGATTTGGTGGTAGATGGTGATTCAATGGGATCAAAGGAGAGACAAAGCTGGTTGACGGAGACACAGAACGAGGGAGACGCCAAGGGGAGCGTGTTGCGAGCAGAAGCAGGACAGTTGTCAATACGTCGACCTAGTATGCAGCCAACTTACGCCAGTGCTTCAACAACTTCAGCTTCAAGTAGTTCCCCTCAGCACGCAGGTCCACGACAGCCGTTTACATACGATGAAAGCGACTTCTCACGTATTGAAGATCTTGTTGGCCGCATAGCCGATGCAGTCGTGGCAAGGCTTATACATTCTCCATCCAATAGTATCTTGATACATCGGCCTCCAGCTATTGCTCAATACCATCGTAGATATACCCAGTCTATGGCTGACCTATATACTGGAACGCAAAATTCGATCCAAGAGGACATGAAATATGGAAGCCAAGGGAAATCGGACGATCCCCTGAGTTCACTTCTGGCTCGATTACCTCAAAAGTTCTACAAGCCTCCCAAACCAGCACGTCTTCGGGGGCGAAGCCTCAGAGGGCCAACTGGAATACCACCGAGTAAAACTGCTTCAAATGATCCAGTCTGCGCACAAGACGAATCGTTAGGTGAAAGGCCGGGAGCATCACTGCTACCACCGCCACCATCACCACTATCACCAGAAATGGCCTTGAATGGCAAGAGAGATTCCGACATCAGCTTCTCTGAAGTTATGGATGCGACGCAAAAAGCCCCGATAGCGCATGGTGGTGATTTAGGATTGGCCAAGGGAGGAGGCGAGAAATGGAGATATCCCCATGTCTGGATTGAGGAGCTTGATCCCAGTCTTGAGGATATTTCAGGTACAGGGAACAATAAGAATGTTTCTGTGGACAAGCAAAATGGTGGCGATGATTTGCAGCGGATATACACGAACATCTTTCATGGCACCGAGGAGCCACTGACTAGGCTACTCATGGATGCTCGGCAGCAGACAAAAGAAAAAGGTTAGAAATACTCACGTGATAGCAGATGGAGAAGCGGACACGTAGCCTAAGAACATATCATAACTGAATACTTACATATTAAAGGGGTGGGAAGCATTCTGCTGGCTCGATGCAAGGCATTGAGATGCCAAGATATTTAAACTATTAGTGACTCTCACAGCGGTCTACCACCTGAGACGGCATCCTGAACTGAACTGCAGAGCATAGCGATTGAGGTCAACAACCCTGTTCAGGAGAAAGTGTAAAAGATAGTGGTTATCATTTCTGCTTGTCTTATGTCCCAGAAGGACGTCCATTCATCTCCAAGGTCTTTTTAACTGTGGCTGAGCTTATCAAGGAAGTCTATCAAAGTCATCCACCCGCGACTTACCTCAAAGTTCAGGTCTTTTGCCTCTCTACCAAGAGAAGAACGATAGACGCCAGCACCTGACTCAAGGCAGTCTACAAGGGTGGCAGGCTCTCTCTTTCCCTAAAGGTCTATACTTTCGTCGCTATCGATAGGATTGTAATCAGCGCGTGGCTGTACCACCAAACTTGTCCCGAATATTGGTATCTGCGGGCTGTGGACTGGGCAAGTCTGTACTGTGAAGAGTTATGCCGGATCTAAGAAGCATTTGTTCCACGTAAGATGACCAGAAAGTCTTTAACAGGTGCCTTATTGTATTTCGCATCAGTAATTCAGAGTTCTTATGCTTCTGCTATTAGCAGTTCCTTGCCTCTTTCTCAAGTGTTACGGCTTCCCGATTGGTTTCTGGGTGTTGGCCCTCCTCTGTCAGTTGGCATCAATACCGCGGCTCACTTACAATGAATTCATGGGTCCTCAGCTATGTGCTGTAGCAATTGGTCAGACATATAGCATAATGTCCAAGTATTAGCTAGATGTGTTATTATATATAAGGCGCGTGATATAAGCTATTAGCTATAGGGTCTATTAACTTAAAATAATACTTTTATTAAAATTAGTTTAAATAATATATTAATTACTTAATATAATTACCTAAAATAGGCTTTATAAGCCTATTTAATAATAATTATATTTAATATATAAAGAGAACTTTAAATATATTTCTTAAAAAATAAAATAATTACTTTAATTTTTTTATTATAGCCTTTTAATTTATTATTATTAAAAATACTTTTTAAAATATAAATTTATATATTTATTAAAAAAGTAATTATTAATTAAAACTATTTATAATTTATTTATTATAATTATATTAATAACTTTATTATTAATATAGCTATAATATTTATAGCTAATAAATATACTTTTTATAAAAATATTAAAAAGTAAAATAATAATAAAAAAAGCTATTATTTTTTAACTATAATTATAACTATAAATTATTTAATTATTATTTATAAATTTAATAAATTTATTATTATTTAATTTATCTTTTTTAATAATAATATTTTTAATAATATTATAAATTTTCTTTAAATCTTTTTATATATAAAAAAGATTATTAAAAAAAAAAAGCTTAAAAAGCTTATTTATAAAAGGTATTTTAAATAGAATTATTATATTAAAAGGCTAAAAAGAAATTAGGCTTAATTAATATTACTTTATATTTTATAGCTATAACTTTAAGGTAAATATAAATTATTTAATAACTTAAAGAAAAAGAATAGTTATATTATAAAGAAAAGGTTAAATAGATTAACTATATAAATTAAAAAGTTAAAGGTTTTAAAGAGAATATATATATAATAGCTATATAGTTAGCTATAAAGAAAGAAAGCTTAAATAGATAAAAGTTTTAAGAAAAATATATATATAATAGCTATATTATTATTAAAGGAAAAGTTAAATTAAAGTTAGGAAATATTAAGTTATAAGGTAGTAAAAGATTAATTATAATAAAGTAATTTTAATATAATGCTGGGATATGTTATTGCAGTTAAGACTTATGGTTAGAATAAGAGTCATCTGATTGGTCAATAAACAGGAACGCCTCTCCACCGACTGGCCCCTACGCCTCTTCTCTTTCAAGCCTTCATCTCCCAATCGCCACCATCTACCGATCTAGCCATAAGACTAATGGCACCTCTTACTCCTATGATCGCGAAAATACGCGCATCCACCGAATTCCTCAGCCCTCCTGATGCCTCAGCTACAGTTGTCAAAGTTGGCGAAAACTTCGCAGTCAAGTTCGGCCATACCGTCTCCCCCGACGAAGCCGAAGCCCTCAAATTCCTGTCATCCAACAGCAAGGTTCCTGTACCAGAAGTCTATGCGACATTGGTGGAGCCAGAGACCGGGATCAACTTCATCGTTATGGAGTACATCAACGCCAAGAGTCTCGCAGATCTCTGGCCGGCGCTCACAGGGCCTGATAAGCTTGAAATTACCAACCAACTTCGTGCAGCTTTACAAGACTTACGCAACCTTGAGCCACCCTCTTATCTGGGATCTCTCCACCGACGGCCCCTCACGGATGGAATCTTCTGGACCCCAGACCAGAACCCAGCCACGTCGGGTCCTTTCAACACAGAGGAGGACCTCAATGAAGGTATACTCAAGCGGCTAGCGGAAACTGAGCCTCAGGCACACCTCAAACTGTTACGGACACTCATGAGTGCGACACTATGCAATCATCAAGTCAAATTCACCCACGGGGATCTGCAGCCCAAAAATATTCTTGTCAAGAAGACTGGATCTGATGAGTCGCCGAGATATGAGGTCGTAATCATAGACTGGGAGATCTCAGGATGGTATCCAGAGTACTGGGAGTTTTGCAATGCTACGATTGCTGGCCGTTTTCGACCGGAATGGCTAGCTGTGACGCAGGATATCATGCAGGTTTATGTACAAGAGTACCTGATGCTCCAGACAATCCGCAGCCTTTTGTTCTATTAAGCTTCACATACACAATTGGTAGTTTAGGAAACCCGCGGTCGCTTGTAAGCCGCCTGAGAGAGGCTATCAGAACACAGTATAACAAGCATTTCGTAGTGGTTATATTTTTTTCATGAATGGGAAAAGACTTGAATTTTCTTGAGAAACAGGGAGTTTGGGAAAATCTTTCCTCAAGATGCTAGAATCATGTCAATCGACCTGCAATTAACGTTTTCTCGCTTGATCAATTGGCCTCATAAGAAACTATCCTCTGATCTCACTTGTTGACGAGCAGCGGAGAGGAGAGAATGCTCACGTGTAGAGTACCCGAAAATTGATCTCTAAAGCGATGATCATTGATCGCCGAGCCCCGCAGCTCATCAAGTTCCGCTCTCTTTCAGGGTCGTGATTAGCTGATGTGAACCACTATACCCAAGATGGATCAACTGGCTTACAGTAGTTAGCCCGGGCCGCAAGCCGGCGATCAGATAACGTACTGAGCCCAATTCAGTGCGTTTATTACTGCAATGGTGCAGATCCTCAACAGCCATCTCAATTTCAAGGCAGGTAAATGGATCTTCACCACGTCAGTGGGGCGGGGCATTCAGCTAGCCACCCGTACTCAACTTGACCCTAATGCAGTGAGTTATAAATCACCAAGGTCCCCCAGAAAACTTGTATCTCACACTACAATCAATTGTCGTCAAGTCTCCGACCATGGCTACCGTGGCATCGCAAGATGAGTCCCAAGTGGACACCCCCACTGCGAAAACAGGAGTGGAAGAGTCACAGAGTGAAATACCTATCTGTGACTGGACTGAAAAGGCTGAGACCAAGCTACGAAGAAAGTACGTCGATCTTCCCCCAACAGCATGAGACGATACTAACACTTTCAACCAGAATTGACTTCACCATCTTACCAATGCTTATGCTCGGCCTCTTCGCCCTCCAACTCGACAGAGGAAACGTCGGCTACGCCATGACAACAACCTTCACCGAAGATCTCGGCATAAACAACGACGACGTCAACACCGGAAACCAGCTCATGCTCGCAGCCGTCGTGATCTTCGAGATACCCTTCAACATGGTCCTATCCAAAATCGGACC
This sequence comes from Fusarium chuoi, assembly GCA_022627125.1. Taxonomy (NCBI): domain Eukaryota; kingdom Fungi; phylum Ascomycota; class Sordariomycetes; order Hypocreales; family Nectriaceae; genus Fusarium; species Fusarium chuoi. The sequence continues at coordinate 242,299 of JAJALE010000865.1, read as the reverse complement.
TGCGCTTTGGCTCATCATCCAGATTTTGGCGTGGGGAACAATCGCAACGGCGCAAGCAGCTGTGCACAACAAACCGGGATTCTACGCCACGCGCTTCTTGCTGGGGATGTGGGAGGCTGGATACCTAGCTGCTGCGCTGACAATTCTTGCGTCTTTTTATACGAGGAAGGAGATGGCGATGCGGGCTACGCTTGTGTATGTTGGGAATTACTGCTCTGCAGGTGTAAGTGGGCTTCTCGCGGGTTTGATCTTCAGAATACCGGAGACGAGTGGTTTGAAGAAATGGCAGTGGCTTTTCATCATCGATGGCCTCTTTACATTGGTCGTTGGCTTCGTTTTCATCTTGATCATGCCTCGTTCGACAACCAATACGCTTCCGCTGGCGGGCGTCAAGTGGTTCGACCTATTCAACGCCGAAGAGAGGGATATCCTGGCCAAGCGTGTCATTATCGATGATCCGCGCAAGCACGTGAAGCTTTCTGGCATCAGCCCCAAGACTGCGCTTCGCATTCTCTTGACAAGCTTCCCAATGTTGGGCCATTTCGGCATCAACGTCATTTCTATCACGCCCAAAGGAGGATTGGTTTTCTACACGCCCACGATTATCAAGAATCTCGGCTTCGGGGCATCTACCGCGAGCTTCCTGGCAGCCGTCAGTAATTTTGGTGTCTGCATCTTGGCAATTCTCGTATCTTGGGTCAGCGACAGGACGTTGTATCGAGGACCTCTTTGCCTCCTTTGCGGCGTGTACTCACTCGTTTTCTCGGGTGTGCAATTCGCTGTTGTCAGGAGCTCCGATGTCTGGATAAAGTACGCCATACTCACACTTCTTGGGTCAGGAGTAGCTGTATCACAGAGTCTCAACGATGCGTGGTTTAGCATCAATACCGAAGATCCGCAGGTCCGATGCATCGGTCTCGCGCTGGCCGTTGCGGGATCGAACGTTGGAGGATTAGCCGGACAGAACATTTTTGTTAAAAGCGACGCGCCATATTATCGGAACGGCTTTCTGAAAATCTTGTGCCTCTACGCGGCTAGTATTGTACTCGTTGCCGGGATGATATTTTACTACTGGAATGACAACAGGAGGATGGAAAAGTCTGGAGAGCTTGAGGAGGCCGCGGGAACAGAGGGCTCTGGCGGAGTCAAGAAGAGAAGAGTGAAGAACCAGTTGTAGAAGATATCTCGATATAGATGCTGATGCCCCAAGTAAGTTCAATTTGGTGTACATAAGAGCTCAATCATAGACCTTGACTGCATATACGACCCCTAGCTCACAATTTGGATGTTATAACGCAACGCCTGACAGCTTGCTCCAGCATGAGTGCTGGCCGACTCCATGCGAACGATGTAAACAGGGCAATGTCATGTCCACATGTGACATCCCCTCCTCGACATTTCCCTGTCAAATACACTAGCATGACTGTTGAGCCGGGCTCTTGATAGCATTCCCAGCTGCATTCAGATACTTCTTAAGCACACTAGTCCCGCCACACTTGTACTTAACAGCCTGAACAAAGGTCTGTGTGTTCAACTTCGCGCCATCCCAGTTAGTATGCGTGTTGTCATTGGGGTAATACGTCTTAGCCTTCGTAGGACCCATCGCCTGGAACAACACCACAGAGTACTTTGTATGGTTGATATACTCAACTCCAGCGGCCTTGGCAACAGCTTCGGCATAGTCTGCGAAAGGCCACTTCGACTGCAGCGTGTTGCCAGTCCAGTAGTTGCGGTTAACCATACCGGAGATGACAGGTGTTGCTCCCTTGGCCTTGACATCGGCGATCATCTTGCGCAGATACCAGCCGAACGTGTGGACGACCTCCTTACTGCCGGTGGTCGTGGTGACGGTGACGGTTTCTTCGCCGGTGCCTGGGAGGGTAGCGCGATCAGATGTAGTGGGATCACCGTCGTCGTTGTGGCCCATCTCGATGACCACGAAATCTCCTGATGCTGTCTTTGACAAGAGGTCACTCCATAGACCTTCGTTGATAAAGGATCTAGTCGAGCGGCCATTCTTGGCAAGGTTCGAGACCGTCAGGGTGGTGTAGTCTTGGATATAAAAGCCCCATCTATCGTGATGAATGAGTAAGGAGGGATGTTCCTATACTTGGATCAGGTTACTTACCCTTGTAGGGCATTTCCAGTGGCATAGTTTGCCGTGGTACTATCAGAACAGATCAGTAGCTTCGCTGCCTGGATAGGCGCTGCAAGCAATACGGAACCGAGGATGGTTGAGAAACGCATATTGCAGACGATCGAAGAATAATGACACGAGAATCAAAAAATTCAACTCTGCGGTCATTATAGCCTTCTTAAATACTTGCTATCCTGACAAGGGTGATGACTTTCCTCCTCAACTTGGAAAATACTAAGCTAGGGAGAGGTGGGAAAATTAGACTCCGGAGCGACCACTTCATATGCCGAGCTCGGCAATTCGGCATAGATGTTATCCATGTAATGTCCTAAATTGGGTATCCGGAGGTAGCATAAACTATCCGAATGCTTAATTAAGCCTTGTTACGGAAGTTTTATAGTTTGCTATACGCGGATGAGTCAATTTGAAACAAGCTAAGGCAGCAATGCGAGTAAAAAGCCCCGAACGGAAGATACCCCACGGTTCTCCGTCCCTTATTATAGTCTGTGTGGGGGAGACCGTCTACCCCACGATACAGCGATGATCGCCAAAGTGTGATCGGGAATTAGCAACACCGCTTTGTGCAATGCCGTTCTCTGTCATGCCAGTTGTTGATTGAAGCCAGAGACTTCATGAATTCTTTGCGCTGCAGTGAAACTACCATCGGGAGGGAGTGGTGGTGCTCAGAGCATCCGGCTGAACATCCAGAAGTTTGTATGGCGGCGGTTCTGAGAGTGGTGGCGAGGTACTTGTGGCTGCGATGCACGCATGAAGACTTGAGACCTTGAACAAATGGAAAATCGACTGAAATGAGTTTGATAAAACTTTGTAAGTTGTAGTCGACCTATTATTGGTATTCCAGTTCAAAGCCAAAAAGTCCCTTGCTCCCAGTGGCAAGTGTAAATTCCTTCTCGATGGCGAAATGTGCTCTTTGGCCATTTTCACGGTTTTAGACTTCTTCAAACTCCTCCTCCCACCCAATCCTATATCACCGTGTTACTCACTGTCTTGAGATGTGACTCCACGCCGTGAAAGCAAGTGTACTCAGAGTTCAGACTCCTGAAGTATCACAAGTTTGCTAAACCTTGCTGTTGCACTATGAGTATAAAATGCCCGCGACGCAACTATTGCTATAATTTCCTCCCTATTTTTCTTTTTGAATATTATCGCTTTTCATCGATTACCTCTCACATGATGAGAGAACCAACCCTTTCGGAAGTTTCTACTATGGCGTCCACGGATTCCGCATCAGACAGCACTGAGCCGCGTGTCATTACTGGCTGGAAGCGAGTCGCTTGGCCAATACTTCGTACACTGCCTCTAGAGAAATCAGCTGCCAGCCTGCCTACCCCTATGCAACAGATCTCCCAAGATGTTCTTAAAATAGGGCATGAAACCGCCCAAAAGCAAGGCCTCTTCTCATCCTTCGAAGACATGAAGGATGGAATTCACTTTGAGAGGCGGAGTTGGAGGCCAACCCTCCTGATTGTTGCCCCCTGGTCCTCCGAAAAGACACCCATCTGGGAAGCAGCCTTGAAAGAAATGGTCATGAGCTTGATGGAGCTGACAAGCGCATCGTCAATTCGTGACGGGGATATCCACGTCGAAATCATCGCCCCGGAACTTACTCAGACGATTTACTACACTTGCATTAACGATCCACATCTTAGTGCAACCTGGGACTCTGTATGTTCCAAAGTCTATAAGTGCCTTGAATCCTTTCAAGCGACCAAAGGCCACATGAGCACCATTGCTCTCCAACGGTACGGGGTGCTTCCAGATCTCGAAGCCAATCCTGCTACAATTTATATTTCGGTACACTATGACTCGGACGAGACGGGATGGCATGAGGTCATCGCTGATATCAGGAACATGCTTCAGGGCGAAGAGGGCTGGGGTCATGTGAAAGTTCATATAGAGCATAATGCGAACTGGGCAGGAGGCTTTTTCAACTAAGGTTAAACATCAAATGACCCCTTTGGTGCAGTGGTCAGGCACCTAGGTAAGCCCTGCGGCAACGCAGAAGGCAGTGGGTTTAAAACTCATAAAGGGCATAATTTTATCAGATTAGGAGAATAAAATAATTGCTTATATCTAGGTAAAACCTCAGCAAGATACCAAAAGTTAAGGGATTTAGATATAGAATTTCCCCTCTTTAAGGAAAAAGATAATATATAAGCTTTCTAATAATTAAAAGTCTTATTTATAAGAAAAACTACTATAAGTATAACTAAAAAGGAAAGCCTAGTATTTACTAAAGATATTTAAAATAATAACTAATTAAATAATTAGGCTTAAATCTAATAATAAGTAAATTAGCTAATATAAGGCCTTAAAGGTTAAATTAAAAAATAAAAATCTATAGGCTTATATTAACCTAATAGTATTTAATAAGCCTACCCTTAAGGTAGTTATATCTATATCTCTTAATATATTAATAGTAAGATAGTAAAGCACTATAGCTATTTAAGTAGTAATTACTATAAAAGTATTATTTTTATTAATATAAGAGATAGCTATATAGAAAGTTAATTCCGTTATTATTAAATTAAATAGAAATTATATTAAATATAAAATATAGACTTAATAGATACCTTATCTTATAGAAAAAGATTACTAAATAGTTACTATAATAAAGGCAATATATAAGATATATCTAAAGAATTATAAAGACTTAAAGAAAAAGATATCTATTATTTAAAATTAAATACTAAATATAGTAAATAAAGGGATTATAAGGTATTATTTTTTAAAAGATAATACTTTAATAAAATAGATTTAATCTCTCTATAATAAATTCTCTTTAATATAAATAAAATAAAAGTAAAAGGCTTATTAAATATATAAAAAAGTCTTAATAAAACCTATATATTAAAAATATATAATCTATAAAAAAGTAAGTAACTAGCTTAAGTAATAAAAGACCTTAATTAATAAAGCCTAAAATATAGGCCTATAAGAGGCTAAAGAGGCAGATTAATAATTTCTTAATCTTATTATAGCTTTAAGGTTAACTCTACTAAAGTTATAAGTAAATACCTATAGTATTACCTAAATAAATTATATTTAATTTAATATTTTATCTCTTAATATAATAATAGTAGATATTTAGCTAGTATTAATATTATAGTTAGATATATAAAAAGTAAAAATAAGCTATAAAGCTTTTTTAACTAAAAGGGAGAAAGAGGCTAGAGAAAACTAAAAGACCTAAAGGAAGCCTAAATAAAAAAAGCAAAAGGGAAAGAAATGCTCTTACTAAGGCTTTAGTAAAGATAAAATAGGAAGATATAAAGTATATAGATTAAGGCATATCTTATTAAACTGCTTTTATATTTTTTCTAAAAAGGCCTATATTAAGTTTAAATTAATATAGATTCTTACTAATTAGGCATAAAGAAAGATAAAAGAAAATAAAAAAAGTATAGTTAATTAAATTAAAAAGCTAAAACTAAAAGGATTAACTTAATTATATCTAATTAGCTTTACTTAACTAAATGCAGGCCTAATAGTAGCTAATTATTACCCTCTAAATAAAAATATATTATTAAATTTAAAAGTAACTATATATATATTTAAAGATATAAAGTAAATAAAGAACCTTAAGGTAATAGCCTTTAAGGACTTCTTTTAGTTAAAGATAATATAAATCTTAATAGAAAAATATAGTAAAGTATAAATTAAACTTAAGTTAAGTAATAGTATATTAAAAACACTATAACTCTATAATATAGCCTTATGCATTATATTAGCTATAAACCTAATATTATTTACTAAATTAAGAAAATAAGGAATTTAATAAAATATAAGCCTAAAAAATAATTATCTATAGCATTTAAATAGAAGTAAACTTAATAAAGTCTTAAAAATTAAAAGGCAATAAGTACTTAAATATAAGCATTTTCCCTAAAACTTAAAACTAATATAAACTAGATTAGCAGTAAATATACTTTCTATCCCTCTAAAATGGTATATATATATAATATAGACTAAAAGAAAGCCATTAAAAGGTAATACCTTAATATAATACCTAAAGTTAGGCCACCTAAAGCCAGAGGCTCTCTAATACCTAGCTATATCTATAAGAGGAATATAGATAAAGTTAAAGATTTTAATAAAAATATAGTAAATAACTATAATTAACTATAATATATATAAACTAATAAAAGCTTACTAATTAGTATACTATATTTCTTAAGAGTTAATTTAAGTAATAAGTTTAGAAAATTAAATAGCTATAGATTTTTACTTTATATTACTAGAATATATAGACTATAATTTAATATAAATATTTATAGATAGAGTATTAAGGTTTACTTAAGACTATTATATAATTAATTAAATAACCTTTATTATTCTCTTAATACTAAAAGGCTTTTTAAATATAATAGAAATATAATACTTTAAAAAAGTAAAGGTAATTAAATATAATAATAAGATTATAATAATCTATCTATAAATATATATTAAAATAGTTTAATAAGGAATATAATATAAACTATTTACTTTAAATATATAGGCTTAAAATAGTAATATAGAAAAAGTAATTATAGTTATTATTTTAAAAAGTAAGGCAATAAGGGAAAATATAAAAATTCTAAAATACCTCTAGCCTAAATTAATAAAGGCAGCTACCTATATCTATAACTATATGCTATTAATTTAGAAATAATATAAGTTACTATATAAGATATTCTACTTAAAGTATATAGCTAAGTAATTAGTAAAACCAGACCTATTATACCTTAAAGTATATAGATATAAAGTATTTATATTTATAAAAAATATATAATTATAATATAATAGATTATATTATTAAACCCCTAAAAGGTAGATTAAATACCTAATAAGGTATATATTAAGTAATTTCTATAGAATCTAGAACCTATTAAATAAAAAGGTATTCTTAATATAGAATATTACCTTTAATAAATATTAACACTTTAATAGAAATATAGTAACCCTTTAAGATAACCTATAGGCTAAAGACCTAGCAGTAATAAAGAAATAAATTAAAAAACTAATTTTATTTTAATAAACTTAACTTAATTTATAGTAAATATATTTAATAAATAAAAAACTAAATAAAATTACTAATAAAAATATAAAATTTATAAGCCTTAAAGCCAATAACTTAATAAAGGCAGGTAAGGAATTAGAACTATATATCTAGTTTAGATTTAAGTTACTACTAATACCTCTAAAATCACTTCTATTAGGTTTTTTCTATATAATAAAAGAGAATCTAAAGGTAAAGAGAGGTAATAAGCCAGTAAGTAAAACCCTTATTAAAATATAAATAAGAAATTATATTCTATTTAATATAATATTCCTAATAGGAATGCTATAGTATAAAATATATATAGGTATTTAATAGAAGACTTAAGATTATAAAAGTTAAGAGAGTCTAGCTAGCTTTAAGAACTTACTAAAAAGAGGGAGCTTACCTTAGCCTTTAAACTAATTTAATATAGAAAAGCAAAAGGCCTAAAAGGATAGGATAAGCTTTATATTAAGTAAGGAAAAGAGACCCTATATTAATATATATTAAAAGCTCCTAAAAAGGCTTTTTAGCTTATATATTAATATAAAGAGTTATCTATACTAAAATGCAATTTAGAAAGCAGAAAAAGCTTATTTAAAAAGCTATAAACTCTCTTAATAATAGGTTACTAGTAGCCTTAAATATAAGCTTTACTAACAATTTAGTAGACTATTAAAGCTTATAGGCCTTTACTATATAACTATTTAGAGAAGTAATAAGCTAGTAAGTAAATAAGTAAGATACTATAACTATATCTATTATTAAGGTAGAATTACTTACTTTATTATAGGCAGCCAAAAAGGCTATCTTTATAAGCCAGTTTATATCCTTATTATAAGTTAATTTAGAAAATAAGATCCCTTAATAAGGCCCTACTAAGCCATTAAAGGTAACTATTTAATATAATAACTTATAAACTATTTAACTAATTAAAGAGAAATTAATTAAGCTATATATAAAGCTATAATATATATAGATTTATAACTATTAGCTAAAATAAGAAGTAATAAATAAAATAGTAAATATAATATATACCCTATTAACTTAATTAATAGCTAATAGCCTTATTAAAAACCTTATTAATAAGAAATTCTAAAATTTTCTTAAGTAGCTAAGGCTTACTAAAATTACAGTAATTAAATAGTAAATAGAAATTAAAATAAATTAAGTTATATAATAAAATAAATACCTAAAAGATTTAATTTAAATTTATTATCTCTAAAAACTACTAAAATATAAAAAGAATAAAGCCTTAATAAATACTTATATAATTAATACTAACTATATAATAAAAACTAAAGAATTAAAACCCTCTAGCTAAATTACTTAAAGGTATAAAAAGGCTTAATAGTACTTTAATAATAGAGAGAAGTAAACTAGCTAAAATAATTAATAGAAGTAATACTAATAAAAGTAACTAAAATATTAAAAATAAGGGTATTTAAATACTTATTAAGTAAAATATAAAAAGCCAGCTTAGCTTTAAAAGCAGATAGAAGTTTATTATAAGTCCCTTTACCCTTAATAGAAATATCCTTATAAATATCTAGGCAAAAAATCACTAAATAAAAGTAAGTTATAGTAAAGATATTATAGGCATAAAGGGGCATTATAGATATAACCTAAATAGATACTTCCTTAAGAATAAGTTTAATATTACCTTAAAAATAGATTAGCTAAAAGGTTAAAAATACCTTAATAAAAATATATAGAAATAAGGCATTAAAGTGCCTAAAGGTCCTAAAGGAATATAATATCTTAAGACTAAAATATAGTAGCTAAAATATTATTACTACTAAAGGCAGGGTTATATATATAGTTAATAACTACTTATTAAGCTATAATATAAGATTTAATTATAGTATAGGCCTATTAAACCTAAATAGAATTAAGTTCCTTATTAATAAAATAATTTTAAAGGCACTTAATTGCTAGATAGTAAGCCTAAATTACATTAAAATACTTATAAAGAACTAGTAAAATATTAATAAAAACCTAATAATTAAAATAAAGAAATATATATAGAGCTATATTTCTTTTAGTTATTAATATAAAAAATATAATATATTAGTAAAAGGATAGTATAGCATTAAAAAGAGAGATTATAGTAAATATTATAAATATAATAAAAATATAAGATCTTACTAAAAGATTAATTAATTAGCTAAACTTTTAGATTATAGATAAACTTTTAAAAAATATTTATATAGAAGTTAATATAAGATATAGTAATAAAATTATTAGAAATTATAATTAAAGAATTTAAAGATAAATAGATAAAATATTAATAAAAGCTTATTAAAAATTAATAATTTTAGTAAGGTAAAAAAAATAAAAATACTAAAATCTAATTACTAGGATAATATAAATATAAACTACCTTATAATATTTTACTAATATCTTACTAAAGTAATATAATATAATATTTAAATCTTTAAGATTAGTATATTACTATTAGAATTATTATATATTAAAAAGGGGTATTAGATTAAGAGAATAAAATAATTGCTTATATTTAGGTAAAACCTTAATAAGATACTAGAAGTTAAGGGATTTAAATATAGAATTTCCCCTCTTTAAGGAAAAAGATAATATATAAGCTTTTTAATAAATTTAACCCTTTTATTAAGCAGGTCTCTAAAAGTAGCCTAATATACTAATTAAGGCTAAAGTATAACTACTAGTTACTTAATATAATAACTATAAAGCTAGAAGTTATAAAGGGTCTATTAGTAATAGTTAATTAACAGGCTAGTTATAATAAGTTTAAAGTAAAAAGAAAAGTATAACAGTTAGGGTTTTTAAATAAGTAAATTAATCTGTATTAAGTTTATATTTACAGAAAATATAAGGCATTATATTAAGTATATTAGGTTATTATATCTCTTAATAGTTAATAATATATATTAGGCTTATTAAGGTAAAGAAATCTTATTAATAGCTAGTAAGTTAAGTTCTATTTAATGCTAAAGGAATATATTTATATATTATATAGTATTAATAGCAATTAAAGAGGTTACTATAAAGTTAATAGTAATTCTTAAGAATTACTAGTAATTATCTAGAATTACTAGTAATCTATTTTAGACTTTAATAATTAAGTCTTAGTAGTTACTAGTAGAACCCTTTTAATTTATTATAATTATAAATAAGTAAAAGAAAATATAGGGTATATATAATATAAACGCTTTTTCTATTTAGGTTATATATAATCTCCTTCTTTTTATTAGTTTTATCTTTAAGACCTATATATCTATTTTTCTTTTATATTATTTTTAGTAAGTTTAACTTAAATCTATATTCTTTTATTACTAATAGGATATCTTCTATAGTAACTTAATGTTATCTTGCCTATATAAAACTTATTGCCTTTACTAATTATATAATTATGCCTTATTCCTTATATATTAAAAATTATATTAAATATATAATAAAAGATAGATAGAAGAATTATTCTAAATGTACTTATTATAGTTATTTTTATAATAGGAAAGATATAATATTATTAGAAGGTTAGTTTCTTATTATTATCTATAAGGTATTTTATACTGATTTTTATAGCAGATTATTTAATTTAAGAAAAGAATTAAATTAAAGTTAATAAAAAGGCTATTAAGGAGAAGCTTATTTACTTATAGCATTAATTAAATAAGTATCTTTTAAAGCTAATATATTTTTATTACTAAAAGTATTTAATTTAATCTAAAGGGCTAAAGGCCCTTAAGTAGGATTTTAAGGCAATAAATAATAGTAAGAAGGTAAAGAACTTAATTATGCCTTCTAATTTCTCTACTATAATAGAGTTAATTAAGGCTAGTGCAGTAAACCTTATTAACTGGTTTGCTATTTTAGACCCTTTTTTAGTCTTTAATAGAAGTTCTTTAGGAGTTATTAGGCATTAATAAGGTATTTTAGTAGTTTTTATATATTTTTGCTTTTTAAATAGTTTTTTTACTTAATTAAGTATTCTATTTTCTTATTAATTATTTTTATTTTCTAAATTACTTTTACTTTATAGGCTTTTAGTTTTTCTACTTCTATAAGTTTATTATATATCTTAATATAAATTATACCTACTGCTAATTTAAGCAGTAAAATATAAAAGATAGGATAGATCCTAACTTTTAGTAGTAGATCTAGTTTATAGTTATTCTTTAAGACCTTTTTAATAACCTTATATAGTCCTATATATTTAAAGTTAAGTTTATAGTTTAGTTATTTAGTAGTAATATTTTTTATAGATAGGTAAACTATATCTCTCTTTAAAAAGGTAGGTCTCTTTACCTTCTTAAGGTTATAATACTATTATATCTATTTTCTAATAAATTTAAGTTCTATCTATAGTTTATTATATAGATTCTTTAAGTTATTACTCTTAATTATTACTGCTAGGTTAATTATTTTAGGCTTTTATAGGTTTCTATAGGCTTTTAATATAAATCTAAAATTAATATATATTAATATAAGCTTTATACTTTTATTATAGGCAGTATTATATACTAATTAGATATATAGTAGCTTTTTAATTTAATTATTCTATTTATAGTTTATATAATACTATAAGTATTATTCTAGTACTTAATTTATTTATTTTATTTATCTATTTATTTAGGCTCTAAATGCTATTATAAACTTATAGTTTAGGCCTAGTAATACTAAAAGTATATTTTAAAATTATAGTATAAATATTAGCTTTTTATTTAAGATAATTTTAAATAGTAATTTATATATATTAATAATATATCTATAAATAATATATATAAGTTCTTCTATATCTATATCTTTTCTATAAGGTAGGTAATATAAAAATTTAGTAAGTTAATTTATAATAACTATAATATTATTATAGAAAATTTCTATTAAGGGTTCTTTAGATAGCAGTAGTTTTATAATAAAGTCTATTATAATTAAGTCTTATAGTTATTATACTATAAGTAGTAGTTAAAGTTCTCTATAAGGTTTATATTATTATACTTTTATTTTAATATAAAGATTATATTATTTAATAACCTTTTTTACTGTTATTTACTATATTTTATATTTATATTATAGAAGTTATTTAAGAGTTTTTATTAGTCTTTAGTATCTATATATAGGATATTTATAAAATCCCTATATAAACTCTTTTAGTTCCTTTAGGACTTCCTTAATTACTATTACTTATATCTATCCTAAAGTTTATATTTATTAAGTAAATCTATATTCTCTTTTATTATTTATCTTTAATATTTATTCTATTATTTTTATAGTATTAATATTATAGTCTAGTTATTAACTTATTATATTTACTTTTCTATTTTTTAATTCTTTTCTATAAATAATTATAAAGTTAAATTTATATAGATATTTAGTATAATATAGTTATTATTAATTAAGCTTATATATTATAGTAAAGTAAGAGATATTTTAATAATTTATATATACCTTAATTTAGTGCTTACTTTCTATTAGGTAGTATTTAAACTCTTTAAAACAGTTAATAATTACTAGAAATTCTTTATTATAGATTAAGTAATTAAATTCTACTTTATATAATTTATAAAAGTAAAATGCAATAAAATATAACTTTTTAGTATTATCTTACTGGCTAATCTATCTTTTTAGTATAAAATTTAATATATCTATTTTAAGTTTAATTTTTTTTTTAAATTAAATATTATTAATATTAATTTACTAAAAATAGCTTTCTTAAGCTATATAAAGGCTTTCTATACTTTATTATTTTATTTAAATATTTTTCCCTTTTTTATTAATTCTATTATTAAATTAGCAATTTTATTAAAGTCCTTAATAAACTATTAGTAATAGTTAGTAAGTCTTAAGAAGGCTTATACTTCCTTTATATTATTAGGTATTTTTTAATCTATTATTATTATAATTTTCTTTAATTCTATTTTAATTTTATTAAATATAATAATATATCTTAAAAAGTCTACTTTTATAATATAAAAAAAACTTGTTTTAATTTTATTAATAGTTTAATATTTTATAATACTTTTAAAATCTTATAGATATATTCTATATATTTTTCTTTATTATTTAAAAAGATTAAAATATTATTTAAGTAATATATTATAAAGATATTAAAGTACTATTAAAGTATACTATTAATTATCTATTAAAATATTATAGATATATTAATAAAACTAAAAGGCATTACTATATATTTAAATAGTCTAAATTTAGTTTTAAATACTATTTTCTATTTATCTCTTTTCTTAATATAGATAAGGTTATATACTCCTTTTAAATCTAGAGCTATAAAGATCTTTTTATTTTATAACTAATTCTTAAGTTCTATAATAAGTAAAAGTAAGATTTAGTTTTTAATAGTATATATATTAACTAGTTAGTAGTTAATAATAAGTCTATCTTTTTTATTTTTTTTTAATATAAAGAATATTAATAATATTAATATTAAGCTAGATTCCTTAATATAGCCTTTTTTAAGTATTTTATTTATATATTCCTTTTAAACTTATAGCTCTTTTTAATTAAATAAATAGAGCTTTTAAAATAATAAGTTATTATTTATAAGATTAATTTTATAGTTTTATTTACTGTATTTAAGTATTTCTATTTTTAGTTTTTTTTTAAATAATTTATTATATATTTAGTATTATTTTAGAATATTCTTAAGTTAATCTTAGCTTAATTCTATAGGTATTTTATTTTTATATAGGTCTTATACCTTAAGGATATTAAGGATTTCTATCTTATTTTTTATGTCTTTTTTATATTTATATTATACTCCTTTTAAAGGTAATAGATACTTTATTTTATATTTATCTATACTATCCTTTTTAATTAAAGTTTAAGATTTTTTATTATTTATTATAATTATTTTTTTATTACTATTAAGGTTACTAAAGAATATAACCTGGCTATTCCTTTAATTAATAAATAGGTTTTATTATTTAAGCTATTATATATTTAGTAAGATATTTATATCCTTCCCTAAAGGTATAATATTAAAATCTACTTTTTAATTTCTTTCTTTAATAAAGACCTTAAGGTAATTAATCTTTTAATTTATAATACTATTATTATAATTAAAAAGTTATTTTTTTATATTAACTAATAGGTAAAGTAATAATTTCTATTTCTATAATAATTATAATTTTATAACTCTTTTTAGGTTAATAAAGTTTTTTTTTACTTTATAATTAATTTAAGTATTTAGCTATTTTCTCTTAATTTAAACTTATAGTATTAGGCTATCTATTAAGTTTATTATTTATAGTACTTTTAATATATTTATTAATTTAAGTTATTTTTATTTATAGTTCTAGCTTATTTATAGCTTAATTATAAATAATATATAACTTTTTTTAATGTATTTTAGTATATTTACTTATAGTTACTATTATTATACCTTTTTCTATTAAGGCAGTTATTATTAAATTTATTATTAAATATTATCTATTAGAAATATTCTTTTAATTTTATATCTATTTCTATAATTCCTTATTTAGAATATCTTTTATTAAGTAAATATAGTCTATTTACTTTTTATTATTTTAGCAGTTCTTTTATATCCTTTAAACTAATATTATTAATTAATAGTTCTCTTTTTTCTTAAGTATACTTACCTTAAGTTACTTTTTTAAATTCTTTTTTTATATTTTTAATAATTTATATATTTTTCTTAATCCCTTAAGTTAGTTTATTAATTTAATATATCTTTCTATATAATATTATATTAAATTATAATTCTACTATTTTAAAGTAATTATATTAAAGGTATATTAAGTATCTCTTTATTTTTTCTATTAGGTAGGGGTTATTATTAGGTATTCTAGATATAATTATAGGAAAATAGTTATTATTTAGCTTATTTAATTTATATTATTTATATTAATAATTTTAATATAATACTTAAAATATTATATTATATTTAGGATATATTAGTATTATCTATATATTATCTTATTTATTAAATATAGGTTCTAGATATAGTAGGTTTAATGCCTTATTAATATAGTATACTTTAATATAAAGTTTATTTTCTATTTTTATATTTTTATATTTCCTGGCACCTTATATATAGATCTCTTTTTATATCTTATAGATCTTTAGGCCATTTTTATTATATTTTATTTTATAAGGTTATTTCTATTTCTATATAATTTACTTATCTTAATAGTAAAGATACTTAGCTATATTTCTGGCAGTCTTGCCTTTATATTCTATACTGTAAGAGCTTTATTATTCTTTTTATTAAAGTTAGCTTTTAGCTTTAATTCTTTATTTTTAATATTCTTTTTTATTTTAAAGTATTATTTTAGTAGAAATGTTATTAATAGCTTATAAGGTTTACTTCTACTTATCTATATTAAGGATATTTAAGCTACCTTATTTTATTATTTCTATTATTTAAGTCTTTTTTTATTTTAATTATTTCTTAAATTTTTTAAGCTTTTATTATCTTACTTTTTCTTTTTATTCTTTTTACTTTACTTTAAAGTATTCTTATTTCTTAAGGTCCTCTATATACTTATAGTAGTTCTTATTTTATTATTTATTTTATTAATTCCTTTTTTATTTAAGTTTTTCTAAAGTATATAATTTATTCTTTTTTTCTAGTTTTCCTTTATTTTTAGGTTTAATTTAGGTAATTCTTATATTACTATTAAAATATATATTATATCTATTATATATTATTTCTAGTATTTAGGTATATATAGCTATTTATAGATCCTATTATTAGGTAATTCTTAAGGCTTACCTATTTTAGTTTAGGTTTTATAGTCTTTATAGTTCTAGGTATTATTATACTATATATCCTATTTAATTATAATTATAGTATTTATATTTAAATATATCTTATAGCTTATAGTTATTATTTCTTCTAGGCTATATAGCGCCTAGAGATATAGGTCCTAATTGCATTCTATATAAGGTATTATTTTATTAGTATCTTTACTGCTATTTTTAGTTTTAATAGTTACTTTAGTTATTATTATTTTATTATTAGTTAGGGTAATATAAATTAAAGTTATTTTTATATTTATAGTTAGCTTTCTCTTTTTTATATTTATACTATTATTTATTAATCTTAATTACTATTATAATATAGGTAATTAAATTATTAAGTCTATCTATAAGGTATAGTTTATCTTTAATTTCTTCTTTTAGGCTTTAGTAGTAAATTTCTATAAAGGTATTATTATTCTATTAAGTTTTAGCTACTAGCTATTAGAATTTAGCTAAATATATAATATATAATTTCTATTATTTAAATATAAGCAGTTTAGCTATAGCTTATCGTTTTTTATTAATTACTTTAAAATTATCTTTAAGGGCTTATTTAAAATTATTCTATTTTTTAAAGATATTTTATATATCTTAATTTTATAGATTTTCCTTATTCTTAAAGTAATCTTTTATAATAAGTTTAAACTATTTCTTAATACTTTTTTAAATTAATAAGGCTATAAAGAGAAGTTTCTTTATAGTAGTATCTAATTTATTTAAAAATAAGTAGAAATATCTTTTTATTTAAGTTAAAAATAAAATAATATTAATTACTTATCTTTTAAAGGGCTTAAATTTAGGTAACTTTAGGGCTTTTTTAAGATCTCTTTTTTATAGTTTGCCGCTATTATTACTAGTTATTATAGCATTCTATTAATTATTTATTTAGGCTTATAAAGTATTATAGCTATTATATAGCTATTATAGCTTTACTATTATTTTAATGTTATTAAATAGAGCTTTAATATAAGGAAATATTAGGCTAATATTACTAAATATCTTAATAATATAGTATTACTTAATATAAATATAATATATTTTAAATAAAAGCTATTAATATATAATAGTTAGGGTTTCTAAATAAGTAAATTAATCTATATTAGGTTTATATTTATAAAAGATATAAGGTATTATATTAAATATTTTAGGTTATTATATCTCTTAATAGTTAATAGTATATATTAGCTTTATTAAGGTAAAGAAGTTTTATTAATAGCTAATAAGTTAAGTTCTATTTAATACTAAAGGAGTATATTTATATATTATATAGTATTAATGGCAATTAAAGAGGTTACTATAAAGTTAATAGTAATTCTTAAGAATTACTAGTAATTATTTAGAATTATTAGTAATCTATTTTAGATTCTAGTAATTAGGTCTTAGTAGTTACTAATAGAACCTCTTTAGTTTATTATAATTATAAATAATTAGAAGAAAATATAGGGTATATATAATATAAGTGCTTTTTCTATTTGGGTTATAATAAAAAGCTATAATTAATCTAGATTAATATAGCCTAATTTTCCTTATCTATAAGGTTAAATAGGTAATAATATAAAAGGGTAAAATTAATAAATTAGGTTAAATTAAAATATATAGGGTAGTAACCCTAGGTTAGGCTTAGGTAGCTAATAAGACTTTAATTTATATAAATATTAAATAAAGGCAACTTTAATAAGTTGGAAAGAGGCTATTATGTACTATTAATAAAGAACATTATTGGAAAAGAATAAAGTTGTGAACAATAGAATGAACTGTCAACAAACTTTCAAGCCAGAATGTAAACTAACTATGCCCATGTCCCGAGAATCGATTCTGCTCTTTGCCATCAAACTCAATCATGGTAGAAATAAAAAGATTTGCTCGTCCTGGCACTATTCACTCGTATCTGTCACCTAAAAACTTTTGAAGAGCGATGTTTCCACCGAACTTAGGTCATTTTACCGATTGCAGTTAATCGTGGTCTCTTTCCTGTCAAGTTAAGCCAGTGATTGACATGGGAACGGCACTGCGTGATGAGCCCATCGCTGCAGATGCCGTCAATATTGGCGCAATATGCTCCTTTGGTCCTTGGGAAGCGGCTTTAGCAGCCCTTGATACGGAAATATACCCTTGGTGTTGTCACCTTTTCCTTTGAGCTGCCTCGAGGCTCAACCTGACCAAGTATGCGTTATGGCCTGATGGAAACGGTCTAGACCAAACTGTGCCCTTCAAGACCCTGAGCAGACCAATGGACTGCGATTTCAAGAGACAAACCAGACTGACCAACAATGTGGGCTGACGTAACTGAAAGCTCACGTGGATGTTTTGAAAATCTGAATCAATGCTGCCTACGAATTAATCAAGATACTTGATAAACAGCTTCCGCTCACCGCCAGCCACCAGCTCTGTCCCAACATCCTGCCAACACATACCAGCAAACGATAATTGAAATCAAAATGACTTTGATTGAGAGCATTCTTTCTGTCCTTCCAAATGTGCCATTCCTCCCTCCCGGCCCACCCGCCAACGCGGACAACCGTGAGAGGAAACAGAAAAGCCCACTGAACCGGTTTTTGGGGGAGCCATCCGCAAAAACGAAGGGAAACGATGAGGTAGTATCAGCAAACCAACAACAGTCGATATAAGTATGCACACCTGCTCGTGGAATGCGGCAGTGTTTGATGGGTGGTCTGACCTCTCCCAGCCCATCAAATGTATCACATGCTAATGGAACTGCCAGACCTATCAACTACGCACATGAAAGATAGCAAGCGGTCAAACTGGGTCGGCGCTTAAAGTCAAAGTTGCAGAGTTGCGAAGATACTCAGTCGGAGGGATAGGTTCTCTGCGCCGAGATAAGGTCCCTCTTGAGGACAGACAAAAGTTAGCCAGTGAGGTATCATTTATTAATACGTTGGCTTAGCTGAATAATCCTCTGTGTCGTGAACGAATGCCCCGTGGCCGCAGGTTGACCAAAATGAGGTGTTTGTTGGTCCAGTTTTGAAACGGGCCGCGGCCGACATATCGCAACACATCCTGCCACAGCTGAAAACTAATGCATCTGTTAAACTTTCTTCTTTTGAACCAATAATAGGGATCCCGAAATAGAAACAATCTCAGAATGTTGCTCAAGGCCGCGAAGTGCCTTCGTCAGCCCACGACAGCTTCCCAACAATTGATCAACTATCGAGCGTCGAAACTTGCCCTTCTATGCCACCCAACATAATCACTAATTCACGTTTGGGGTTTTTTAATTACTCAGTCTATGTTGAGAGTTAGACTTTCGACTCATGTGTTGTGTATGGTATAGACAATGACATGAAATGGTAAACGGCGTAGCGTGTTGACCTCAATTTGATCCCCCTTCGTTATATCCTCAAAAGCCTGGTCTCAGCTATCACGTATTAATGCTTTAAGTATTACCAAAGTGCCATTCAATACAAGGATCTTAACACCGGTGAGCATGTTTTGTATATAACATTTGAAATCGCGAAAGAGCTATTCCTCTCATAATTCCCTTCCGTCAGGGGATCAATGGTTCGACATGATAATTCTCGTTGATACCTGCGCTCGCTCCAGATAGATCGTCTTATTTGGGTGTTCCTTGGGAATCTTCTTCAACCCTCCAAATAAGCAACAGTCAACAACTTTCACCCCAATGATAGTTCTACTTCCATTACATCTCAACTCTTCAACCCTATTCTCACAAATTGAGAAATCGATGTCTTTCTTGAAGATGAAAACTTGAAAGACGTCCTCGGAGCGTCGCAGAAGTATTCCAAGCTCGTTGGCCTTTTCGCAAAGGATCCTGAGCTTTTTCCTGCCGATGTTCTGGGACTTTATGTCATCTGTCTCAACTGGCCTGAAGAATTGTTCAAGATATACTGCATATGACTCTGGCTCATCAGAGCTATCAACTAGATGATGGAGGCAATTGAACGTGGCACGAGTCCAGTCGACCATATCACCAGCAGCGGTGCCTGAGGGTTAAGTTGTTAGTGACGAAAGCAATCTTCGGCGCTTCAGAAGGAGTCTGTACCTTTAGGGTGACGAGCTACAACGGCATTCGTCATTTCGCGCTCTGTCTGTACAAGTGATTTCTGAAGATCCTCATACTTCCCACCGATATCGATATCACCGACTTTGGTGGGGAAGAACCGTCGTCTAATTAATCTGGATAGATGTGCATGAATGGCGTCCCGTCGACCCTCTAGAGGAATGCCCGCAATACTTTCGTGGAAGGCGGCACTGTCGATTATTGAGAGCTCTTGATCTTTGTCCGAGTTAGAAAAGAGCCTTTCAGCCACCCATTGGGTTAACGTGCGAACTTCTAAGAATGCTCTCTGTATCTCGCTGTCGAGTATGGGTTCCTCGTTACGAGGTACAATGATGCTTCGGAGTTGGTCCGCTCTTGATTCCGATGCCATCAATTGAGATTTGACATTCTCCAACTCTGCCTGTGCTCTCTCCAGCATTGATGTTAGGTCTTCAACGTGGGCCTTGTGGTCTGGTTCAGCAGATTCTAGCAGCAGCCGAGAATTCGAGGGTTCAGGAGATTCTCTGTGCAAGGGGAGTGACTGGACTTCATCTTGGCCAATAGCCAAATATTCCTTAAGTGTTCGTCGGATGGTTTTCTCTATGTGGTCTGTCGTGGCCTGCAAGCACTTTTGGTGTCCGGCGTCGATTCTATTGATAAATGAAGTGAGGCCTCGATCCCAGTCTGTTTGCAGCTCCAAACGCACCCGGTTGAGAATTTGGGACGTGAAATTATGGTCATGTGTCATTTCCCATTCCATCTCATTGCCTCCAGGGTCGTTGAAAGTCTCCACGTTCGTGCGGGATTTCCGCCCTCCGGTGCTTGCGAAATAGGTCGGAGACCGATGTTTCCTGAGTTCTTGCCGAATGGATGTCATGACACCCATTTTAGGATAGCAGGTAAAGGTTTATAATATCCCTGTATGGATAAGTTAAAAGCAATAGTTGAAAAATATCTGATAATATGGATAGCTGCTAATGAGACAACGAGTACTGTATGGATTATTCGGCTCGGTCTAAATTATAAACGATGCATTGGCTAACTGCCGATGCATAAAGGGTGGTTGTACGTACTGGCGGTGGTGTAGATAAAGGTGGTGTCGTAGAATGTGTCAGGTGTGGCCGACTCTTGGCCGATTGTCTGTGTTGAGCGCTTATGCGGGCGACGCGACAGGATGAGGCTGATTCAATGCCATGCGAGGCCCAATTCTGGATCCAATATTGCAAATTGATAAATGAGAACTCGGGCTACATTCTGTTGGCCATCTTGGAGTATTGCGAGTTATAGGTATTGGTCACAGGAAGTCATGGTGCTGACCAACACCGGACAACTCAGCAATATCCGGTCTACACAGCCCTCCAAAAGGTTTCATGCTTCGCAATGGTCAAACACTCAGCCGCAGATGGCGTTTTTAGACTTTGCAGTTGCAACTCTTACGATTCGTTACGTGCCGTCGCTCTGTCGTATATCAAACCGGCGGCCCTTGGACCTATTCTACATGACAAACAGAACAATTATTTCTTGTACCTTGCACCAAATATTTTACCATGGCATTTAAGTTCGCTCGTATTCCCAAACCTTCCGTGGACAATACTTTCGCCGTCCAAAATGTTGCTAGCAGCTCAGCTACTACGACCCTTGACACAAAGGACAGGATAATTATTGCCCTTGATTTTGGAACAACATATTCAGGCGTGGCATACTGCTTTTGCAACTCGTCCGGAAAGCCCGATGTTGTTTCAGTAGTCAACTGGCCGGGTACGTGGAATCACACCTTACTATAGTACCCTAGGCTGACTTGCTGTAGGACTCGAAGGTCGTACGCAGCCTAAAGTGCCTACTGCAATCTTGTATGATCCAGAAGACAGTACAAGTTTCAAGTGGGGAGGTCAAGTCAACTGGCGTGATGATCATGTACGAGGCGTCAAACTTTTACTAGACCCTCAGCAAACCAGACCTTCTTACCTTCCGTCCAGCAACTTCAAGAGTGAGATGAAGAAACTTCCGAAAGATGTTGTTGATGGAGCAGCAGACTTCATGGGTGCCATGTATAACCACGCCCTGGAGAAGATCGCCTCTAGAGTGCCTCGAGATTATCTTGACCTTTGCCAGAAGGATTTCGTCCTTAGTGTGCCAGCTGTTTGGTCGGACATGGCCAAAGAAAGCACCATGCAGGTATGCGCAATGGGATGATTAACATAGCTCACAATGTTGACTTATTCTAGGCCGCGCAAAAAGCCGGTATCTTTCCAGTAGCTGTCATCAAGGAGCCGGAGGCGGCAGCACTCTACACCTTCATGAGCCAAGAGCGAGCATTATCTGTAAGTGTTAAAAATACTTGAGGATAATACTCCGGGCTAACAGAACCAGGAAGGTGATTGCTTTGTTGTTTGCGACGCCGGTGGTGGAACTGTTGACTTGATCTCGTATGAAGTCGTCTCAACAAAGCCATCCCTTAACCTCGCAGAAGTGGTTCCTGGCATAGGTAGTTGGATATGCTTCCCCAAACACTCTATCATATCTAAAGAGCTACAGGTAGTATGTCAGGATCTTTAGGCCTTAATCGGCGTTTCGCCGAAGCGGTGCAGAACTTGATCGGAGACGAAGAGTGGTTTCGCCTCAAGAATCACGACGCTTGGCCACTAGCCGATCGCCAGTTCGATCAGAGCATTAAAACTGCGTTCCACGGGGATTTGGACGACGAATACATCGTCAATTTCCCCGGTGCTTATCTTGAAGATGATGATGAAGAACGCCTTTGCCGAGATACTTGGTACATGTCTGGGTAAGTCTTGATTTACGATTAACTGCGAATAGTCTGACTAAGATATGATAGTGAGACAGTACGTGACATATTTGAGCCATTGATTGCGGACATAATTCGCTTGGTAAATGAACAGGTTCAAGGGGCCAGGCTCAAGTGTCCTGGCAAGCCCCTGAAAGTGAGTTGACCAATCCTTACAATTCTATGCTGACTTGTTAACTTAAGGGGATCTTCCTTGTTGGCGGTTTTGGCGCTAGCCAGTACCTTAAAGCTCGCATCGAGAAAGCAAACCCAGACATTCAAGAAGCTGCGAGAGATCAATTGATTTCAATAACTGACAATTCTAGGTCATTCAGCCTGACGATGCCTGGGCAGCTATTGTGAAGTGAGTCTTGGAGGTTGATTTATGATCTCTTCTGACCATTTGCAGAGGTGCAGCACTGAGCCGTTTGTCGTATACAAATGTCGTATCTACAAAGGCTCCCCGTGACTATGGTGTAATTGTTCGTGGTGCCTACGAACCCATAACTGATAAAGGGCGGCCAACATTTGTCGATCCAGTTGATGGAACACTTCGGGCAGACAAAGTAAGCTGCCTCCAGAGTTTATAGCGAAGTGCCTGCTAATTGTACCTCCAGTTGGAGTGGTATATTCTCAAAGGACAAGACCTCAAACGCGATCAAGATATCCGGCGTTCCCTCTCCCGGCATGTTCCGAAACATCACTCTAGCAATGATCTTGTGTTCCAGGACAAGCTTTCCATGTCAGAAGAGGTACTGGCACCGCAGCATCCTACTAGCGATGTCAGGACTAACTGCACTCTGACGAGCGATCTACGCGCAGTAGACAAATCACTTTTTACAGAGCGCGTTGGTATCGATGGAAGAGAATGGCTGCAAGTTAAATTTGAACTGGTGATCTCCACAAGAGATGCTGCGATGAAGTTCTGGCTCGAGTATGATGGCAAAGAAGTTGGTTCAGTTTTTGCGACTTATGAATAGTAGAAATGGTATCGTATTATCTCTAGAGGTATTGCATGCTTGTCGTCCAACTTAATGTATTCCTTTTTTCCTAGTATTGTGCACCCAGAATAAGGCCTTTAATAACCCATTTCCAGCTGATACCAACTGATGCAAGTGGCAACAATATCCGTTGGCTAACGACCACGACAAATTGCCCCGGTAATCTTTGGCAACGCTGTGAGCGTGATGTAAGACTTATCTGAATTCATTCCATGAACTTGGTTTGTTATGGGTTTATAAACCTGATAGCCGACCTATCCATCGCGACATATCGCATCTTCGGTAGGCCTTGTTTTGCTGCTCATTTAGCGACCATCCTCTGCCCCGGCGCTTAAAATAACACCGAAATCACGAGCGTTTCGCAACGCGTCATCAATTGTCAAGATGAAGTACCTTACCATCATTCTAATGCTGGCTAGGCTAACGTTAAGAATCGCCGAGATATCGGAAGGTCGCTCCAGGCAAAATGTAATCGCTGCTACTCCGCGTACCTGATGGACCTGTAAGCAGCAATAATTGCAACCTTGAAAATATCCAGGTAGGCAGTCCGTTACGTTAGCTTAGGTAGTTGATCTGTTACTTTTGCCCTGGGAAAGCGCCGTTCAATGGTCTGGCAAAGGGGCTTAGGGTCATTCCGGTCTAGGTTGTTTGTATCAGGCTACCATACCTGTCTGTTGGAGTTCGGTTCCAGACAGCTCCAAAGGCGGTATGTTCACGACATCAGGTGTGAAATCAGCATAAGCCCTTCCACGCCAATGTCGGGTACAAATGCTCATCTCCATCTCGGCATAAAAAGACTCGACTGTAATTGCTTGTTGAGACGTTTCGTGAATGGGAACACAATGTAAACCGGGATTTTTACGTCATCAATGACTTTAAAATTGTATCATATTTGTTAAATGAGAGAATTCAACTCAATCACAAATGAGTGATGGCCTGACCGCAAAACAGTCATAATCTTGCACCTAGTACCCATTCTCGCCTATCCTGTACGTGACCAATATCTGTCGCCAGTTCTATTCTTACTACGCGCGTAGTTCACTCTACCAGCACACTGGCAAAGCTCTTGTTCAACTCATCCTGAAGGTCGGCAAGAGTGGCGCGGTAGAAGTCAGCAGTTGACCCTGGGGAAACTCCCTCATCCAAGTGCTGGTCCTTCTGAGTATCCGCGTTGCAAGCATTCCGCCAGAGAGACGCGATGTTTGGGTTTGGGTTTGGAGAGGCCAGTATCCAAGTCCCTGTCACATTGCCCTGGGAATCTTTCTTGTAAGTTACCATGGCGCTATAGCCGCTCTTAGTGATAAAGTTCGTGATGAGGACACCGCCAGCCACTATAGCAGCGTACTGGATTGTCTTGGGCCAGCCGCACTTTGCTAACCAGCTGAACTTGCTGCCTAGTTCATCATCGGACTTTTGGAGATTGACAGTTTCCAAAACTTGGGTCAGGTTTTGACTGTAGCGAAGAGCATGTCAGCAAAATCCATAAAAATAGAAAGAGCTTCAAAGACCAGTTGACTCACACCATAGTTTGAACTTGTAGCATCTTTTCATGGCGATTAGCCAGCTGCTAATCGTTTAGTTGAAAAGACATTGTGGGAGAGACTTTGGGTAGTGCTAAGCTTATAATGATAATGAGCTTGAGATATAAAAGCGATATGGTAATTATTAGTCTATAGGGATAAATGCAATCTATAAGGTTAACCTTTAGGCTATAAATATAGATAATAAATACAAATACAGTATTTTTTACCTTAATATAAGCTTTTATCTAAAAGCTTTTATAATAATTATTATATCTTACTATAAGCCTTAAGGTATTATAAAGTAAAGAGATTAAAAGGTATATAAAAGGATATAACCTTAAATTTATATCTTTATATATATTATAATAATATAACTCTATAAATAATATATTAATAGTAATTAAAATTATTATTAATAATAACTTAATAAACTAAAAGGCTTAAAAATATATTTATTAATTTTTTATTATTTTTATTAACCTTAAAGATATAATTAAATTATATATTAATATAAAAGATAATATTTAAAAGCTTTAATTAATTATTAAATTATTTAATAAAAGTAATTATATTAATAATAAATTTTATATTAAGATTACCTTTTTTAACTATAATATATTTAATATAGCTATTAATAAGTTAGATATTTATTATTTATTATATTTTATTTATTAAAAAAGAAAGAAATTATAAAAATTTAATAAAAAAGAAAATAATAAAAAAGAAAATAATAAAAAAGAAAATAATAATAAAAAGGTTAATAATAATAAAACTAAAATTAAAGTATTAAAAAGTAATTATAATTAAATAAATAAGATTATAGTATTATATATAATAGTTAGGGTTTCTAAATAAGTAAACTAGTCTATATTAGGTTTATATTTATAGAATATATAAGGCATTATATTAAGTATATTAAATTATTATATCTCTTAATAGTTAATAATATATATTAGGCTTATTAAGGTAAAAAAATCTTATTAATAGCTAGTAAGTTAAGTTCTATTTAATACTTAAAGGAATATATTTATATACTATATAGTATTAATGGTAATTAAAGAGGTCACTATAAAGTCAGTAGTAATTCTTAAGAATTACTAGTAATTATCTAGAATTACTAGTAATCTATTTTAGACTTTAATAACTAGGTTTTAGTGGTTATTAATAGAATCCTTTAGTTTATTATAATTGTAAATAATTAGAAGAAAATATAGGGTATATATAATATAAGCGCTTCTTCCGTTTAGGTTATAATATTATAAAAGGCATTAAAGGCTAAAAAATATATTAAAAGGTATTATAAAAAGATATTAATTTATTATTAAATAACTCTAAAAAAGATTATATATATATTATAATAAAAAGGTTAAATTATTAAAGGTTTTATTAATTAAGTTATTTAAATTAATTAGAAAAGTTAAAGTATTAATACTTTTATTAAAGTAAGTTATATTTAAGTAACTAAAAGCTTTAATGGCTAAGAGAATATAAGCTAATTAAGTTTATAAGATTAATATATAATAATTTATTTTTAAATATAATAGGTAATTATTGGTATAAAAGGGCAATAATTAAGGCCTTATGTAGTAAGATGCAATAGGGGATACCTTAAGGTATATAGATGCAACGCGTCAAAAGAGCCCGTGGTCTTAGGTGTAGGCTACTATGTGCTCGTACACGAACAAGTCTCACTGGCAATAGATCGGCGTCTAAAATTAGTCCACAGCTCTATACAGCAATGCATTGTCATCATTCGAGGCTGCGCCTGATTAACATCACATGCATGACGATTCTATAAGTTGGTAAAGCGTGCAAAGTTGGCATAGATAGGACCATGTAATACCCTTTAGTTTGATCCAACAACTTCGGCTAGCCACAGAAGAGCCTGGGCCATTTTAAGGAAGAAATACTCCTTTTGGCTTGAAATAAAGATAGTATACTGCTTATAAATAGCAGGACTTAAAAATAAATTATTATATATTAATCTTATAAACTTAATTAGCTTATATTCTCTTAGCTATTAAAGCTTTTAATTACCTAAATATAACTTACTTTAGTAAAAATATTAATACTTTAATTTTTTTAATTAGCCTAAATAATTTAATTAATAAAACCTTTAATAATTTAACCTTTTTATTATAATATATATATAATCTTTCTTAAAGTTATTTAATAATTTTAATTATTAGCTTTTTAATTATTATATATTAGCTATTTTTAATTTATTATATTAATTTATAAAGTTATAAACTTTACTATTTAGTTAATATTATTCTGTAATATTATAATATTTTTATTTTTTTTATTTTCCTTTTTTACTAGCTTTTTTAATATATTAACCTTATAATAAGTAAAATATATAATATAATAAGTATTTAGGTTATTAATAACTACTTTTAATACCTTATAATTAAAAAAGGCTAACTTAATATAAATTATATTTAAAATAACTTTAAACTTAAAATAGGCTTTTATATAAAATTAAAGGTCTTTAATTTTATTAAAGTCTTTAAAGCTATTTTACTTTTTAATTTACTATTTACTTATATATAAAAAAGTAATATATATAATAAAAAGTCTATAAATATATATTTAAGCCTTTTAGTTTATATAATTTTTATTAATAATAATTTAATTTACTATAAATATATTATTTATAAAGTTATATTATAATATATATATAAAGATATAAACCTAAAATTATATTTTTTTATATATCTTTTAATCTTTTTATTTTATAATACTTTAAGGCTTATAGTAAGATATAATAATTATTATAAAAGCTTATATTAAGGAAAAAAATACTATATTCTTATTTATTACCTGTATTTATAGCCTAAAGGTTAACCTTATAGGCGGCAGTTATCCCTATAGGTAAATGGCAGGATATGAGTATCTTTGGACATATTAAGATGAAGTTCTGTTTTTACATTTCAGCCACTATGCGAGTTCAATTCGATAGGTATATCGAGATACGGCGAGGCCGAGAGGCTTGGAACATATTCCATTAAAGCTGACATATATGACATATCTCGTGAGCTATTGAGCCAGCCATTGGCCAGCCATGTTTCAGTTTGGTAGCTTGGCAGCTTACATTCAACGGCCTTTGAGACCGCACAACTTTGTGCCAAGAGGACAATCGTTTGGGCTGCAGGGTGCTTGTCTGAGTAAACCAACAGCGATGAACAAGCTATGCTATCAATATTAACAAGCCTAGATCGAGAAATCGGGGCCGAATCTAAGTGACTCGGCAGCCACGCCGGGGATCGGTGCAAATGCCCAGACGGATCGGCGGCATGAGTGTGGCCACTCAAGTCTACAGTGCTTATTGCGAAGTAAATTCCAGTCCCTGTCCTTAATCAAGGGGCAAATTTTGATTGCTTTTATCGTATACTACCAATCCCGGTTGGAGATCCGTTTCTGATTCTCATTGCCTTCGATAGAGTATTTAGCTTAACGTATAAGCACGCCGCTATAGTACATAGTCCGGGCCGATCCTTTAAACTCTACATGTCCCATTCTGTACTATATAGATAAAATAGCAGCTATGTGCTGAATCACGCTACAGTATGTAAGACAATAGTTCCCTGCAAGTCTTAGTGTTGGGCGTTAATAGTCTCTTGCGCTAGGCAATTGACTTGATGTTGATTGATCGATTTGATGAGCCTTATCCACTTCACGCCACCCGGTGAGATAGATCCAGCAATCTTGATCGAAATAACACATCAGCCTTATGACTGAAATAAATGGGGCTAGCGCCGCGTGTTGTGAGATATCCAACAGCCACTAGCGACTTTGTGTAACTGTGATTACAGCCGATAATTGATAGTGCTTACTGTCCTGTGATCTCCAGTTAGAACGGCTCCATCTAATCAACGATAGTGCACAGAAGCTATCTGAATTATTTCTCATCCCATGAATCTTCTATCATATTCATCTGCTGATATAGTAATGTAATTATTGACCGTGATAAGGTTGAGGGGTCAAAGGAGGCTTCGGCCTCCAAGCCACATAGGTAAAGAACACCAAAAACCACATACGGGCAAAGTACTCGTCCCCCTCGTAGTTAACAACTTGGCAGATATCTTACATGATAGAAATGATCGTTTAGGGTTATAGGTTTCAACTGCAAGGGGCTTGGCAATCACAGTAGATCAAGCATCAACGAATTAATACACAGCAAATGCCCTCAGATGACACCCCTTTCTCAAAAAGCATTCTAATATTGAAGAGGATCATCAATGTACATGGGACCGCACGGATAAGACTCAATATGCCCTGTCACGAGAGCCATGCGTTCAAGATAAGGCTTGCTACTCTTTATCTATGGGGATGAATGCGACCTATAAGGTTAACCTTTAGGCTGCAAACACAGGTAACGAATAAGAACACGGTATTTTTTGCCTCAATATAAGCTTTTACCCAGAAGCTTTCACGATGACCATTATTGCTACTCTTTATGGCTGGCTGAGGAGGTGGCTTGAGACATGGCAAATATACCATTTATGCTATCAGTCCCTGTGAGTGGACCAAGAGGTCTTGGAGTGGCTTCGCATCACCTATATCACATCCTCGTGGTTTATCAGGCGCGTAAATACGTACGTCATAAGGAGCGGTCTCTCCGAACAGCATGAGCTCTGAGGCTGTGGTTGGCTGAGAGTCGGGAGAATAGATCAACAAGATCGATGAGGCCGTTCTAGATCTTGTATTGAGTGTGAAATCGGCCACAAAGGTGCATTCCTAGACTGTTTGGAGGTGGAGGTCATACCAAAGTACCTTTCTGCCTAGGTACTCAGATCAACTCACGGAGCGAAGCAGATCGTGTCTATAAAACCCACGTTAGCGGCCACATAAAATCATATCATCAACACATCACATCATATCCTTCTTTCTTCCTCATCCATTGTCAACCCTGCAAAACAAAACAAATCACTAGCTTATCGCCATGACTACCTACACTGCTACTACTCAGGAGAGTACCACTGATCTTGCCATCTTGAGACAAGGGGGCCTCCAACTGCAGGTGGCCAAGTCTGTCGCAGACACTTCAGGCACTATCACCTACAACGTGGTCTACCGGTCTCACGATCTCGCTCCCAGCATGACAGTTCAATGGACTGCCAACTACGCGCTTAACTGGATAACCAGTATTCCTAACGCCGGCGCAAAAGTTGAGTACGAGGGCAACTGGCAGCCGTGCAATGCCGGTGATTCATGGGATCTCGACAGCACCGGCTCGTGGCAGCCTAACCAGAATAACCCAAGCGCCAAGAAGAACTGTCTCAATGTTGGCAAAAACGGCTACGAAGAAAATGTATACATTGTAGTCGGAGTCGCGGACAAGTCCGGGCATCACTCGGCGGTAAGTAATCATTGCGACCACTTCGTCTTCGTCACTAAAAGTTAGTCTAGATCTGGGTGAGCCCTGACAAACTGCTTAAGAATTACGGTGGCGAATATGAGCCTCAGGAAACGGTTACAGTCTGGTATGAAGAAGGGACCCAGACAGAATCCATGGTCAGCACCTAACAGACAGACACTAAGTCAAGCACGTTAAATCCTGGGGATGATAGCGTTTATTTCTCCTATAGCACTATAAACATTATATTTAAAAATAAATCATTATATATTAATCTTATAAACTTAATTAGCTTATATTCTCTTAACTATTAAAGCTTTTAGTTACTTAAATATAACTTACCTTAATAAAAGTATTAATACTTTAACTTTTCTAGCTAGCCTAAATAATTTAATTAATAAAACCTTTAATAGTTTAACCTTTTTATTATATATATAATCTTTCTTAAAGTTATTTAATAATAAATTAATATCTTTTTATAATACCTTTTAATATATCTTTTAGCTTTTAATACCTTTTATAATATTATAATTTTATTTATTTAATTATAATTACTCTTTAATACCTTAATTTTAATTTTATTATTATTAACCTTTTTATTATTATTTTCTTTTTTATTATTTTTCTTTTTATTAAATCTTTATAGCTTTTTTTTCTTTTAATAAATAAAATATAATAGGCAGTAAATACCTAATTTATTAATAGCTATATTAAATATATTATAATTAAAAAGGGTAATTTTAATATAAAACTTACTATTAATATAACTACCTTTATTAAATAATTTAATAATTAATTAAAGCTTTTAGGTATTATCTTTTATATTAATATATAATTTAATTATATTTTTAAAATTAATAAAAATAATAAAAAATTAATAAATATATTTTTAAGCCTTTTAGCTTATTAAATTATTATTAATAATAGTTTAGATTATTATTAATATATTATTTATAAAGTTATATTATTATAATATATATAGAGATATAAACTTAAACTTATATCTCTTTATATACCTTTTAATTCTTTTACTTTATAATACCTTAAGGCTTATAGTAAGATATAATAGTTATTATAAAAGCTTTTAGGTAAAAGTTTATATTAAGGTAAAAAATACTATATTTTTATTTATTATCTATATTTATAGCCTAAAGGTTAACCTTATAGGTTATATTTATCCCTATAGCACCATAAAGGGTAAATAGCTAGAGCCCTAACCCACTCCATTCACCTTTCCCACTTCTTAAGAAGCAAAGTTCCGGGAAGGCAGGGCAAAAAACATACATCTCAGTGTTTCGTTGGCTTTTTAGTGGGATGGGTTTCGAAGTTTGGTTTTAGGTATTGCGATGGGAATGGTTCAGGCTTGTGAAAATTAACAGAAAACTACAAAAAAAATTTAAAATGTTAAAACCCTGAATCTCAAAAGCTCTATATCTGAAGTCGAGTACTTTATACATTGAAAAGGAAAAAACTACGCTGATGCCAGTGATACTAACATTGATCCGACTTGCACGAGCACATTTGGTTAATTATGCAAGTGACTGGGGTTACTATACCTCAAAGCACCCCTACAGCGGAATGAACCAACTACTAAATGTGTTCTACGCCATTACCTAATGATTTCGAACATGAAACAAGGAGCCAACCCACCAAGCGGCTCCTCTGAAGTTGACCGATTCCACCAGACTGTAACATTCTTTTACTGCTGTCCGAGGAAAGAAAGCAAATAGCAGAATGGGGCTGCAATATTACCCTGGACTGGCTCATGTTCGGAACCTGCCCTTCCCGAACTCGGTAGTCTAGTGGGACGGGACCTGGATGTGGTCAGTGCGTGCGATATACGAAGTGTTGGCTCTTTTGAGAGTGACTGTAGACGAAGGCCATTCTAGATCTGTTAGAACGATGCTAAAATGCCTAGTTGGGACGAAATGACTGATATATTCCAGCCTGTTTGATCGTGGTTTCGGCTTACCCTAGTCAAGAGGGTCCTGGAAAATACGCCAAGCGTTAACATGGGAGTTCTCAATGCCGATGGAATAACGGGGCATAGCCCTGTTTGAGAGTTCATGATTGGTTCAACTTGACTAACACGGGGTTTTGCCGACAATTCCCAGGGTCCGTTACCTACCCGGGAGGTTCATGACTCGGATTCCCTGTTATAACACGTTTGAGACTTGACAGCCCTATTGACCCGTGATACATGTAGGGTTGGGGTCAAACGGATGAGACGTGCCTTATAGCAAATCGCTTAATTGAAAGCTGACATCTCGTTTGCAAGGATTGCTGAAATAAAGTTTAAGCTTATCAAACACACGGTTCAAGACGGTGGAGTTGTTAGTCAGTTGTCTCATAGCTCGGTCATGCCGTACAGCTTGACAGAAGACGAGGATACCATCTAAGAATGCATAGACAAGTAGAGATAAAAAGAGTATAAAGCATCGAGGTTTCCCGAGTTATCATTCTACAATCAACTCAACTCATCAACTCGGTTCGCTTCCTCAAAATCTGCTGCGCAGTCTCATCACTTACAACCTATTCCCATTCTTCCAAGCTCTTCGCTCCAACTTCCCAATCTCCACCAGGTCCATGACTTACCCACAACTCACAACCTCCAAAATGCCTTCTTTCACTAAATTCGTCACTGCCGTTGCTGGATGCTCTGCCATGGTCAATGGGGCTGTCATCTCAACAGAGAACGGCCTTCACACCACTACTCTCCAGACCCGAGATGCAGTCAAGGGCACTGGTAATATCCTCAGCAAGCGCGAGCCCGTCACAATTGCTATTCTGACTGCGGCTGGTACCGCGGCAGTCAGCGCTGTCGTCAGCGAGGCCGTAAGCGCTGCCGCGGCTTTCATCGGTGACATTTCCAACTTCGACGCTGGTCGAGAAGCCTTTACTGTCCAAACCACCGAGACCATGATGGCGAATAACCCCGACCCGGAGCGGTTCCAGGCCGCTGCCTGCTACAACAAAGCTTTCTCGGTTGCCGATCCTGCCAACATTGACGGGCAGTCCTCTGTTGAGTTCAGACTTGGAATCCTCAACACTGATTACGAGTGCATGTACATTGCTGCACCTAATCAGTTCTTTACTGAGGGTGATGGTGGCCTCATCAACGTAAGTGAATAATATGGCTATCTCTGAAGTTTATGAGAGCTTTGACTAACGATATATCAAGCTCTCCTTTACCCATACCGACCGATGCATTTTTGACCAGGAAACTGCTGATCTTACTTGTGTTTAAGAGATAAAGAGGAGGATTTATGCGCTTTATGAAGTACTAAGAGAAGACGAAAAGATGTTCACAAATCGCATTGGCCTGGAGATAGTATCTTATACAATTTCACAAAAGAGACATGATTATCATCCTTGCAGAAATGGACCCCCAGTGAAACCATCGGAATGCCATATTATTATTGCCTACCCAAAAATGGGATCCTGGTTACAAGGATGTGAGGTATCTTTACTGTAAAAATTAAGGTTAAAATATTTAGATTAGATTTAGGGTAACTTAGGGTGGGTAACTTAGGGTAACTTAGGGAAGTTTGGTATAGATTTAGTCCATCTTTGCTTAGCCCTTTATTTGCACATGCACGCGGGTGAAGAGAACCGGGGGAGAAAGTGATCAGGGTTTCGTTGTCTTCATTCCCAGGTCGCATTTCATCTATCCAGCTGTTGATATCACCAAAGGGGGAGCTGATGAATTGAAAGGGGGCTTGATTCGGAAGGGCGCCATCGATCGTGAAAACTTCAGGTCCACTAGGGACCTGGAGACCGGAAGTGGTGCTTGTCGAGGACATGCTATATGCGCTGGAGCGGGCATCAATCGCTCCGTAAAACGACAAGGAAGCCAGAATAACGGCGAGAAGAATGGTGATAGTAGAGGCTCTCATCTTGGCGGCGATACTAGTGCGTTTTGGAAGGCTATGTAGATATAGTAAAGCCGTAGGTCCGTTATCGCGTGAGATGTCAATGCAAGTAAATGTAGAGGAGATGCAAAATCAAGGAGTGGGCGGAGGCAATGCCGGTAATGAGTGGTGTTAGCAAGCGCGAAGAGGGAGAGTGTGGAAAGCATCGCGCTACCGGTTGTCGAGAGGGGCTTTGTGGCCTGTGAATAGCAACTTAACCATATCAACATGATTCTCACGGTCGGTCAACTACTCTTGATTAGCCTCTAGATGTGTTATTTGCAGTTGAAACTTGTGGCCGAGAGCTTATTCCGGCAGACAGAACTTAGCATTACCTCAAAGGAATTAGACAAGGTTTAAGGTTTTTGTCCTGAGATTTAGACAAACTTAGGGTAGTTTATAAAGTATGGTCTAAATGAAAGGCGTTGATTTCGAGCTACTTCTGGGTAAGGGTAGCGCGCAACTGGTCGATCTGAATCTGCCTGTCTTCAGCGAGTCTCTCATCATCTGTAGTAACTTGAAACGGCGTCATGATGAAGTCAATCCCGGAGATGAGTTTTGCGAAAGCCCTGCGGCAACTAGGCCAAGGACCCTCTGGTTTCGGTTGGTCAAGTTTGACTTCTAGGCACTTCTTGCTCCACCTCTTCATAAAGTTGCAGAAGGCTACAATGCGCTTCACGAAGAGGGTAAGGATTGTGATTAAGGCAAGTATAAGGCCTGCCCGATTGAAGGGTGGCTGAACTGAGCTTGCGATGTTCTCGAGGGTTGTTGCCATTCTCTCCCAGGCTGCGAATACCTGGGCGAATTGTCGTTCCATGCGCTGGACAATGTCCAGGATATCTACCAGGATCTGTTCGGGTCTGGGAGCCTCAGAGTTGGAGCTCAGGGTTTCGTTCTCTTCAGTGCCAGGTCCCATTTCATCTATCCAGCTGTTGATATCACCAAAAGGTAAAGCGATGACGGGAACTAGGTTCCCTGTCCTGAGTTCACTTTGCTGATGCAAGCTCTCAGCCAGAAGACACAACTGCAAATAACATATCTGGATTTCCACCGTAACCTAATCGTCAAACTTTGAACTTCGTCCAACAAATCAAATCCCATTGTAATTTGACTTTTCGTGATAGCACATGATTCTGGGGCTCCACAGTGGCGGCTTGGCGAGTATAAAAGAGCCTACTGTTCAGATCTTTCTCTCCCGACTTCCTCTCCCCTTTATAGTAGTATTCTACCCTATGCACATCGATGAGAAACAAAATCCCGGAGCCACCAATGCTGATACACTACATCAACATGTTGATACAAAGGCTACGCCGATTGTTTTGTCTCCAAACACGCCAATACCGCAATTCTTTTAGTACGTCCCGTCTGCTTCTTGAAAGATTAGCGCTAATTCCTACCTTAAGCAAATACAGCCATCGATGTGCCTCTTGAGACGATTGTTCATGATGCCCACGACAATCCGAACGGAGAGGTCTGCACAAGCACCGAGGCTCCAAAGATTGATAATCCTGATATCCTTGTAGAACCAGATGACCAGGATCGCCCCAGAAGGATAGTTCAATCGGTAGTCCGTGAGGCCAGATCTATTTTAAGGAAAGACATGGCAGAGATTATGAACAAGCCAGACTGCTATCTGTTAAACCTTTCAGATGAGATTCTCCTGATTATTATCAAGAACATATACGAGGGATCCGATAAGCCCTCACTGTTTGCGTTCTTCGTTCTTCGTCAGGTGTCCCAACGATTTAGAGGACTAATGAGAGACAGGATGTTCATGTCCCATGTCTTCTCCGATAGCGGCTGCTGCGAATGGTGCACAGGGGGATTCCGTGGGAAATGGACGCGCATCAGCCCCTCGTCCTTCAAGCTCCACTGCTTCGAGGACAAGATAGAAAGGTCAGGCATAGATGTCAAAGGTCTCGGAGGTCTCGTTAGGATGGAACGAATTTGCAAGACGTGTCGACCTGGGTTTGAGTCTCGGCGACGAAGAGGCGTCTCTCTGGATTGCAAGTTTGCAGCGCGTACTGGAAAAGAATGGCTGTACTGTTCTGCTTGCAAAGTTGAGCATCCAACCCTCTGTTTCTCAATTGAAGAGGGCCGAAAGCAATCAGATCGGGTATGCATTGCCAGGAAAGGCTATATTCGTATATGCTCCCATGAAGTATTGACCTGGGACGAATTGCAAGCAGCTCTTGGCAACGGCCTGGGCGCTGAAACCAGGTTCGAGAAAGTCTGCAAGCATTCTAGTCACTGTTTGCATGGCAATGACGATCGACAGCTACCTTCCGCTATAGCTGAAGGGAAAACAGCCCGCTGCGTTCTTCACTTATCAGCCAGCTTTCACTCACAGGAAGATATTAGTGAAACTTATTTTCAAGGGCGTGGTATAAACGGTAGATCTCTGCATCGAAACCACATCTTGCCAGTTGGTATGTTGCAGATGGCACAGGAGTCTGAGGGGAAGAGCGCGAGGGTACACTATGAGCCAATGGCGGGTCAGAGAGCATCAATTTCTTCTGAGGATTGCCTGGAAGACGATGAGTGCCGCATATTTAGCTATACGCGATCAATTATACCGAATGGGCCGGCGAATGATGTCCCGGGACACAGTTGGTACCACGCAATCAGCCCAGAGTCTTACACATATGCTGGAGCCAGTGGTGTACCAGAGACCTGCTCTCACTCTTCATGCCGAAATCATTACTCTTCAGGGCTTCGCTATCGGCATGCTCATTATGGGAAGAAAGCCGGATACAATCATCTATGCAGGACAAAGGGGTAGTTTAACTTATTTGCATAAGTACCGACTTTCTTATTAAGCTAGATATAACTTTAAATTAAGTAGTTAAATTGTACACTCAAGTAACTAAAGTCTATAAATCATATTGCCTTAAGTATCAATACCGTAACTTGAGTAATTCCCAACGTAAATAAGTAAGCTCCTTTGTTTGTCCTTATGGCGGCAAATGAAACACTGCTCAAAGCGCCTTGTGGCCTGAGCTATCAGGCATCAACTCTGTACCATCCATGCCGCGGATTCAATCTTCTACCTTGAGCGCCCTTTTTCCCTTTGTTCATAATCCCAACACTGCCTATGAAGGGATATCGCCGCGGCCATGCGACACGATCTAGCCTACTGGCAAGTGCACGACATTGAGGATGATTGTGATTTGATCATCCGCTCCAACTCTGGCTATGTCTTCTACTGCCATATTTGTCCCAGTCAATTTATTCGATCTCCCGCCATCACGGAACAATACTTCAAATGTCTCGAGCTCTTGAGATCGGGAGAAGTTGAAATCGACGATTTCTATGAGGAGGACGCCCATGAATGGCTGCTGAATTGCTTCGAGACTTTGATTGCGCGACTTGCGCCATCCTCCGAACTTCAAGTTGTCACGCAGCCGACGTTGGCTCATTACTATTTCCCCGAACGTACCTTTGTCTGCCATCTCGAAGCTACAGATGATGAGTTGCAGCCTAAAGAACTCGACACCAAGAACCATGGATGGAGTAGCCCCATTGTCAAGTTCGACTCCGATTTCTTGGCGCAGCTCAATCATTGGACTCAATCCTACACTCCATCTCAAGTTCAAATATGCTATGAACGACCGGAGGATAGTTTGATCAAACCGCCAACATGCATCACCGTCGATGATCAAGATGGCCAACCCAGCAAATGTTTCTTCAAGAAGTTCGGACTCTCCTTTGGTCCATTACATGCAAAGAAGGAACTCCTCGTATTGAAGAAGATCGCCGAATCTCAGATTCTTCCCGCCCCTCAAGCTTATATCTGTCGCCTCGTGGGCGTGGTTCGTGAAGGCAATGGTCTGCTAGGGATGTTGCTCTCCTGGATCGACAAGAAGAGTGTACTGTCCAAGGCCAAAGCTTCTGCAAGCAGCCCAGAGTTAAGGAAACGCTGGGCAGTTCAAATTCGCCATTCACTTGACATTCTTCACGACAAAGGCATCATATGGGGAGACGTCAAAGCGGAGAATGTTCTCATAGATCGAAATGATAATGCGTGGATCATTGACTTCGGTGGAAGCTACACTATGGGCTGGGTTGATGAAGACAAGGCTGGGACACTGGAGGGCGATGAGCAAGGTGTTGCGAAAATTTTGAGTCTTCTAGAGGAATTTTAGCGAATACGAAGTCTGTACCTTGTCATAGGTCGTGTAGCAAGCGCTCTCTACTGCTCTACCTAAAGAATTACCGTTACTGCGCGAATTGTTTGCCGATAGAAACAAAAGAAAGAGATGCATGAATGTCCTCTCAAGCGCCTCGCTGTTCCTGTTTTCGCCGCTAGCCACAATATTAACCCCGCTCTGTTTCATGATTCACAACTTCGGAAGACAACGGATGTCTCGGCTTCCACAAGTAAGCTATGATTGGTGGGATTCGACCTTCTGCTGTTGGTCGCGGTGCCAGCACAAACGCACGGCCATCATGAGACCCAATCATTGACATTTCATAACCAACAAAAGGCTAGACTTTTCATATTGAGCAAGAGTTGCCTAAAGTCTATTAAGCGCTCAGTCTCCTCTGTTGCGAATGCCATTGACAGTAACCTCGAACTATGGGCCACGTTCCGATATAGCCGTTAGCTGTTGGTGATACCAGTGGCAAGGGTCGCATTCCATGGAATCGGTAACCTATAGAACAGACGACCTAGCCGCTGCCCGAAGTACTTTGTCATAGAAGGATGACCAACATCTCAGAAGTGTATTTATTATCAGTCCTACACCTTATATTCAATCTGAAGATGTCGTCACTTGATGATAAGTTTAGAAAGGTGGTGCGTAATCAGGTCAACCATTTGCCCGGCCGCTCCAGGCCTTGTTGGTTCACTATATCAAGGTGGTATTCTTGAAATGCATCGCCTCAGCTCCTGGCTGTTGGTTGGAAGCGCTGACCGGCCATGCTTTGGGTACCGAGCTTCAATACTCTTCATTATAAAGATGAGGAATAGCTTTGGACAGAGAATGGAAAACCTCATATTGCAAGTTCCTTCATCTGTTACAGCCTTATCACTATCATATAACAATTTTGATCTGAATACCCTTTGAAAACTTTTAACCACCATCATGTGCCAGACCTGGGTGTATAAACTTGTCTACGGACACCAGCAAGGCGCAAAGTGGTACGATCCCAACGACCCTGAAGATTGCCCTGTTGCCGTTGCAGCAAATCGACGCAATAGGCGAACTGGAACACTTTTGCGCTGTTCTCCTACCACGACAAACACAGTCTCCGTTCAGGGGGTTTGTGAGCGGGACAGATGTTTTGCCAACTATTACCTGATACCCTACGGATGGTGGTGCCACTGCTGCGGGACTATGAACCCCGCAGGACAGACGTCTTGCATCGGTTATATACTGAGCTCTCGGCAGCAGGCTTGCCGTCACGAGCCTTGCAAACTGTGCGAGAATCACGACCCTGCCCAACGACGATAGGTTTCAACATCTTTGGGTAGTAAAGGCCCCAGAATCATAGACTGGTTGCTGTAGCCCCTCCTTTACGGAAGCCTTTTCTGTATTGTTGCGAGCGATGGATAAGTTGGGTATGTCGGTAATCTCTTAGAAATTTGGTATTGTCCTGATAAAATGTGAAGATAAAGGTTATACCTGTATTAGAAGTAGTCAGTAGATAATGCTTTTATTACTAGAGAAAGTTTATCGTTAGTATAAACCTTAGTAGTTATTCCCTCTTATCCCTTAATGTGCTTTTAATAAGCTTATTAAAACTTAAATAGTATACCTATTATAAATACTATACAGATTATTAATATATATTTTATATTAATATTAAAAGGGAGAATATAAAAGAAAAGGAAATATAGAATTTTAGTTAATGCTTTTAATAAGATTATTACCTTAATTTATTAATATTCTTAACCTTTATACCTTTAAGGCTAAGGCTTTTATTAATTTATTAAGCTTTCTATTAGTCCTTCTTAATAGTATATTTAGATTCTATCTTAATATTAAAGAGAAGTGTTTTAATAAGTGGTCTCAGGCAATCTTGTTGCTTCCTGGTGCCTCATGCCTATACCAATTAGCGCAAAGGTTACCTATTTTGTGTTTTCAAGCAAACATCCTAATAAAACGAAGAACATAATGCAATATTTTCGACTTGTTATCTTCACAGCTTAAAGAGACCTCATTTATTCATTGAGTGTTTTTCATTTGTTGTCAGTGGTAGTATTACCAAAGACGGAGGGATGTTTCCTCGTTGACCCCCCACGTGACTTGATTTACCCGCGCATGGACGATTTCTACTCCACTTCCGCGCTTTACATTGGACACCAAGGCAGCAACAGCGCCAGCAACTCATCACATACGGTCGTGAATACGTGGTAATCTTTGCGTCTGACGTTTGTTTCCAGGACTCGCCCGAGCCGAGACTTCACGCCACATTGACTATGGCGACTACTTCGAATCTGTTCCTGTACTCGCTTTCGCTCCAGCCTCCGACGGCCATTTCGCAAGCCATCATCGGCCATTTCTCTGGCACCAAGGACCAGCAAATTCTGACGGTATCTGGCTCCATCTTGACCCTATATCGTCCTGATCCGACTCACGGCAGAGTCGAATCGTTACTTTCACATGACCTCTTTAGCATAATCCGATCGATCGTCTCTTTTCGCCTAGCCGGAAGCTCCCAAGGTATGCAAGAACTTTCCAAGCTGTCAATACCAAGCAACTTTAAGTCGCAAAGACCAAACTAACTTATTCAGATTACATTATCGTGTCAAGCGACTCTGGCCGCATCGCTGTTCTTGAGTATCTGCTAGCTGACAACCGTTTTTCCCGCATTGCCTTGGAGACATTTGGCAAGTCAGGTGTGCGTAGAACCGTTCCAGGTGAATATCTAGCTGTCGATCCAAAAGGCAGAGCCTGTATAATCGCGTCTATTGAAAAGAACAAGCTCGTCTACGTCCTCAATCGCAACGCCCAAGCCGAACTCATCATTTCTTCCCCTCTTGAAGCGCATAAACATGGAGTCCTTGTTCTATCTCTGGTGGCTCTCGACGTGGGCTATTCGAATCCTGTCTTTGCATCTCTTGAGATAGATTATTCAGAGTCCGACCAGGATCCCTCTGGCCAAGAGATGCCTAAAATTGAGCTCGTTTACTACGAACTGGATCTAGGCCTCAACCACGTGGTCCGTACATGGTCCGAAACTGTTGACTCTACGGCATCGTTGCTCTTCCAAGTCCCCGGTGGAAATGATGGCCCAAGCGGCGTCCTTGTTTGTGGAGAGGAGAGCATTACATACCGACACTCGAATCAGGACCCTCTCCGTGTCCCCATTCTACGGCGTAGAGGACGTACAGAAGACCCGCAACGGAAGCGTACCATTATCTGTGGTGTGATGCACAAGATCAGGAATACCCCAGAAGCGTTCTTCTTTCTGCTGCAGACAGAAGATGGCGACATATTCAAGCTGACGTTTGACCTACAAGATGACGAAGGTGCTCTGACAGGACAAGTGCGGCGCATCAAGATCAAGTATTTCGATACTATCCCCATTGCAAGCAGTCTGTGCATTCTTAAGAGCGGGTTTCTATTTGTTGCTACTGAGTCTGGTAATCACCACTTTTATCAATTCGAGAAGCTCGGCGACGATGAGTCAGAGCCCTCATTTACCAGCGACGACTTTTCTCCTGACCCTCGTACTGCATATCAGCCTGTCCACTTCTCCCCACGTCCTCTAGAGAATCTCACTTTGGTAGAAAGCCTTGACTCTTTAAGCCCTCTTATGGACTGCAAAGTTACTGATTTGACTGGGGACGGCGCACCGCAGATCTATGGAGTGTCCGGCAAAGGCGCAAGGAGTCATTTTTGGATTCTCAAGCACGGGCTAGAGGTTAACGAGGTCGCAACATCGGAGCTGCCGGGGAAAATCTCTGGTGTCTGGACCACGAGGTTAAAGAGACACGACAAATACGACGCGTATATCGTATTGACCTCATCCGATAACACATTGGTAATGAGTGTCGGAGATGAAGTCAAGCAAGTGGACGATTCGGGATTTCTCACCTCTGTCACCACCCTCGCCATACAGCAAATCGCAGACGACGGTTTAGTACAAATACACCCCCGAGGCATCCGGCATCTACGTGGCGGGGAAATCAACGAATGGCATGTTCCTGAACATCGACATATCGTTGCTGTTGCTACAAATGAGCGACAGATTGCAATCGCTTTAAGCTCAGGAGAGATTGTCTATTTTGAAGTAGACAGTGATGGATCACTTGCTGAGTACGACGAGAAGAAGGAGATATCTGGCAAAGTTACCTGTCTGAGTTTAGGATCAGTCCCTGAGGGGCGCGTCCGAAGCCCTATGTTGGCTGTGGGATGCGAAGATTGCACCGTTCGAATTCTCAGCTTGGACCCAGATTCCACGCTTGAGAGCAAGTCTATACAAGCGCTGACTGCGGCACCCTCGTCGCTAAGCATCATGGCGATGGAAGATCCCTCATCTAGTAGCTCAGGGCTGTACCTGCACATCGGTCTGAGCTCTGGTGTGTATCTGCGAACTAGGCTGGATGAAATCACGGGAGAGCTATCAGATACACAGACAAGATTCCTTGGTCTCAAGGCTATTAAGCTTTTCCAGGTTACTGTCAAAGGTACAGCCTGTGTTTTAGCACTTGGGACTAAACCTTGGCTGGCTTATACCGACCCGAAACGAGGTTTCATGATGACGCCTCTTGATTGTGGTGAGATGGAGTGGGGATGTAACTTTCGAAGTGAGCAGTGCGAAGAGGGTATCATCGCAATTCTCGCCAACTTCTTCCAGTGAGTCTTCCCTTCCTACACATTCTGAGCCTGAATATGGGTACGCACAACCGTGTGTTGTATCCGACGGTCAGTCTTGCTTATTACTTTGCTAACCTAATCTCAAGAATATTCTCCATTGAGAATCTAACTGATAACATGGTCCGAACATCGATATCTCTGACCTACACACCACGACATTTTGTCAAGCATCCTCATGAGCCCTACTTCTATACGATCGAAGCTGATAACAATACACTATGTCCTAAGCTACGGGAACAGGTACGGGGGCCAACCGAAAGCCAAAATGAAGAGGATGCCAAACTCCTCCGATCAGCAGACTTCGGCTATCCGCGTGGTCGTGGCCGATGGGCCTCATGCATAAGTGTAGTTGATCCCATCGGCGAACAGGTGCTTCAGAAGATCGAACTCGAAGACAACGAGGCTGCGATGAGCCTTGCGGTGGTTTCATTCACTGGCCAAGATGGCGAGAGCTTTCTACTCGTTGGCACAGGGAAGGACATGATCCTCAATCCCAGGCAATTCTCAGAGGGCTATATCCATGTCTACCGCTTCCAACAAAACGGGGGAGAACTTGAGTTCATTCACAAGACCAAAGTCAAAGAGCCT
Source organism: Fusarium chuoi (assembly GCA_022627125.1). Taxonomy (NCBI): domain Eukaryota; kingdom Fungi; phylum Ascomycota; class Sordariomycetes; order Hypocreales; family Nectriaceae; genus Fusarium; species Fusarium chuoi. The sequence continues at coordinate 198,348 of JAJALE010000865.1, read as the reverse complement.
CCGATGGCGCTTGTGGCTTTCCAGGGTCGGCTAGCCGCAGGAATTGGCAAAGCTCTACAGATCTATGACCTAGGCTTGAAGCAATTACTTCGAAAAGTTCATGCTGAGGTGGCGCCGCAGTTGATTGTCTCTCTCAATACTCAAGGGAACCGTATTGTTGTTGGAGATCTCCAGCAGGGCGTGACGATGGTTACGTTCGATCATGAGCATCAGAAAATAATCCCTTTTGTTGATGATACAGTTGCACGCTGGACAACCTGTACTTCAATGATCGACTATGAATCGGTGATAGGTGGAGATAAATTCGGTAATCTCTGGATTGTGCGATGCCCCGAGAAGGCGAGTCAAGAGGCAGAAGAGGGCGGAAGTCGCCTCATAAACGCACAGGATCATCTGCGCGGCGCACCAACCCGATTTGACTCAGTGGCTCATTTCTTCACACAAGATATACCTACCAGTATCACCAAGACCAGCCTCGTCGTGGGAGGACAAGATGTCATCGTATGGAGCGGCTTACAAGGCACCATCGGTGTGCTCATCCCCTTCGTCACACGCGAGGACGCCGGCTTCTTCCACAAACTCGAGGTGCAGATGCGTGCTGAAGACCCGTCACTTGTTGGCCGCGACCAACTGATGTATCGCAGCTATTACGTGCCGACAAAGGGCGTCATAGACGGAGATCTCTGCGAGCGGTTCAGATTACTCTCTATGGAGAAAAAGGAGCGAATCGCGGGCGAGCTGGATCGCGCAGTGGCGGAAATTGAACGGAAAATCTCGGTATGTTTCCTTTGACCTTTTCTATGGTGCTTATAGCGGAGTTGAAATGACCATGCTGACTGACTATAGGATGCTCGAACCCGGTCCGCATTCTAGGTTGTAAATGAGTGATAAAGGGGTCTTCGGGGGAGGACGCCACGGTCATCAGAATTGAAGCTAACATTAGACCAGGTTTTCTGAACAATGTTACTGGGATCGCTATAGCTGTCTTCATATTGGCTCATGATTAGTTGGTGATCAGAGACTTGAAAGTTTAACCACAAGGTTGTGAAATGTAGAGATCATCAAGGAACACAATAGTGACAGTTGTTTCATTGCACTACGACGACTGATGATATACAGCTCTGACGCTTCAGATGATTTGCCATGTACCAGACTAACCCATCCACAGCTGCCCCCCTTGATTCGCCTTCGTATTCGTCACAATTCTTCAGTTTGATTTGCCAAGTACCAATCTCCCGGTACTGAGTAGATGAGATATTCCTTTCTCTGGCAGGGATCTTGCCGAGCAGCATTCCGTTCATCATGTCAAACCCTGTGCAGTAAGGGTAACAGCCAAGAAGTAGAAGGCAGATAGTGTCCCCATCAACTAAATCTGGAGCGTCTTCAGATACCGGACGAATATTTGGAAACGCGATACATTTCATTGACAGGTTCATATCCGAAGTGAGCTATCGTGTAGACGTGTCTGAAAGGTTTTGCCTTTCTCAGTGCGGGGATCCAGTTGTGACAGCGAAATATTTAACCGAGACTTGAGGCTAAGAGCTCAAATCAGTAGAGAGAACTGAGTGATGCTTCGGAAAAGAACTGGATGTCAGTAACCAGTACAGTAGGCTTGATGAAGGTCTTTGAGGGATGATTCGTCTTTGAATATGATATGATCTGTTGTAGCGACAGATTGTTTTATCCTAGTCTCCATTCTATACCCAGTCTAGGATCGGTCACTCCCGGATGGACTTATGTCCTCTTAACATGTACTGGTATTAAAGCAACTTTGAGGGGTTCGTCAGTCATGCCTTGACCAGATAAAGGACTTTCAATGATGGCCGTCACCTTATCACGGGAAGAATAGAGCTACTGATTCTACTTAGAGTGCATGAAATAGGCTGGATATTTCACGGTGTTTCGCTTACTTCCTTTCATATCTGAAAGATAAGACCTATTTCTCAACTATTGAACAAATACTGATACAATTTGTATTCTAGTTTTGTTGTATGATGCAGCGCCTATTATACAGCCTGATAGCCTTAACATGATCCAAAGAACAAAACATCCGATATTCTAAACAGTCTGACTCAAATCATTCATCAACTGAAAGGCACCGGGTGTCTCAACCCAAGAAGCAAGACAGTAACCAATCATTAGGCAGGCTTCCTCCTTCGTTTCATGCGAGTACATCCCAGGTCTTTGTGAAGCGGCCGACACCGGACAACTCAACATCAAGCGCCAGAAATGAGGGTTATACTCGTTCACAGATCTGTACAGCTTCACAATCTGGCCCTTAACCTTCTTGATAAGCTTAGACAGATGTTCTGTGCTGCCCATGAGGATATCTGGACGTCCTGCCACAGCGCTACCGACAAGCTCACCGCGGATAAGTCCCACGATCTCTGGTGGGATAGTACCATTGAGAGCTCGCGCGGTGTTTTGGGCAGACTGCAGGTCAAGTAGAATCCTCACTTTGATCAGCGTGACAGCCGCCACGTGGCCTAAGCTGAGATATTTCCCGTTTGACCAAGTCTCCAATGGCTCCTCCAAAACATCCGCATCCCTGATATCGAGGTACGGCTGACCCATGTCGCCCCAATCGTACTTGGACTCTGAGCCGGTGGTAGCGTACCACTTGACGAAATCGTAGGCTTCCTGATCCCTGTTGAGCCGGATGTACAAATGCGGCACAAGATCCCTCACACCCATGTTGTCGCCCCGACAAAGACGAAGCATATCAACGAGATGGTCCAAGGCCTCTTGAACCGCGTCAATCTTACCACCAGGCGTGCCAAAGACTTGAAGCAACACGTCAACCATATGATATCGCGCACGCATATACGCACGCGTCTCATGAATACCCCAAAAATGCCCAACACCATTCTCAAAGATATTCGGAGGGGTGAACATATCTCCCGGATGGTCACGGAGCTCTTGCTCCTCCTTCTCTACCGCCTTGCGTGCTTTCTTGATGATGGTGCAGGCATTTTTGTGATGGCCCCGGTCAGCTGTTTGATGGGATGCTCCGCAGTAGTAGACCGCCTTGCAGCTGGAGCAGCGCTTCAAAAGATCTTTATCCGCCTCGTTACAGGTTGAAAATTCGCAGGCTCGAGGAGTGAGCTCGCGTGGTTCTGGCAATGGCATGACGCGTTGTGGTGTGCTTTTTTGCTTTTTCCTTTTTTGAGTTCAATCTGAGGCGGGGGAAGGGAAAATTAGTGATTTGGGTATAAGGTGAAAATGAAACAGTTTCATGAATAGAATGGTATGTGGCTTGCAATCATATGTGACAGGAACGTGAGAAGTAACAGGTTATAAGGCTTGAGATGGGGTTACTTTTCTGGCGATGATGATATAATTGATCGGATGCTTGAGGCAAGGGAGGGGCATCACCAGACTCGCACGTGACCCCAGATCGGTTGACTCGGCAGATAGGATAAGGGTAAGTCTACTATCTGTTTCTTGCAATCTCTAACATAGACCTTCGCACTTGGGGATTTCCGAATAACGGCCGAGAGTTTCCAAACGAGACTGTAATTTTGTTTGCGACTACAAATTCGGGACATATTTTGCTATCGTCTTATCCATCACTCTGCGGATACCGGACTTACGCACCTTGGTTCATGGAGTTTATTACCGTTCTAAACCCGTCACCTACGCCAGGAATGCCAATTCAATGCGTAGCATCACGTAATTATAAAATCTGGGACATCCATGAGCAGGAAAAGTTTGGAATAGATAATATATAATGATATCACTTATGTTTCATTGAAATTGAATTAAACGAAAACCTTTGGCATTCCTATATAAAAGTTGGACTCTATATCAGTCTTTTCTGTATAGATTGTTAAATATATAAGATATAAAAACTATCTAGCTACTGTAAGAATATAAATACAAGAGATAATAGCGTCCTAATGTTCATTTATCTCAAAGCTCTTAAGTCAGTGCTAACAACAACATTCTCAGCCACGCCATACTGATGATCTATCGCTCTGCTTTCCCGCAACCTGCGTCGCCATCGCACTTTGTATCTCGTCTTCATGATCAAGCTATTTAAAACCGGGGTTTCAATTTTACTCATAGAAATGAGCAATTCTGGTTCGTCGAGAACACGAGGTCGAAGTACTCGAACACGGAATGGCTGATCAGATCGCCCAATATGGTACTCCTCTGCATCCTGTAAGGTCCAGTTTGCCACCGTTCCCTGCTGGACTGATTGGTCTTGACAAAGTGACATGTTTGTTGAGAATTGAGCTGTTATGTTTCTCCATGGTCCTGTCCCACCTTGACATCTAACTGCACCCGTTTGGAAGCACGTCGGCGTCATGTAAGCGAAAGTCGCTACCTCCTCGGAGTCGGCAAGTATTTTAGCCCAGAAGCTTTCTCTTGCCAAGGGTATTTTGACACATTCGGTTGGTAATCCCGTCGAGACACAGCCAACAACGAAGTTTTCACCATGCCCATCTACACCCGTGTCTTGCAATAGAAACAGGACGGCAAAAGCGAGAGTCTCGAATTCTTTTTGCAGCTCACGGTCTAGCTGTTTGAGGCGTATCCTGAAGTTGTTATCTCGCAATATCTCCTCGATACCGCTTTGTTCAAGGTCATCCCAACGGTGGGGCTTGGTGGCGAGACCTGCAACGTAAATGCTTAGGACATCGGCGAGAAGCTCTCGTAGTGACACTCGTCGTGCAATGCCAGTACAAAAGCTAACTTGAACAGCGAAACGCCCTTCTAGATCAGCGATGAGCAGCGATCGACTGGCGAGCAGTTTGGCCTTTCTCGTCTGGCCCAGCCTCTTTACCCACGTCTGGGTGAAGCTCAGTATTCCTACAGCGCTCTGTCCAGCCTGCCCACCAACCCCGACCTGCCTCTCAGAAACTTCCCAGAAGCTTGGATAGGTTCCCAGCTCCTGCAACAATTCAAGAGACATTTTGAACCATTGTGGATTCAACGCGCAGGCTTGGTTTATCGAAACTCTCAATCCGATAATCAACTTTTCGTTGCGTGGGAAGGTTGAAGTGAACGGTGTGTTGGACGGCGATAAACGGTTCCAGTGAAGAATAGGGGCCTGGTTATTCTCAACAGAGGTGCAGGTAATTAGACCACCACCAATGTGTATTGCGTGGAGGCTTTCTGGGTCATCTTTTGGAATTATGAAATCTCCAGGGCCCCACGTGTCAAGCACATCTTCGGGGCAAGCTTTCAAATCGACCTTCATGTCTGAGTCTGAGAACACCTTCGACCTCTCGAAGGTCTCAAAGTACTCAAAGGCAAAAGCCCGGCGCTGTATCATTTCGCCAAAACAGCTCAACTCCACGGGAGATGCAAGGATACAGGGTCCAGTAAAAGATGGACCCCAAATCTGGTTTCCTATAAGCAGTATACGCTTCAATGGTGTATCAAGAAAGAATGGCTTAAAAGGCTCACAATGGCCTTGTGCGTAAAAAGCGAAGCCAAGAGAGAATAGTTGTGCCGTCAGTGAGCTCAATAACTGTGAATCCAAGTCCTCGAGGCTCGCTTCTGAGTTGCTGCCTGATATTAGTGCTTCCAGTCCTGACATTCTCCCATATTTCACTCGCTGTAGCTCAACTAGGTCCCCTAGTCTTGCTAGAAATGTGAAGGAGTCACAACATCCACCGACTTGCTGAAGGGTGCTGATGGCCTTGCTGAGATACTCCATAACATTTGGAACAACCTCGAAGAATTGGCTACTCATTAACGAGACAATGGCAACTGCGTTGGCGTCTTCAAAGACCACAGACCCAAACTGAATGTTTGGCGACCCATCAGGCATAGGAGTGACTCCTCCAATACCGCAGAAATACTGAATGAGCTCCCGAATCGAGTTATCAGAGTCAGCCTCGATCGTCGTTGGACCCTGGATTAGCTGTGTTGAAACTGCTTCCATCGACTCAACCTCCTTTTCAGTATGAAGACATTCCGCGATATGAAAGTCGTGACGAAATGTTTCTACATCAGGCACATTGAACTTGGAATGTATCCAAGGACCGTACTGGGCCCTCTCCAAAAGCTCATCGGCGATTTCATCCATTGAAAGACCTAGGGCTTTCAACTCCAAGAGTCAAGCATATTCGTCAATAGCAACCTTAATGAAGGAGTTGGTTAAAATAGCATGGACTTTATCATGGTCAACATTTTGAATTGCAGTCTTGAGAGAACTTGTGTGCTGGTCAACTTTTGGGGGGCTGACAGGAGACTTCGGGGCAATAGGGAAAGGATAACCCGGAAAACCAATTATGCTTCCTTGGTAGTGTGAATCATCGAAATAGTCATTGGGTGTGCCGAAGTACTCGCTGGAAGGATCGTGAAAACCGGGGAAAGTACCAGGCTGGGCATCAGATGAGCTTTGCCCGTAGCGTGAAATATCAGAAGTGTCAGCAGAAAAGTTCATGCTTGCGTTGTTGATTTGGGATTCAACTTCTTCAGGCGGTAGGCCGTTGTAGATTGTAAGTAAAGCGTTTTGAATCTCGGACTGTTTGTCCTCTGTGGACGCCCAAGGGTTGGCAACAGATGAGTTTAGAAGTTGATGAAGTATTTGCTGCGCCTGTGGCTGGGAAATGCCCGTCTCAAGATACGGCGAAGGGGTGGCTGATCCGGGAAAGCATGTCTTCCATATGGCATTCCACTTTTCAACGTCGCCACTCCCCGGACGTAGCGAACGTATTGACAACCTAAGATCTTCCATTTCTCGAGGCAATAAGACCCCCGTTTGTCGGATATCAGAGGTTTCGCACTTGTCGATGTCATGGCGTTCAAACTTTGGCACAGCATAATTTCCACGAAATTCGCGTCGACACCTGGCACAGTATAGACTCTCATCTTCAGTTCGTATTATAGTTTTGGACGTTTGGGGGTCGGCTATCGTACGTCTAATCTCCTTGAGCACGTGCCGCCTATGGATATGATCGATGATACTTGATACACGAGAAGGTTGAACCTTTAGACATTCCCGGTACCGAACTGGATCATATTTTTGAAAGGGACAAGCGAAGATGTGGCGGGGTTTGGGGTACCGGGGATACTTAATGCTGTCGTCATTGTTTATTTGGCTATCTTCAACATCGATCTCATCGATCTCATCGATATAATCGCTGTCATCGCTAACGTCCCCAGCGCGCATGAGTTGAATCTGCTTCTTCCTCCTTTGATGGGTTCGATCTGAAGGTCTCTTTTGGACAATTGATTCAACAGTAACCGTGTGTTGGCTATCGCCCGCCGAGTCCATCCCGGAGCTCTGCGTAGATTCAAGCGGCTGATTGTCTAATTTGACACACTTTAGCTCGGCAAGACAATCTTGTGGTCATGCTGCCTACCATCTTCACCAATACCCCGGCGGTAGTAGGAGCTCATAGTGCAAGGCGGTTTGTTGGAATAATATTACAAATAATCAAAGGTTTTGGCAAAACTCACAAAGAAGAATCGTAGAACTCGGCCTGAGGAAAAGGGTTTATTTTAGGCTCACTGGGACATTTGCCGTCTCGTGTTTCGTTAGGCAGCAAGGTTGTTTCAGCTCTTGTATTCAGCCGCACGCATGCTTACCACCCTCCGATGAGTCTGACCTACCAACAGTACAGCCACTTATGCAGGTGGCGGCCACATTACTGGTTCGAAAGCCCTACCTTGAGAGATCCCAGACCAATCACTTTCACAGGCTCCATTAGGCGCTGTTTTTGCAACATTCGAAAGTTCAGTCGCTTTATTATATAACTCTTCTAAAGCCGCCGTTGTAAGATACGCAATTTCTTAACTATTACTGTTATTGTCTGTCGATAAAACACTAAAATAGTTAATAAGGTTTAATATTATCGGAATAGCAATATATAGAATATTTATTTCTTAAATCGGTATAATAAAATAACTTACCTAGATTTTATTAAATATATTATTAGAGCCAATTTTATTTCAATAACTGGCACTCGAACACTATCTGTTTTAAGAACAAATGGTGCTTAGAAAGGATGCGCATCCTGACTAGAAATAGATACACAGAAGGCAGAAAGGGAAGAAGGATACCTGAAGAAACGGGGCCTGTGTGTATTTTATTGCCATCTACCCATGACAGTTACGGATAACTCCATCACATTTCTGAAATTAACTGGCGAGGGAGGATTTGTGGGCGCTTGGCTGGCCAGTAATCAGCCCCGTTGAAGCGCCGCCACTCCCTGGAAAGAAAGCGAGGAAGGATTTAGCACCACATTAGGAGGGGGAGCGCTTAGTTCTGCTACCGTATCCCATCTACAAAAGTCCTCATTCCCTCTCGATCATAAACTCTCAATGCAAACTTCCCAGTCGACTTTACGCAACTGTCTCGTAACATGACTCTAGATGTCGATTATCGACGTGATTACGAGGCACTAGAGCATGCCTTGGCTGAGAAAGCTGTTGGTACCAGTCTCTGCAACGACTGCCAGGCTGAGAAGATACTCGACAAATTGAAGCCATTTGAATCTTCTGTCGAATCCCCTAATCCCAACAAATCTCTCTGGTTCGACTCGATAGCGGATCTCGCCCTTAGGCGCACTTGTCCCTTCTGCCGATTTTTGTGGAGGGTCATTCGTGACGGAAATAAGAATTGCTGCCCCAGTTGCAGTTCGATCTTCCACGTACTGGTCCAGGATGGACAATCGACGACCAGCGATTTGAAACCAACCAAAGAAAGATTTCGGGTTTCGCTCTCACTACAGCAGCAGTTGCAATTGGACTGGATCACAACACGAATCAATGGACAGAATGTCAATCGTCACATCTCCTATGGCGGAATTCAATTCGTCCACCCCAAGTATGCAGATCCCCAGAGAATCAAAGAGTGGTTGGAAACGTGTCGAGAGACACACCAATCTTGTAACGAGCAGCAATCAATCTCGAGTCGCGGCTTGCATGGGCTTTCACCGTCATGTCTAAGATTGATCGATGTTGAGTCCCGCCTACTTGTTCAAACGCTGCATGGCGTACCCTTCGTCACTCTCTCCTACGTCTGGGGAGACGCTGCCTCGCGCACCTTTGAGGAAAAAGCCCTGGCATCCGAGTCGTATAATCTGAGCGACGATGTATGTCCAATGGATTCACAACCAATTGCTCTTCTCGAAGGGAAGCTCCCTCAAATTTTTGAAGACGCCATCGGCTTCACGAAGCGTCTAGGGGAGCGATACGTCTGGATTGACGCTTTGTGCATTCCCCAAGATGAACCAGACATTAAAGCAAAGCAAATCTCACAGATGGATCAGATCTACTCCAGCAGTGTGTGTACCATAGTTTCGCTCGAGTCAGGCGTCGAGAGAGGATTACCGGGGTCCAGCTACAAATCCCCAAGAAATGTCAACCAATATTTCGAACTGTTACCTGGAGGCTTGAAAATAAGTACCTCGTTAATGAACCTCAGGCAGATCATGCAAGAATCTCCCTGGCAAACTCGAGCTTGGACGATGCAGGAGCATCTGCTTTCCAGAAGAACATTATTCTTTGGTAAGCAGCAGGTCTTTTTCGTTTGCGGCGAGATGACGACGAAAGAGAGTTGGGCTCAACCTCATACCGAGGCATACACCGTTGAACCTGATTGGGATCCTTATGATGAATGGGCAGAATATGATCTCCCTCTACCAACTGTGACCCGAAGACACAGTTTGAGGCACACATACCAGAGCTGTGCCACTCTCTACTCCCATCGCAACCTCACGTTCCCTAGCGACCGCTTCCGAGCATTTGAGGGCTTACAAGCTCGATTGTCCAAACTATACCAACTCGAGTTTATCCATACTATGCCTATTGGCGATGCGGACTTCCTGAGAGCTTTGCTCTGGAGACACTCCTCCATAAATTCTACTCTACTACGCGACTTCAACTCCCCTTCATCCACTCTCCGTCAATGGCCTCACTGGACCTGGCTCAGCCACCCTGGAGGAATTGAGTACGATCCATTAACGTTCTGGAGTCACCGCCAAGGCTATAGGAAGGACCTCAAGCTCCCTGACCCCAAGGCATGGTATCAAGGACCAAATGAGCAGTTCTACTCATTGACGAGTACACCGGCATTGGATAGTATCGATCAAAGTTCCTCTTTAAACTCTGTTGCCGATATGGAAAACATACGAGTGCTTAAATTATCCGGACTGGCCTTGGACATTGATATTACGAGGTGGTCTCGGCGTCTAGGAAATGATCCAATATCGGAGGTATGGCGCAATCCTGATTTCTCCACCGCTCGGGGCTCAATTAGCTTCCATATAGGAATGATATTTGATGATCAGCGAGACGGTAAGCCTAAACTCCCAGAAGGGACTCGGTACATTCGCCTTCTGCGCCTCAACCCAAGGGACCGACCAAAAATGCCCTGGGTTTTAGTCCAGAATAGGGCACATCAGGTCCTTAAGCCAAAGACAAGTCCTAATGGTAGCAGCCAGCTAGTTTCCACTACAAATGGAAGCGAGCAAAGAGCAGAGACGGAATTCTCGTCTGCTATAGACTGGATCAGCCGCAGCGATGGCCCAGGCGAGATGGAAGCGGACTCTGGTCTCCTTGTTGTGGGGATCACCCCTCCTGAGATTGTCACCAGAAGGCTTGGTATAGCATATGTTAGAATGCTGGACTTCTTGGTTGCCGGTGCTGAAGTAAAGGAGGTACTTTTGGGAGACTAGATGCATGCATCTGGGTTATTGGCCTTGACAACACGAGACTTGACGCTCTAGCAGCTATCAGCCCTCACAAAGTTCGCTCGACTAAATCCCCATTGGTAGAGCTTAGAGGAAGCTATTGCACTGTCAGCGACTACGACATAACCGGTTGCGAGAACTGGATACTACTGGTGTTTACTGATTATTGAAAGCCACGGTTTGCATTTTAATATGGTAATGACCTCCAAGATGGAGACAAAAAACCTAAGAAAAATACTCTCTATAAGATGCGGGGATCAATTGCAAGTTGCTCCAGAAGGCGATCTTTGGTAGCACACGTACAGCTAAAATACATAACCTTAACCAACTTGCGCGGTAGCAAATAGCTTCAGGATGAACTGTTACTTGAAGGCTACTCTCCGCTTAGATTCATGTTTAATTAACAGTCGAATTTCTCTTAAGATCCTCGGCCTCGGTTAAAGCATTATCGGTTTATTTCCGAGTTTCCGACAATCGGAATCAACCCGAGTTGCCCTCAATCCGTTGGCTCAACGCGATAGGCTTCTCATGTCTTGGCTTTGTTTTAAAGCTAACGATGGTCATCATCCGAGGAAACCATACCTGTTCTGTCTTCTGATGGTGTGCAATCCCCATCGCATTTACGCTTATTCGAGTCCTGGTTTTAAACCCCGCACACTTGTTCCACTCAATACCTTGCTACCCCAGATTACCCCGGAATCGGGTATTGCAGGCTGGACAGTCAGCTGAATCCGAGGCGCGGGGTAATTAATCCTGGGAGACTCCCTGGCTCCGTAGTAGAAAAGAAGGAGTTGGCCTTGCTATAAAGAGAATGGGCCATGGCAGATCCTAGCCCCATTCTTTCCTCTCCATCTCGACAGTCCAAGTCAATATCTCGAGCTCATCTCTCCATCATCGACAGCGGATTTCTCTCTACCTGCTTACCATCACCGCCATGTCGGACAAGATCAACGAGGTTGGCGGTCCCAGGATTAGCCAAGATGAAAACCCCAAGAGCGAACAACACGCCTTCGATCCAATACTGGAGAAAATGGTCATTCGGAAGGTTGATCGAAATCTTGTCCCCATCCTCTTCCTGCTTTTTCTCTGTGCATTCATTGATCGGTAAGACCTCCTCCAGACGTCTTCAGGTATCGTCCCTAATATGATCTGATTTGCAGAATCAACATTGGAAATGCTCGAATCCAAGGCTTGGAAGCCGACCTGAACATGTCGGGCGAAGACTACAACATCGCGCTATTCACCTTCTTCATTCTCTACATCCTCCTCGAAGTACCGTGTAATATTCTACTCAAGAACATGCGCCCATCGCTGTTTCTCTCGGCTATCATGACAGGTTGGGGTATCGTCACGATCTGTCAAGGGCTCACCCAGTCCTTCGCTGGGCTGATTGCATGCCGCGTTATAATCGGTGGTCTTGAGGCTGGCTTCTTTCCGGCGTGTGTGTATCTCCTCAGCATGTACTACTGCCGACACGAGCTACAGTGGCGTTTCAACCTCTTCTTCTCGGCCAGTATCGTCGCTGGTGCATTTAGTGGTCTGTTGGCTTACGCTATCGCTCACATGGATGGAATTGCTGGCTATGGTGGCTGGAGGTGGATCTTCATCATCGAAGGTGCTGCTACCGTTGTCATCGCAATCTGGAGTTACTGGATGATTCCGGACTGGCCTGAGACTGCTAAATTTCTCAACGATGATGAACGGGCTCTGCTTGTTGACCGTCTTGCTGCGGATAAAAAGGATACTCACATGAACACGTGGGACAAGAAGACAGCCAAGAGGATCTTCTCAGACGTCAAGATTTATCTCGGGTAAGCTACTTGTTAACCTCGCGATTGGACTTCTTTCTAACCTCGACAGTATCTTGATGTACATGGGTATTGTCACTACCAGTTACTCCGGCTCCTTCTTCACCCCAACTATCCTCAAACAGCTTGGCTGGACATCTATCCGGGCTCAAATCATGTCGATCCCTATCTTTCTGTTCGCAACCGTGTGTGCGCTTGTTGCTGCTATCGCGAGCGACAAGACAAAGCATCGTTCGGGCTTTATCCTCGGAGGTTGCCTCTTCACGACCGTTGGATATGTTATTCTGCTCAATATGATGTCTGTCAGCGTTGGGGTACGGTACATGGCCCTCTTCTTTATCGTCGCTGGTGGGTATATCGCCCAGCCAATTGTCTTGGTCTGGGTGAGCAACAACATGGCAGGCCATTACAAATTGGGTGTAGCTTCCGCAATGCAGGTTGGTTTCGGTAATATCGGCGGAATTATTGCTAGGTGGGTTCCTGATCTTTAATCTGAGGCGAGGCCGCTAACCATTCTATAGCAATATCTTTGTCACGACTCAAGCGCCCACATATCCTCTTGGATTTGGCTTAGGTCTTGGTCTTGTCTGGCTCTGTGGACTCAGCTCGCTTGTGTTTTTATTTTATGTCAGACGAGAGAATAGGTTGAGAGATGAGGGTAAAAGAGACCACAGATACAGCTTACCAGAGGATGAGAGGAATAACTTGGGTGATGACCATCCAAGCTTCCGTTTTACGTATTAGATACGGAAGCTCAATTGATAGTTCAATTGCACTTAGGTAGCTGATACTGATCATATCAGGCAGTGGTCTGCCTGTAGTTTAGTGGGGAGGTTGAGGATGTTCTAGTTCATTGCATATTTCTCTATAATATGGCTCAGGTTGAAATGGCATTTGCTTGTGGCTATGCCCGCGAACGGCTGATATCAGCTTTATACTGTAGCAATTGGTTAATATTAGCCGTTGTTGTCTCTAGCCAATTAAACTATTCGATGATGTCGCTTTCATGCAGGCGCCTTGTTTTAGTGCGGCTGAATCTGCCTCGCGATTTTGGTGGAGGCAGTGCATATTCACCAGAAGAAATACAACAATTCACCTCATTTTCCCCTTCTCCCCCTACTTTTCCCATTAACGACTTTTCTAACATGGATCCTTTATCTGTCTCAGCGTCCGTTGTAGGACTTTTAGGCGCCGGCGCTAAGATCACATCGTGTCTTTGGACATTCGCGACCAACGCTAGAGACGCCCCTCAACTTGCACGTCATCTTGTCTTTGAAGTAGCCGACATCACAGCGGCACTTGGATCCCTTCAGGCATACGTTTGTGGACAGGCTCAAGCCCCCGGCGAACGAGGGGCATTGATTCTGTTGGAACACGTTCTTACTACCCTGACAGGATGCGTTACTACGTTCTCGGATCTCCAGAGCCTTATGGACCAGCTGAATCTGAGCCCTGATATGGGGACTATTGATAAGATGAAATGGGCTCGACAAGAGTCCAATATCGCAGCTATTGTGCAGCGCCTCCAGAATCACAAGTCGTCGTTGACGTTAATGTTGACGGTTTTGCAGTGGTGAGTTTTCTTATCCTATATGAGCATTTTTGTTTGTACTAAGCGAGAAGTGAAACCATGAAAGAAGCTCAAAGTTCGACTCGTCATCTCTGCGCTCTTGTTGAGGAATTGCTGCAAAGCAACCAAGATCTTGCCAGTCGTATCAGAGGGCTTGAGCGAGAGGGTTCTATTATTGCAGAGTCTAGGAGGGACGAAGTATCTACCCTTCGACAGACACGAGGCTCAAAGTCTGTTTCGTTCATCGATACACAAGCATCCGCCATCAAATTCACATTCGACCAGGATCTCCAGGCGTCTCGAGTATACAACCGCGCCATAGGCAGACAATCTATGACATCTCTTACAAGCACTGCCTTGTACACGACTGCGTTGTCACTCTTCTCTAACCTAAGCCTCTCTCAAGTGTCCAACATCTCTTTCTACGCCTTGCCAGTTTACTCGAATGATTTGAGTAACAGCGACTGCTATGTATTTGGCGAAGAAGGCGCTTTAGTAAGGTCTGGTAGTTTTGAGGCTCCCAGACCTTCCCCCTCACCGCAAAAGACGCAGAATGGAGCAGATGACAGCGCTCCACCAACAAACGAGGCTCAGACACCTTCACGGTTACTCGGACGCTTTGCGAGAAGACGTAAGAAACCAGTGGTGGGTGTACCAGAGAATCCTGTCCATGTTTCTCATGTTAAATTTGACGGCTCAACGGGGCACTTCACTGTACGTGATAACCTTTTCGCTTTATGATAGGGGTGCTCTCAATAGTGTATGAAACGGGCTAACTATATTTAGGGTCTACCTCGAGAGTGGCAGAGGTTGATTGATGAGGTTGATGCGTCGCAGTCGTCAGGTAGGATTGACGTACTGGAGTTTTATAAGAAAACCACTGAAGGGAGTCCCTCTTGATCCTAATAATTTACATCTGTTGTATTTTAAGATTATTTGAAGAAGTGGTACACTATGGTTTCCGCGGAGTTGTGGCGATGACTTGGATCGTGAAGTCAAATGGTCCGGTGGCTAGATAGATGCAGGTTATCCAACCGGTATCCCGTTCGCCTGCTGATTGATTGATTGCCCAGCTTTATGTCCAACTTGGCCAAGAAAGGAAAGCTTGACATGTTGGCTTGAGAAGTCGGAGTTTATCAGTAAGCACTGAGACCCTGATACAAATACAGGATAGCGCCTAAGTCCTCGCTTCATGCATGAACTGTCTTTATAAAGCTCTTTTATTACTAATACGTAAGTACTATGAATAAAAATTACCTCCAGATATAATGCTTGACAACATCATGGCCCACAACACCACACCAGGGCACTCGCCACACTCATCGGCAAGGTCTCGGTCCCTGTACGGCAACCCTAGCTAATGGCAATAGTTCGAGTGTAGATAGAGTGATACGATCTACATGAACAAAGGAATTACTGGTGTATGTCCTGAAATATCGAAATATGCTTTCATTGCACCTTTGAAGTCACTCCCAAACGAGAAAAGAATAACCATCGGTGCGATCTCCTTGACATCTTGGAGACGCAAACCCTTCATCAAAGAGCATAGAATCACTGTCGTCGATGAAGGAAAAGCCTGCCCTGGAAAGAACTCCTGGACCAACATCACACCGACCATCAATACCGTCCAACGTCCTAGCAGTACCTCCCAGATTGAATGCTGATGTCTCTCCATATCTCTATGTAGTTTCCCACATATTTGTCTGATGTGTCGCCTCTATCTTCAGGCCGCTGGGGCTGAATCTCTTTTTGTCATAGGACACATGAATCGTCGGCGTGATAATTTCAAGATGGGTGTGTGTCTCTTTGACGCTATGTTTATTCTGTCGTGTAAGCCGGCGATTGATGGCGAAGGTGGATGATCGATCCTCGAAAATTCCACCTTCGGCCCACTCAAAACGTAAAACAACGTCATTGATGATGGTGAAGCGGTAATTTGGCCCGGAGACAAGAGCATCAACATCCGGAATTGGACCTGTCCTGAAATTATAGTTCAACATGCTCGCTTGATAGAAAGGTCTGCTTGATAGAGGAATCAAGGAGGAGCGCCTGACGATATTGCAAAGAGGGTTTTAGTAATTGTCAGTCGAGGCTCTTCTGAAGTAGTGGCTGGTTTCCACACCGTCAATCTTTAGGCTGAATTCTTCGCTTAAACTGCTCTCTAGAATTTTGAGTTTCACTACACCCATGTTTTCTCGTGTCCACTCGGGCCTCTCCCTCCCTCGTAGTGTCCAAGTGGGGGCCCTCATCCCCGGACCTCGCCTTGTAGCGGGTTATGTTACACAGTCCAGGCATAACAAGACGTTCCCACGGTGGCTGGGCTGGTAGGGATCTCAAAGTTGACTGGAAGCATCAATGTACTAACAAGTGATAAACCAAATCAAGTACGATCTTGGAATTGGGAACTTGTGTCTATCGATGAGAGGGAGCATTTATTCATAGTGTTACCGAAGTCTCAACTTCTTCTGCCATGTGTTTTTCGCCCCCGTCCAATTCTCGGACGTTCGGTACTGGGAGCTGAGCTTGGGCCATGAACAGCTGGAGCTTCTTATAAAGCAATCCCCCATCACCACCAATGAGAAGTAGAGAGCTCTCCAGCGCATAAAGAGTATCTCTTGCCCCAAAAAGCATCCCGCTGCTCGTTTCTGGAGAATCCGGACGGTACGTATTGCAAGCAATCAAGTCAATGAGCGAGTCGGCGATCCGAAAAACCTTTAGCTCCTAGACTCAAGTCAGCACCTTAAACCGGAAAGTTCTCGATCACCATGTACTGACCAGCCCATAGCCGTGGGTTTGCATCGCCTGATGAGAAACTGAAGAGAAGAGCCGGACCGTCTCGTGAGCAACCGTTGCTGGTCGCATTATAGACAACATGGTGTCTGTCAGATTAGTCGACATCTGATAATGTCGCAGAGCATATTGCCACCAAAGAACATGGATCCAATTCCATGTGACCATGACGTTGACCCTCTGGATTTCTGGAAGCGTCGGGCCGACAGTTGATACATCACACCGGGCAATTGATGCTACACCACGGTACACAGCTGTTTGCAGCTCCGAAGTTGGCAGTAGCCACTCATTGGTCATGAGGAGAGTATCGTCCAGTAGCGTGAAGAGCTGGGCAAGGAGTTGAAAAGATGGGTCCAGAACGCCCAGGCCTGGGATGTTGTGTTCCTGTGATGGCCACACTGGTAGGGGAGTGAGGCAAGTAGGGAAGCTATTCTGGACGCAAAAGGTTCTGTGGGGTTGGTCTTAGTACAACTACAACGTACAGGCATTTTTATGGTTAAAATACCTTTCTGTGATAAAGGCTAACCAAAAGATACGCAGCATAAGTTCTCTTTGGTCACTGCCCAGGTCCTCAAATGTCTCAGGTCTGTGTAACTTTTGTAGCGATAGCTGAGCAATAGCCTCATGCAGGTACATAGCCCCCGCCCGAATTCGTTCTGTGTTGACAAAGTAGATATGCAGGAAGAATGCCGTCAATAAGGAGTCAGTCGAATCGCTCTCACGATAGCTGTGCCGATCTCGTAGGCTCTGCGCATGACGAGCGAAGGTTTCCGCAACATCACTTAGATCGGATATGGACCGATGTTGCTTGGACAGCCGGAGCTGAGGAAGGGAGAGCTGGGCTATGACAGTAGCACATACCGCGCCGGCCAGAGCGTATCCTTCATAATCATCTGGGCTATTGCTGATGAGTCGCGCTATCAGACAGTCGACATCAACGATAGGCCAGACGGACATGAGACAGCTTCGGAAACTTTCTAGGTACTGGATATAGAGGCTCAAAGGTAAATGAGGCGTTCGATGGTCCACGACTGACAAGAATGAGTTTCCCAATGTGGTGTCAAGATTTGCAGGTGATTGTCTGTCCGTGAGGCTATCATCGTCGATTGATTGAGGAGATTTTGAAGTCTGAGGGTAGTCAGACGCTTCAAAATGATGTTGTCCAGCGTGCTGGATCTGCTTCTGATGCATCACCACTCTCTCAGAAGTGCTGGTTCTCGGCCCCTTTGGGCCCCTCTTCCTTGGGACTCGCAGGTATGTGCATTCCAAACATCGCTTAGTGCACTCTGCGCATGGATCACCACCATCGCAGCGAACGCGGCGAAAGGAACATCCATCACAAGGTTTCGACATGCGCGTCTTTCGTTTCCCCATGTCGACGATAGTGGGTGGTGTAAGAACCATTTCCTGGAGTGGTATGAGACGCGGGCTGCGGGGAAGAGGTTCAAGAGGATTTGTAGCGAGGAAATCAAGCGTCCTGAGTTGGTCTTGACGTACATCGGACCGAGAGTTTGTGATGCGTTGTGTTTACTCGGTTTGAACGCTGCCAAGATGTTTGTGGAAAAACAAACATGAGGTCTAGATTACCTCGCTCGAATTCTTCGCCTGAATTTCCCCAGGCTATTCGATCATATGACCCACGTCGGCCATGCAGCTTACCCAACTACGGCTAGCCTGAGCGTGGGCTGACTCGCGCTATCCAACGTCTGCGGTACTGAACACTAGGTATTAGGGTTGATTTCTGGGGCAAGACTTGTTATTGTACAATCTTTGTCAAATCGTAAGTTATAGTCTGGGACAGTTATATATCAGAGGACCCCAGATTCCCCAGCTTTCAATGCACTACCCATACTTCCCCGGACTTTTTCTTATCTTGCACACATTCTCCTCAATTCCTTATCACGATGCAGCAGACTCCAGTCGATCCCAAAAGCGACGACATCCACCCGCATGTGGAAAGTCAAGTGGTCCAAGGTCTGATGCAGATGCAACATGTCGCCGAAGATGCGCGTGTAGCCACGCAAGATCAAAAGAACACCTCGGTCTACCAATCTTTCAAGGAATACCCCAAAGCTGTCGCCTTCTCGGTTGTTCTCTCACTTTGCATCGTTATGGAAGCCTATGATACTTCCCTTATCGGCAATTTTTACGGTCTTCCTCAGTTCCGAAAGCGTTTCGGCGAACAGCTTGCCAACGGCGATTACCAGTTAACATCAACTTGGCAATCTGGCTTGCAGAATGGTACTCAAATTGGTCAGATGATCGGCCTATTCTTTGGGGGTATCTTTGCAGAACGCTTTGGTTATAAGAAGACCTTTATTGGTGCCTTGATCCTTAACATTGCATTCATCTTTTTGTTCTTTTTTGCCCAAAACATCGGATATCTTCTTGCCGCAGGAATTCTATGTGGACTGCCCTGGGGTGCTTTTCAGACACTCACTACGACCTACGCTGCAGACGTTACGCCCATGGCTCTTCGACCGATTATGACGACATATACAAATATGTGCTGGGTTATTGGTCAATTCATCGGTACTGGCGTTCTTCGTGCACTGCTCTCAAGACCTGACGATTGGGCCTGGCGTATTCCTTATGCGATCCAATGGGTATTTCCTATCCCTATTCTCATTGGTGTCGCATTCGCTCCCGAAAGTCCAACCTGGCTGGTTCGAAAAGGGCGTCTGGTCGATGCTCGCAGGGCTTTGAGAAGGCTCGCCAGTGCTTCTGTTAGTGACGCTCACCTCGATGCCAATTTGGCCATGATTGCGTATACCAACGAGATGGAGAGGTCGAGCCAGGAGGGAACTTCATATATCGATTGTTTTCGTGGTAACAACCTGAGACGCACAATCATCTCCTGCTGCGTTTGGGCTGGACAGGTACTTTCCGGTATTTGGTTCGGTAGCAACGTCGTCTACTTCCTCCAGCAAGCTGGCTTCGACTCTGAGAACTCCTTTAACTTCGGCCTTGGCACTAGTGCTATGGCAATAGTCGGTACTTTCTTATCCTGGTTTCTGCTTCCCCATGTCGGCCGTCGTACACTTTACGTTTCTGGTCTCGCCATTCTATTCACCATCCTCATTATAGTCGGCTGCATGGGCATTCCTGCACCACAAGCAAGTCTTGGCTGGGCATCTGGCGTTTTCCTCATGTTCTTTGTCATCACATATGACATGACAATTGGGCCTGTCTGTTACTGTCTGGTTGCTGAGATCCCCTCTACTCGTCTTCGCATCAAGACTGTCGCTATCGCCCGGAATGCCTACCTTTTGGTGAGCATCGGTGCAAACTTCTTGAACCCTCCCATTCTGAACCCAAGCGCTTGGAATCTCAGAGGTAAGGGTGGTTTCATCTGGGCCGGCATCTGTTTCTGCGAACTGCTTTGGGCTTATTTCTATCTGCCCGAGCCCAAAGGTCGCACCCCTGCTGAATTAGAGAAGTTGTTTGAGCAGAAGACGGATGCTCGCAAGTTCTCTAAGACAGAGGTTGTGGTTTTTGAAATTGACGGGGATGTGGAGAAGAAGGACGGTCCTACGGTTGATATGGTCGAGACCAAATAATTTTGGAAAAATGGGGATGGTGCAAGGTCGAAAGGTGTGAACCCCTTTACAGTGGTGGACTAAGTAACACCTTGCATGTATCTTCGGTTCCAGACCGAATTATCACGTCATCAACGATCCTATGGAAATAGTTTTCAAGGGTGCCACATTCGGGATTTTGCGTATCCCGAAGCGTCACTCAGGTGCTCGACATGTAGCTTATCGTACAATAATGGTAGATACACACTGTCGTAATACTCTCATGACACATAGTCTGTGCTGGCATGGCTGTCGGAAGAGAAGTCGTCGTCAATGGCGACGGCTACAAGAGGTGAGATTCCCCCGAACCCAGAGGCTCTGCGCTTTGTCTTGCCCTCGATGTGTGAGGTGAGCGTCTCAACAAAGTCCTGATCCACGTGTAGGCAGTAGGTGAAGCGAGGGATTCGTCAGAGTGGCGTGTTAGAAAGAGCCATTGAACTTAGGCCTCGGTAAACAATCTGTTGTTCGCGCTACGAAACAAAATGCTGACGCACGCCGCCCTTGCTCGCGTTTGTGTTGCTGCCGCCTTCAGCGACAGGGTAGGTGATGGTAAATTGGGCATTCTGCATGAGGAGCCCGTCGCGGCGGTAACGCTGCAGCATTTCGCGGACGTCCTCCCTGGGAAGTTGAGGATTCCAAAGATCCTCATCGACGTGTGCCACACGGTACATAACGAACTTCCATTCATGGCAGTTGGTCTCGCTCATTTACTTGATGATTCTGCAGTGGTATCCCCCTTCAACCCACTCTTGTGGAACATCGGGGAGTATGCGAAAGCGGTGGAAGGAGCATGGACACTGACTGAGTCGAGGGCATGACTAATTGAGCCATTCCCAAGATCCTCAACAGCGGCATTGGTGTCGTTTATAACAGTTGATATAGCATAGTCGAAAGTGTGTGTTGCCTCAAGACTCTCAAGTAGTTCGTGACGACCAGGAGAAGCAGTTTTTAAATTAAATATCTATAGCTATTTACCCTTGTTATATAGGTACCTATGAATACCCATAGGCTAGGTATTTTAAAGGCTAATAGCAGTATGTAGAGCTAGATTATAATGGTCAATATATTAAAAGTAGCTTTACTTCTGATATAAAGCATTCATTACCTTAAACATGTCCTTATGACCAGTTTGACAGGCCCGATATAAGACACTATATCTGCAACCACTGCCTTGCACAAGATCCAATCTGATGTGAGGACAGAGTATTTGTGCCATTTCCCAATCTTTTGCAGCAATTACGTCATCTTATGGGGTCTTATCTTCATGGTCTTTTATTGGGATCAGCTTGTGCTCGAATCAGCTTTTTGACGAAGCCTTGGTATCTCATCATTGCATAGCTCAGCGGCGATTGACCAGACGGACCAAGATTGTTGACGTTGATTCCGCTCACTGCAACTATCTGTAGGATCCGATCTGTAATAGGAGCATACACAATGGATGCTGGCATCAGCTCAACAAGACATTTAGACCATGGGATGATTCGTCTGCGAAAAAGACCCGGCAAAAAAGTCGTGTATCTGCATTGATGTTAAAGTGAGCGTGTTTATCAGATACCTAGGCACAGATAAAGCCTGTTAATTAAGCACCCAAACTTCCAAGATCCCAGGGATGTCGGACAACCTGAACAAGGCATGATCCAAGCCAAACCTATGACGATACACTGATTTCCAAGTGCTAACATCACAACCCAAACATAGGCACGGGTTATTTTGGCCGAGCTTCTTAGCACATGCCCTTATTTGGGTCGGCTCTACCACCCTATCAGTCAAGTCACAATCCAGGACCAGGCAAGACTCACCTGAAACGCCACTGGCCAGCTGTTGACGTCCCGCCTCGAGCACATTCAAGGATCTCGTGGTGAAGACCCCCAACGCAGTGATCTTGATCGAGTTTCGTGGGGGGTCTGTCGACGTTGAGGTTCTCAATCGTGAACACAAACCTCTGCGTGGCAGAATACTGAACGCACGTGGTGATACCCTGCTTGGCAGCAAAATCGACTTGGAAAACACCGCGGTTGACGCCATCGCCTTTACACGCGCTGAAGGCGTGCATACGTGCAGCGGTGCGGTTATTCCATTTGGCGCCGGTAAAGAAGCAGGTTGCTGAGACGAGGTTGATTGATAGGCCGATCAAGGCAATGAGGAGATTCAAGGGCTTCATTCTGACAGACTTGGTTGGACGACTTTGTTCAAAGTGGAGAGCTGAGAATGCGCAGAATGCAATTGCCACATGAATGCAGATGCACAGGTATCTATAGCTGTGTCAGCGGGGTTCGTTTCGCTTGACTCTACCTTACTGTGATAAGGTTGGGAGTCTAAAAGAGGCTTCAGCCCTGACGCCATGTAGGTAAAGAACACCAATAGATATAATCCTTGCCCTCAATGTTGCCTGGGATCTTACTTTTGGCTAAAAGGCTGGAGTTGATTGGCGTAAAGATAAGTCACTGGCGAGTTGACTGTGAGGGGAATGTTAGACGGGTTGGTGGCGTTGGGCGGAAACGCTTGTTGGAGATTCGGTCGTAATCAGGAATAAGTTTCCAGTCGAATAAAGCTTCTGCAAAGGATTGATTGAAGTTAAAAAGACAACTTCCCGGATTGTCACCCAAAACAACGACTTGAACACAAATCTCCAGACCTTTTGCAACCTCGGTCTCAAACAGTGCGAGGAAGTTCAACAAGATACCCAAAGGAGATCGTCGTATCTAAGTATCATGATTCACATGCTGGCCCTCGTCTATCCAGCTCCTCAAGCCGTCTGTGTTGACGATCTCGCTCCGGTCGAGGTACGACAGCACTTTTGTGAACTCCTGGATATACTCCGAAACCCGACGGGAAAGCTGCCTATCCATCTCAAACGGGCAGTTCAACAGCGAACTGGCAATGCTGCGGACTTTGTAGATCTACAAAAAGGGTTTAGTACGTGGTGATGAGAAAGATGAGTGAGACTTACGAGATATAGACCGTTGGGCTCTAGGTAAGCGTGGGGAATGCTGTGGAGAATGTGAAGTAGTTGGCGCGCTACATCTTCGCGGTCTCTCCAGTTTTGCTTCAGTTGCGTTGTGATATACGCATCATCTCCCTCTCGGTCCTTCATCTCTTGCAAAGCGACATCCATTTTATCAAGCAGAAAGTTCTGTAGCCATAAATGACTTACGTGTAGGTTGGCTCTGGTACTCTCATTCTGCAAATGCTCGACATGAGCCTCAGTAAAAGCACCTTGCCGCCGATCACTACTGTCAAAAGGTTGATAATTGTCACCTGGTCCCCATTGGCGCATGTGCGTTGGCAGCCCGTCCAGGATGTATCTCAGTTGATCAAGAAGATCTCGCAACTTGGACAGACGTTCCTCTGGGGATCTGCCAAACCCGCAGTTGCAACCGTCATTGACCATGGCCTCCCGCATGCCCAATAGGAACGCGCGAGATGCCATGATGAAGACGGTTGTGGAGTGAAAGGGCGCATCGTCTGCTGAGTCGGTATTGTTTGGTAGCCCAACGGATGGTGTCGATGGAAGCTGGCCGACAATTCCTGTCTCGGTTATGTTCTCGTCGACGATATTAAGAGGCTCCAGTGCGGCAAAGTTGACATCTCGAATGGTATAGTTATCGAGATATGTCAAGTAGTTGCATCTCCCAGGCTGTATCTTGGAGTGCCTGTCTGCTTGTCAGTCAATATCAGTAATCTACTGTGGTGGGCTTACGCAAAAGTGTAGAGCTGCAGCCAGAACGACTTTTTCCGTAGTTGAGTCTCAATGGGATTCAATCCCTCGTATTCGGATACAAGATGCATGCCTAACAGTCTCGCAAGCTGCATGGACTCCGCTTCAAACATCCGGCTTTGGTTGATCTGTCCAACTTGAAACGCCCCGATCGAGAGACAATATGCAGTAGCCCATTTCCGATGGCTTATATGGTCCCAGTAATCAGCCGGCCGAAGACGGATGCACATTTGAGAGCAGTGGCTGATCATAGCCGTCCGTGTACCGAAGCGAGCTGCCATGGCGTGGTAACTGTCAAATTTCGATGGCAGCAAGCCTACAGTCAACGAGGCTATCGATACAAAGAGCAGTAGAGTGTCAAGATCCGTAACATCCTTATTCGTCGCCAAGTCGGCGCGGAACGTGGGAAGGTGAACAACGGGAACGAGTGGGTATAGATGGTCGATGTAATCAGCCATGATGGTCATGAATAAGCTCCGAGGACAGATCTCATCCGTCTGGAACTGATGCTCGAATAACTCGACATTTTGAGACGGGTTGAAATGCGCGACATGGCTGTGAATCGGTGGACGGCTTGGTGATGGCGCATTGGGCGATGATGCAAATGCCAGAGTTAAATGGGAATTGCCAAGAGGTGTCGGAACCTCTGTATGGAGCGTATCATCTTCCTCGTAATGGGTTGGGCTCTCGACGTGTAACTCTGGAGAAATAACTGCTGGGGGCTGAGTCCTGATAGTTGTTAGCCAGGCCTTCATGTGACGCGACAATACTAAGGGTTTGGCATGACAACCTTCTTCTCTTCGGACCTCTAGGCCTTGTCGGTATGTCAAAGCTACACTGAATATGCAGTCTCGAACATCCAACGCAATGCAGCGCTGTTTCTGCACCCTCCCTCGGAAACACGCACTTCCTCCGCCGAGCACGACATGCATCACATGCCCTGGTACTCAATTGCCTCGCCTTTTCTCCGCGAGCTGTGATAGACTCATCAGCTTCATTGTCGGTCGATAGCAGTGACGTGCTGGGGTCTGCCATGGTAGGTAACCGGTCAGTCGGGTCAGTTTCTGGGGTTGATGAGGCGGAGAAATACAGACTGCGGAGTTAAACATGACCCGCTGGAATGGTCAGTGACTGGGCGTCATGTGCCGCTTGGACTTTTTTGCTAGTTCGTTTTTGTCGGAGCCGCAATTCTACGCCCAAGTTGTTGGTGGAGAACCTCTGAGGATTCAGTGAAAGGACGATGTTTACCGATCAGATTAATCGACGTGCATTAATTCAGCCCGACGTGAGTTTGAACTATTGAGAAGCTATCAACGTTTGAATTGTTGCAATACTCCGCCGCAATTTGGGTTGTGTGCCGCGAAGCCATGATTCATTGCGCCATAATTCCAATTATTAAACGTCGTTGATGTAAATTATCTGTATACGACCTTAGTGCATCATATTTCTCAACGCACGAATGAAAATTGAAGTCGCGCTAGAATAGATAAAAGACGTGGGTAGAAGTAAAATGTACAAGTTGTTATTCATTGCATCGGACCATTGTTCGTTGATTGCAGCAGAATTGACAATGGTATTTCATATCATATAGGGTAAGTTGATCCTCATGACCGAAGTCCCCGCCACGTCGTCGCGCTCTTAACCGTGAACGTCTTCTCCAGAAACTCACATCTACTACTCATGCCAACAAGCACAGTGTAATCCCCTGCGTCACTGCACCAATAATCCTCCCTCTCATTCCAATAACTCGTCGCACGTAGCACATCTAGCTCAATCTTCGCAACACCGCTTGCTCCGGCATCCAGATTGATCTTGGCAAAGCCCTTGAGCTCCTTGCTAGATCTTGTGATCGTGTCAAGAGCAGATGCAGTAAGAGGTGTTGGATGGGGCGGCCTGACGTAGACTTGCACGACAGCGGCGCCGGAGCGCCAGCCAGTGTTGCTCACGTTCACACTCACTGTCAACTTCTTGCTCTCAGGCTCCCCATGCTCTTCGACGCGAAGATCAGAAAGCTCAAAGGTAGTATAAGACAGCCCATGTCCGAAAGAAAACAGGGGTTCAATGTCAAGCATGTCGTACCAGCGATAGCCGACATGCACGTCTTCGCTGTACAGAACGCGACCTCCCTCTGACCGGAAGCTCAAAGCACTAGGATTATCTGCCACGCGTCGGGGCATTGTGATTGGGAGCTTGCCAGACTAAATCAGGTTAGTAGAGTAGAACGAAGGAACAGGTATATTGACTCACAGGATTAACCGCACCGAACAGCACATCAGCGATTCCATTACCAGCCTCATTCCCGCCGAACCACGCTTGTGCAATAGTGCTAGCTTGGTCCACCCAAGGCATCGAAACAGGCGTGCCACTCTGTATTAGTATCACTGTATTAGGATTTGCTTGCAAAACGGCGGAGATCAGGTCATCGCTGCCGGGGGGAAGAGACATGTTTGCGCGATCTTGACCTTCACTCTCCCACTCCCCGCTGGTTCCGACGCAAAGAACGACTTGATCAACGCTCTTGGCCAACTCAACAGCGTCTTGGATTGCCTGTCGCGGTTCGAGTCTGGGACAGCCTCCGAGGCGCATACCTCCTTGACCAAAGTCAACGACTCCAGAGACTTTGAGATCGGAGGTCTTGTCGCAGCCCCAGCGCACGACGACGTTGTAACTCTTGCCGCCTTCGAGCATCTTGCTTCCTGTTTTCTCGACAGTGCCGCAGCCGAGGAATGAGCTGCCTGGTTTTTGATCCGTCACATTTGACACTACTAGCTCACCGTCGATGAAGAGCTCGCCAGTTCCATGGACACAAAGACCAAAGTCCCATTCGCCTGAGTTCTCGGGAGTCAAGACACCCTCCATCTCAGCGTACCAGATCTGTTCTAATGCTGGATGCTCGTAGTCCACGAACCAGATATTCGAGTCATCCAAGATCCTCGTCTCCAGGACCTTGCGGGTATCTGGTCCGGACCTGGGAGGCGGATCATTGTATATGCGTAAAGTGAATCTTTGACGCTGTTCGTCCACCGTCTTCAACAGCTTGCCAATTTGGGGTAGTGACCGATGACCGTAAAGACCCCTGGTGAATGAAACGTCCTTCGCGATCCCCTTGATCCCCTCCAATGGAGAAACAGTATGATACGCTCGAAGGCTCGCACTTCCACCACCACAATAAGTGCTGATATCGGCATTAGGTCCAATCACTGCCACCTTCTTTGCCGGATCAAGTGGCAGAACTCCCTTCTCATTCTTAAGCAGTACCACGGACTCAGCAGCAGCTTCTCGAAGAAGACGAGTATTTTCATTGCTCTGAAGCTGAGTCTCCGGCGCATTTGGAGGTATGCTGGTGTTCTCGATAGAATGCTTAACCAGCTTCAAAACATTCCGTACACGCTCGTCCAACGTCGATCTCTTTACCTTGTTCGACGTAACAGCGTGCACCAAAGTCTCACCGCGCCATCTTGTAGGACCCGGCATTTCGAGGTCTTGCCCCGCGTTGATGGCCTCAGTTGTACTGTACGTGCCGAACCAGTCGCTGACAACCAACCCATCCCACTTCCACTCATCGCGCAAGATATCCTGTAGCAAGTGATGATTATCTGGTGCGTGGGTACCATTGACCTTGTTATACGCCGTCATGAAAACCCTCGGACTCGCCATCTCAACAGCAATCATGAACGGAAGAAGATACACCTCCCTCAACGCCCGTTCCGTGACTTGTACATCAACAGCCATTCTTGCACTTTCCATATCATTACAGGCAAAATGCTTCATCGTAGCAGAAACGCCGTTTTTCTGCACGCCACGTACATAATGGCCCGCCAAGATACCTGAGAGTATAGGATCTTCAGAGAAGGACTCAAAGCCTCTTCCGCCTAACGGTCCTCTCTGGATATTGACTGTAGGACCAAGAAGGACATGTGCACCTTTGGCGTGGGCTTCGTGTGAGAGTAATTGTCCAAGACGGCATATTAGATCAGTATTCCATGTTGCGCCGAGGGCGGTGCCGCAGGGGAGACATGATGATGGGGTGCTGTCGAAGAAGTGAGTTCCTCGCACGCCGTTGGGGCCGTCTGAGAGGCGGATTGGGGGTATTGAGAGGCGTTCAATTGCTGCTGTGTGCCACCACCCAACTCCTTGATATAGAGTTAGTATTATTCTTAGCCATTGCGATATAACTTCTTGATGACTTACCGGCTGTGAGCTGGACCTTTTCCTCGAGGGTCAATTGCTGTATGAGGGCCTCGACATCCATTCTGGGATACCTCATCTCAGTTGTTGATTAAACGATGATGTGATTGACAATTGACAAGGAAAAGACTTTAGCTCGAATAGAAGTGCTGTTTACTAACCAAATATGTCAGTGAGCTATATAGTTCATGAGCATGATTGTGATCTACCATTCTCATCGTTATGCTCCATCATGAGACCTAATTCTCTGCCAGAGTTATAGTCAATCCACATTTTACCCAAGACTGCACAGATGATCACGGTTCTATTATGCAAGATATCCACATTTCGAAGAATTTCTTGCATGATGCGTCGATTCTCCCTCCCGATTCTCCCTCCGAAATCATCTGCCGCGTCCTTTACAAGGGGCGGAGAAATACACCCCCACCAAACCACCAAGCTAAGCAGACTAAGCTCACAACAAACCCTCAATTCTCCGCTTCACAACACACTTGTCCAAATTCGTTACGTGAAGTCCCCACCAGCAAATCTCCGCAATGCAACGCCGTCCTTGTAATTTTCTAGCGGTATGGGGAGACGCGAAAACGTCTGATTCCCCATGGGCAGAATTTACTCTGGGGTTTTGACAGAGCCTAGTGTGCCATGTGATACTTTAATGGCGTGGAGTATTTTGGTGGGTTTTTTTTTCGTTCATCAGAGACGCGTTTGCGAGGAGTATATAGACTGCTGGATATCCTCACCAAGATACGAGGTAAATGATCGACACAGGCTTTTGACATCAAGTCTTCTTTTATCTCTCGGCATTGATCTTCACTTTACATCCTTTTTTTCTTAAGCCAATTAGAGAGGCCCTTGAATCTCTGCTGCCAGAATGGGCACTGTCGCTGAAGTTGGCCATGGGCCATCCCATCAACCTTGGTGGAAGACGAGTCACTTGATCAAGCTCAACTCCATCATCCTATCACTCGTCCTCTTCTGTAAGTTCTCACACTCGGTATTCCAAATACTTCACTAACCAACTTCTTCACAGCCTCAGCAAACGGCTACGACGGCGGTCTCATGGGCTCCATCCTCGCCCTCAACACCTGGAACACATTCATGCACCATCCCACCGGCGCATATCTCGGCTGGATGACTGCAATCTACTGGCTCGGCAACGGCCTCAGCACGCCCCTCGCAGCATGGTGCTCCAACCGCTACGGCCGTAAACCAGGTCTCTACGCGGGCTACTTCTTCCTCATAATCGGCGTGGGCATGCAAGCTGGTGCGCCCAACGAAAAGGCCTTCACGTATGCCAGACTCTTCATCGGTTTCGCTGCTGGCTTCTTGGGAAACTCTGCGCCTGTGTTGATTAATGAGATTGCGTATCCTTCGCACCGATCTATTGCGAGTGCGTTGTTTATGTGTGGATGGTATGTCGGCGGCACGATCTGTGGATGGGTTACTTTTGCGTGTCGTAATATCCCTAATGACTGGTCCTGGCGCATTCCTGTCCTGTTACAGATCTTCCTGCCGCTCTGTGCTCTTCCAGGTTTTCTTATGGCGCCAGAGAGCCCAAGATGGTATGTTAGCGTTGGAAGACTGGAAGAAGCGACGGACGTTATCGCGAGGTATCATGCTGGCGGCAACAGAGATGATCCTATTGTGAGCACGCAGATGATGGAGATTGAAGCTGCTATTACGGCTGAGAAGGATGCTGCTAACAGCGCGTCTTATCTCGATATGTTCAAGACCAAGGGAAACCGGCATCGCTTGTTCATCTCGGTCACGCTTGGTTTTGTTGCACAGTGGGCGGGCAATGGAGTTGTTTCGTACTATCTGCCCCTTGTCTTGACCTCGGTTGGTCTCAAGACTACAACGGAGCAGACCCTTATCTCTGCTTGTCTCAACGTTTGGAATCTCCTCTGGGCTACTGCCGCAGCAGTCAGCGTTGACAGATTGGGTCGGCGATTCCTTTTCTTGACTTCAGCGACTGTCATGTTTCTGTCGTTCGTTGTCGTCACTGCCCTCAGTGCATCTTTTGCCAAATCTGGCGCTTCATCAGTAGGATTGGCTGTTGTGCCGTTCCTATTCCTCTTTTTTGCAGGATATGACGTTGGACTGTAAGTTTCACTCATGTCTCGACATGGTCACAGCTAACATATTTAGAACACCGTTCCTTGTCGCTTATCCTTGCGAGATCTGGCAATTTTCTCTCCGATCTCGGGGTCTCACGGTTGCTTGGTGCACAACCGTCGCGTCAATCTTCTTCAACAGCTTCGTCAACGCCATTGCTCTCGACGCGATTCAATGGAGGTACTACATTGTGTTCGCCGTGATTCTGTTCATCTTCATCTTCGTTGTCTACTTTACATATCCCGAAACACGTGGGCATACGTTGGAGCAAATGGCGGTTATCTTTGATGGTGAAGATGCAGTGCCATCTCAGGCTGTTGCGCTGGAAAAGACTGATGTTGAGGAGAAGGAATAATGACTGGAATGTTGAGATAAGATAAGAGCTGTTAGTAATCAAAAGAAGCATCGTCGATCGTCGATCTAATGATTTGATCGGCGATTGATTGGTTGAGAGTGAATCTGACGTTTTAGGCTGCCGCTGCTATCAATGACGTCAATGTGAGTGTATCATGTGCCCGGTCTCGTCGTAAGCTTGATTCCTTTCAAAAAGGCTTCTCTCCTCTTCCTTTCCCCTCTTCTTCTGTATCAACCATTTCTCTCAATCAAATCGCCAAATAATACTGCAAAAGTAGTCGTCAAAATGCTCAACAACGCTGTCTTCGCCTTCCTCCAGCTCTGGCTTGCTACGCTCGCCTTTGCTGCTCCCATCGCTGACGAGGTCACCGTCACTGGCGCTGAGCCCTGGCACTACGGAACTGGTGGTGGAATTATCGGTTTCATCGTTTTGGTTCTCGACATCCTTGTCTGGAGTACGTATCCCCATATCTCCCTCATGTTTTTAATGGTGCTAACAAAGGTACAGTCGAGGTCCTCCAGTCGAACCGCCCCGTCTCGCACAAGATCCTCTGGTGCCTTGTTGTCTTCCTCTTCCCCATCGTCGGAATGATCGTCTACTACCTCTTCTCCAACCGCAAGTCTCACATGCGCAACTCTGACTACACCCCCGTCCCCTAAATACGTCGTGCGTCAATTGATGACAGTCACGCGACATGCAACAACAACACGACAAATGAACAAATGAGGCTGGGGAATGACGTACGAGGCAGTGGTGATACGGAAGTGGAAACGGGCAACAGATACATCAGATAGCGACTTGTTTTTATGGCAATGAATTGACGAAACATTTACTGGGGAGCTCCGAGTACGCCTTGTTAATGTGACCATTACCCATGGCCGCGACCATGGCTGTGTCATTCAGCCTGGCCAACACCAACTAAATTGAGTTTCTGGCTGTTTCCATCCCCTGTTTGGCAGCAAAATAAAATGCTGTTTCTGCCTTGACTGAGTAATTATCCCAGTTTATTACATTTACTTGCACAACCAACTGCATATGCACATCTACGCGCGCGACAAGTGAAACACCAACATGGGCTGAGCATCTCAGCCGGCCGTTGGCTGAGGCCCAACACAATGTACTTAGCTACACCAAAATCCATAGAAACACCAAATAACAGTTACACACAAATAATTGCAATTTTATTTTACAATCTACGGCGCTTCTGAATTCACAATGCCACCCAATCAACGGGAGATTCAGCGACAGCTGATGAAAAAGTACAACATCATTTTTGATGGGCCAATTGACTCAATCCCCAATCCTCAGTGGCCGAGCAATTGCAACACCATCTTTGACCATATCCGGCAACTTGGTAGA
This sequence comes from Fusarium chuoi, assembly GCA_022627125.1. Lineage (NCBI taxonomy): Eukaryota > Fungi > Ascomycota > Sordariomycetes > Hypocreales > Nectriaceae > Fusarium > Fusarium chuoi. The sequence continues at coordinate 166,212 of JAJALE010000865.1, read as the reverse complement.
ACTGACTACTCAGAATACCGCGAGAGCATATCCGCAGATTTCACACGCTTCCCATGGAGGCACCAGGTTCAGCGGCGCGCAAAGCGTATTGCAGAGAGCGCCAAACGCTGCTTGGGGAGCAGGAAGAATGAAAGCGGATGGCGGTTAGCACTCGAATCTGAAGTCATGGCCCGATTTTCTGTAGAGATTGCGTGGTAAGTCCCTTCGAGCTCTTCATTCTTGACAAGATTGCTAATTACTGCACAAGTCGGAATTGCCGCGGCCGGCTTTGGCGCTCTGAGCAAGAAGTCGAACCAGGCACTCAACCCGCTGAGGAGGGCGATGCTAATTCTCTCAGGGCTCGGCAAAGGAGACGCCAGCCCTGCACATGTAATCCCAATAACTTGTCACGAGATATGTAAGTGTATTGTGTATCCTTGCCAGGTCTGAACTAAGTTCATCTCCATAGACCAGAGCAAGGAATTAGCCCTTTGTTCGACGATAGAGCTGAAGAAGCAATAATCTACTCAAGCGAATTACGGGCCGAACTCCCAAGACGCGAACATCGCCCTGATCGTGTTTATGGACTCCAAGTCACTGAAAGGTTCTCTCGGCTACTACACTATGCCGAGGATATCAGGAGTAGCCCGTTCAGAATTGACGGGGACCCTCTTGTGTTTCCCTTTCTCGTCATTGAGGCCAAATCCGAGAAGAGCACTGATGGTTTCGCCAATAACCAGGTTCAGACTGCCTTCGCTATTCGAGAGCTCCTGTCTATACAACACGAACTATCATAGGCTACCAATGAAGGCAGAGAATGGGATGGAGGCCCACTTGTGTGGTTTCTATCCTACCGAGGCGAGGAGTGGAGAGTATTCGCCGCTTACATTCACACTGCCCATGATGGAATGTCTTATGTAAGTGCAGAGCACATGAAAGACACTTACATTCTAACATTCTTGCAGCGAGTAGTTCGTCTTTGGAGTGGCGAAGTCGACTCCCTGAATGGTGCGCTTCAACTACTTCTCATCATCGACTATATCGCTGATTGGGCGCGGGACATCTACCGCGAGGGTATTGCACATAGCCTTCGGAAGTTGGCACCCATCGACTCAGAAAGCTTGAGGCGCGATGACGATATCTTGTCCAAGGCTGGAAATGTCAGATCATGGATTTCCAGTATTTTTGAAAAGAGCCATGACGCAAAAGCCCAGCCAGTGCGAGACCCTCTATGCGAATTCGACTGCACCCTTGGGGTCTTCCGAGACGCTAGATTTGTTGAGTCCCAGTGCATCGGTCTAGTTATCACTCACCACAATGTCGAATGCTTTCTGCGAACAGCCACCACGGACTTGGAGACAAGAGATCTAATATCGGCTCTTATGGACAGTTTAGAGCGTCCCTGTCTTGTGAAGGGCCAAGTACTGAATGATTTGGAGCTCATGTGGACAGACACTGATCGCAACATGACTGAGATACTCAATCCAGAAGAGGTTTTCTATGTTGTTGTGGTAGCGAAATTCTATCTCAGTCCAGGATGGAAGCTGACGAGAGAATTGACTTATCTAGCGATCTCGAAGAAACTTGTTCAAGACTCCATGCGGCACCCAGCTGGACCCCTTTCACGCATCAGACAACTGGATGAGGCGCCGCTAGTTGCAGACCTGGAATCATTCCGCGGCCTTCTCCATATGTCGGCCGAGGATAATCTGTATGCTTGTCTTTACAACTTTTGCCTTCGGACTGATGCGCCAAACAGAGCACGACGTTCGGAAATCAACTACGTTTGGAAGACCTTACCGACAGTTGCATCAGACGATGCTGACCCGAAGCTACATGGCCGAGTCTTGCAGGCATGTGCACAACCCAACGCAAGGAAATTTGTGCGTAAGCTGCATTCCATATACAAGATTGGGAGGAATGAAGCAGATGTTTCATTTATCCGTGTATCATCAACCTTGGATCAACTAGCCAGTCGGGAGGATTTGAAACTTCGACCGAATCTCTTGGAACGGACTGAATGGCCATGGACAGACGATAGGGGGTTGAAAACAATGAAAATATTGAATAGGGAGTTGATCGTTGTCACGAGGACCGCTGTGGTCACATATTTCCAAGCGGCTATGTGCGTGTTTATCCTCGATTCATCACTAGCGCAAAGAGGTATTCCACAAGCTCTATTCTCTTGTCCACCTGAGTTTCATGTTCTCATGTTCAACTTTGACGAGGATCCCAGCGACATTGGTCGGTGGGGAACCTCGCTATCCCTTGAAGATGAGTTCAGAAAAGGTTGGAACTTTGCCATTCATACTTCAGACGACATCAGCCGTCTCACGGATCACTTTCAGAACTTCAAGCGACAGCTAAGGCAATATCGGGGGTTTGGATTGCTATCCAAGTGGAAGCATGTTACCACGGGTTGGGCCAAGGATCAGAATACTGGATCCCTGGACTCTACCTCAAATCGACCTTTTATAAGACATTTATACCAAGCCCCGCTGAGTAGCACATTGCTCAAAGAGGAAGAAGTTGAGTATGACGGATTGTCTTCCACGCCGTTCTATTCCGGGGTTGAGCAGGCGAATGATGCTACAGCGAGGACACCCAGGTCATCAGAGAGAACGACTGAATCGGTACACATATCAACACGTGAAGGAACGGTGCAAGACCCAGGCAACACTAAAGACGACGACGGCCGTGCGAATACCTCGACTATGTCAGAGCGACGAAGAGGCAAAAGGCCAATGGGGGCGGTGGACGAGTCTGACGAGGCTGAATCTTCGGCACATGCAGAACGACGAGCTCGTCAGGAACGGGAAGTTGCCCAACGGTTTGACAGTGATTTTCTTTCCGACGAGGAGCTTAAGGAAGTCATGGCAAAGGGGGCGTTTTCCTGAAGTGCCAATTAGTTGTCCCATGTTATTTGCCTATTTTCAAACGTTCTCCGTTATAACACCTTAATAGATACAGAAGGATAGCCGAGATATGTAAATATCATAAGAATAGCTAGGATGTAGTTATGAAAATGATACTCAACGCCTTTGAAGACAAATACTTAGCAAGCTATCTAACTAATTGATCTTTTGCCGGACCAGCCAGATCCTTGTCCTTGTTATTCGGGTTGCCACTGAGAGCGATCCGGTTATATGATCTGACCAACAGCCGTCGGCCCAATTCAGGCTACCGGTAACGATATAAAATGATGGATGTCTAGCAGATGGCTCCCAGAAAGCGTTCCAAAGAGTTTCAAGAATCTCCAACGTCTTGCAAACTATCAAGGTATCAACTAAGTTAGTCCGCCAAGTGTTCTAACTGCGAACTTACCGTCTGACTGTGGAAAAACGCACGAACCCCATCATTGTCTCTGTTTTTGGTTTTACTATTGAAAAAGGGTTTTAAGCACATGCTATCCATACTATAATACGGCTCTAAAGTTAGCAGTAGCTGCCTATCATGTCGAACGGCAAGAGGCTGGACCAAGGCAAAATGATAGAGCAGACCGATGGTATTGCAGAGTGTAAATTGCGGAACGCCGGTCGAATATGGATAAAAGAACCCAGGATGAGAAATACATACATTCATTACAAGTATCTGCCATGATATCATAACCAATAATCAGGCGGCCTTAAATTAACTAGTCACTACAAGCATGGCTGGGAGTTTATTACCCGGTAAGCTCTTAGCTTATGGAGAGTGCAACATTGCCTTGTAGGTTTTAAGAGCCTACCTATATTGTAATGGGAAAGATAGGACACTGGCCATTCATCCATCTGTTTCTAGAGACTAAGAGAATGGTATACCTCTTTTTTAAGAACTTGGAGGTTAATCATCGCGCGTGGGATTACTACTAACACGGGGGTTTGATCGGGCCACACCGATACCAACCGAGGTCCTCGGATATTCCCGAACAGCCTAGCGTATATAATGAACAGGACATGAGCTCATGACTGACTCATAATTGATTTTATCCTATCTATCCAGCATATTGAGAAATTGTCTTAATCAGCAATGGCCTCCGACCTTTTGCCAGGCTTCACTCGCCAATTTATTAAGACCTCAGATGGTGTTTCCATCTTCGTCCGAACCAAGATCGAGTCTACAAAGCCCCCGCTTCTCCTCCTCCACGGTTTCCCTCAGACACACGTCGAGTATCACCGTGTCATGCCCTCCCTGTTTCCTCACTTTAGTATTATTCTTTTAGATCTCCGTGGATATGGCGAGTCAGCCATCGTCCCTAGTACCAACGGATCCGGCTATTCCAAGCGGCTGATGGCCAACGATTGCATCTCCGTCATGTCCCAGCTAGGATACAATAAATTCCTTCTCGTTGGACATGGTCGTGGCGCCAGAGTAGCGTACCGCCTAGCATTTGATCATCCTGAGGCAGTCTCAAAGGTGGTCGTAATCGACATCATCCCGACCGCAGCAATGTTCCAAGGGTTTGGCGATGTCACCGCTGGGCTGAAAGCCTATCACTGGCTTTTTCTCGCTCAACCTGAACCTTTGCCCGAAACCATGATTCAAGGGGCGGATAATGGCAAGCACTACTTGGATCATACCCTAGCGAGTTGGACCAGGAAAAAGACACTTGAGGACTGTGACGAGAGGGCACTCGAGGAGTATAGAAGGTCGTATTGCAACGAAACGAGAATTCATAGTACCTGTGAGGATTACATAGCTGGGGCATTCCTGGACAAGGCCTACGACGAAAAGGATGTGCAGGAGGGAAATAAGATACGGGCTCCTATGTTGGGGATTTGGGGCAACGCGGGAGTACTTAATATTAAAATCTCTTGCCTTAAATAATGTAATACCCTTTAAGAATCTCTGGCCACTAAACTAGACTATATATAGTAATCCAAGATTTATACTCCATAATAGAGACAGTATTATATATCTCAATTCTCTAAAACAGAGATTCCATTACAGATCCTGGTCTAGCCTATACAGTAGCGTAATACCAAAAGACCCATCGTCGGCCCGCTCCCCTGTCCTAAGACGCGCCGCCTGATCAGCAGGGATCCTTGCAACAGCCGTCTCGCTACCGAGTCCCAGGTTGGCGTGATTGAAATCGATGGTCGTGCCGCCGCGGACCTGGAGGCGGATGTTGATTTCAGCATGCGCCGGCAGGGTGTAGCGTGTACCGACCGATGCAGTCACCTCCACAGCACCCGTGGTGTCGGTTCGGACAAGGAAAGTGACCTGGGTGTCTGGGGTGTCATAGTAACGCCCGTTAACTGTCGAGGGAGGGGCGCGGACGGTGAAACGGTTCGGGGCATTAGGCACGCCGCCGTTAAAGGGGTTACAGAAGGGCCAGCACCAGCTGCCTCCAGCCCGACGCGCAACACCAAAGCTGCTGGCTGTGTCCACGGGAGAGGCGGATGTTAGATGGGCGCCGATCAGGATAACAAAGAGGGCACAGAGGCTGCGGAAGAACTTAAAAGAGTGCATCTTGTGTGGTTGAAAGGGAGTGATGAAAATAAGCTGATATTTATATATACTGGCTGGCTTTTGAAAAGAAATCCAGACAGGACTATTGCATGGCTTAAATACCTGTCTGGTATGTGGGCCTATTCTGTATTCAGTTCTGTAATATAACTGCCGGTAAATAACCTTTTTAATATTAAAATACGAGAAGTATAATTACCTCCTTAAGGCCCTGATCCAATCGATACGTTTAGCACGTTCAATACGGTCTGTACAACAGGGCCTACCTAATTAGGTTATTAGCTGGCCTAAATATAGTTTAGCCTCTGTATTTTTATTAGCATATAACAGCCCTACCTTAAAAGCCAGGATATATTATAAATATATTTAAAAAAGCTATAATTTCTCTTTAAATTATATGTAAAAGTATTTATTTTTATAAATAATATTATTTAATTAATATTTATAATTTAAAATAAAAAAATAAAAAAATATTTTAATTAAATAAAGTTAAACCTCTATAAGTAAGTACCTTACTAGTAAAAAAACAGAAGTTAAAGTATATATTAATTAATAGAAATTAGTTATATAAGCCTAATTAATATACCTTTATTATACTAGGCCTTAAAAAAGAAAAGGCCTATTAAGTAATTTAAACTTAAAATAGAAATAGTAAAAAATATATATAAAAACTATTTTTTATATTATCTTTTTAGGCCTTAATTTAATTAATTTATATAAATACTTTTATTATAATTTATATTAATTTTAATAACTTTATATAATTTATAAATATTAAATTAAGTTTATTAAGTTAATTATATAAACTATAAGGCTTAATTTTATAAAATAAAATAGTTATATAATTTATAATTTAAATATATTAATATTTTTTTTTATTTTTTTTTAAGTTTATATATTAGCCTTAAAAGGTATTTAAATATCTTTAAAATTTATTATAATTTAAATATTCTTTACCTTTTAAATAGTAAAGCTTTATTAAGTTAATACTATTAAATTAGCTATCTTAATTATAGCTTAAACCTTAATATATTTAATTTAGCTAAAAAGCTTTACTTTTTAGCTAGCTAAAATCTTCTTTTTATAACTTTACTTTAAAGACTACTTTTATATTAATTTTTATAATATACTATACTTTAATTATTTAATATACTTTAATAATAAGTTATTTAATTTAGTTTCTTTTTTAATTATAATTATTAATAATACTATAATTACCTTATTATAATACTTATTAAAAAAAGCCTATAGTTAATTTAATATAATAAGGTATATTAAATAAAAGGCTATAATATAAAAAATAAAATTAATTAAGCTATTAATAAAAAAGGCTATAATAAACTATATAATAAAATAATAAAAGTTATATATATCTAAAAGGATATAAATAATATAAGTTATATTAAGTTAATAGCCTTTAATTATAAAATCCTTTTATTTATATAATCTCTTTATAAATAAAATCTTTTTATTAAAAAGGCCTTTTTTATTAAAAAGCTAAAAAAACTTAATAAATTTAAAGGGAAATTACTTAAAGGAATATATTTAAGCTATAAGGAATTAGTATTAATTAATACCTTTTATAGTAATATATATAATAAGTAATTTAAGGCTATTATATTATAGACTAAAAAGGTATTAAAGAGAATTAAGCTATTATAAAGACTATAAAAGTATAATTATTAAAAATAGTAAACTTAGTAATAACTTAAAAGAGTTTTAGTTTAAATTACTGCTTCTTTACTGATATTACTTTATTTGCAGTTCTTAAATATAAGGTTAATTAATTATATATTTAACTATATATATTTAATTAGTAAATTTATTATTAACTTTAGGTTAATTTAGCTTTTACTAACTAACTTATATAAATAGACTTAATTTAATTTCTTTAAACCTTTAGTCTTAAAACCTTACTATTATTCTGTATTTATTTTTATATTAAAAGTAGTACTCTCTTTACTATAATAACCCTTTTAGCTATATTAAGAAGCCACTCTTTATATATATTTAAGCCTATAAAGGCAGTAAGGAAGGCTATCTGGTCTAACTAAAGGGAATAACCTTTCTTTAGGTCTCTTTTTGGCTCCTTCAGATTTAATAGCTTATAATAGACCTAATTTAAATTAATTATATTAAGATAAGGCTAATAAATTATATAATTAATTAATCTAATTAGTATATAATTAAAGATTACTATTTTAATTAAGTTAAATTAGCACCTTAATAATAAGTTCTTCTTAATAGTAGCTACTATTATATAGATCTCTTTTAGTTTATTTCTATTAGCTATACTTAAGGCAGGCCTAATAGCTATATCAAGGTTATAGCTAGTTATATAGTAGTTATAATTATATAGCTATAGGCTATTTTATATAGTAGGTATTATATTAATAGCTATAATTAATATTAATAACTATAATTAATAGATTAGGAAATATACTTTAGAAGTATAATAAACTTAGCCTAGTATATAAAAAGGTTAATTTAAGATATTTTAGTCTTTTAGATAGAGTAAAGGAAGAAGGCTAATATAACTACTAAGAGGTAAGTAGTATTAATACTGCTTAGTTAAGGTAGTAATTATATTAATAAGGCAGATAAACCTTATATAATTTTAACCTTTAAGATATAGGCCTACTATAGGGGCCTTATTATTTAAGCCTTTAGATAAAAAGTTAAAAGCTTAATAGCCTTATTAGGCTAATAGTAAGAAGAAAAAAAAATAACTTAAAAAAGTATTAAAAGAAAAAATAGCTATAGGCTTATAAATAAAAGAAATAATATATTATAAAATAAATAAAAAAAAGGTAATTATAAAATTTAAAAGGAAAATATATTAAGTTTTATATAGCTTTAGGCAGGTTACTAAAAGTTAATAAATTAAAGTTATAATATTAATAAAAAAAGGTAAAAATAAATTATATTATATAGTATATAATTAGTTTATTTTCTATTTATATTAATAGTATATTAATATTTAGCTAGTCTTTATAATTATAAACTAATTATATATTATATAATATAATTTATTTTTACTCTTTTTTATTAATAGTTATAAACTTTTAGTAATCTGCCTAAATTTATATAAAACTTAATATATATTTTTTTAAACCTTATAATTACCTCTTTTTTATTTATTTTACTATATATTATTCCTTTTATTTTTATAATAGCTTAATTTTCTTTAATACCCTTTTAGCCTATAACTAAATAGCCTTAAATTACTTATTATATATATTACTATAAAGGGTATTAATAAATATTAGCTCCTTATAGCTTAAATATATTCCTTTAAGTAATTTCCTTTTAATTTTATTAAGTTTTTTTAGCTTTTTAATAAAAAAGGCCTTTTTAATAAAAGGATTTTACCTATAGAGAGATTATATAAATAAGAGGATTTTATAACTAAAGGCTATTAGCTTAATATAATTTATATTATTTATATTCTTTTAAATATATATAACTTTTATTACTTTATTATATAGCTTATTATAGCTATTTTTATTAATAGCTTATTTAATTTTATTCTTTATATTATAGCTTTTTATTTAATATACCTTATTATATTAAATTAACTATAGGCTTTTTTAAATAGGTATTATAATAAGATAGCTATAATATTATTAATAGATTTAATATAAAGGAAAGTTAAGTTAAATAACTTACTATATATTAAATAATTAAAGTATAATATATTATAGAGGTTAATATAAGACCTTTAAAGTAAGGTTATAAAAAGAAGATTTTAGTTAGCTAAAAAGTAAATAAGGCTTTTTAGCTAAATTAAGTATATTTAAGTTTAGGCTATAATTAAGGCAATTAACTTAATAATATTAACTTAATAAAACTTTACTATCTAAAAGATAAGAAATATTTAAATTATAATAGACTTTAGAGATACTTAAATACCTTTTAAGGCTAATATATAAACTTAAAAAAATAAAATAATTAATTTATAATTATAAAGACTAGCTAAATATTAATATATTATTAATATAAATAAAGAAAATATATTAATATATAAATTAATTATATATATTTATTTTATTATTTATTAAAAATAATATAATATTAAATCTTTTTTATTTATATTAGTAATATATTAATTTTTAATTAATTTTTATAATTATAAATTAATTATATATTATATATTATAATTTTCCTTATTTATATTAATAATATATTAATATTTAGCTAGTCTTTATAATTATAAACTAATTATATACTATATAATATAATTTATTTTTACCTTTTTTTATTAATATTAATTATAACTTTAAGTTATTAACTTTTAGTAACCTGCCTAAATCTATATAAAACTTAATATATTTTTCTTTTATAAAACCTTATAATTACCTCTCTTTTATTTATATTACTATATACTATCCTTTTATCTTTATAATAATTTAATTTTCTTTAATACCCTTTTAACTTATTACTTAATAGCCTTAAGCTATTTATTATATAAGCTATCTATATAAATAGCATTAATAAATATTAATTAATTATAATTTAAAGTTATTTTTTTAAATAATTTATTTTTAAGTTTATTAAATTCCTTTATTTAAAGCTTAAAAAATCTTTTATAAATTAATAAATAATAAAGCTATATAACCTTAAGAATTTTATAACTAAAGGCTATTAGCTTTATATAGTTAATATTATATATTTACTTTTAGTTTAATTTAATTTCTATAGTTATATTATAAAGATTAATATAATTATTTTTATTAATAAATAAATTAATTAAAGAGATTATATTAAGGTTTTTAATTAAATAAGTCTTATTAAAATTAAACTGCAGGCTTTTTTTAAGTATTATAATAAAATAGCTATAATATTATTAATAATTATAATTAAAAAGGAAATTAAATTAAATAACTTACTATATATTAAATAATTAAAGTATACTATTCTTTAAAGTAAGGTTATAAAAAAAAGATTTTAGCTAGCTAAAAAGTAAAGCTTTTTAATTAAATTAAATATATTTAAATTTAAGCTATAATTAAGGTAATTAACTTAATAATATTAACTTAATAAAGCTTTATTATTTAAAAGGTAAAAAATATTTTAATTTTAATAAACTTTAAAGATATTTAAATACCTTTTAAGGCTAATATATAAACTTAAAAAAATAAAAAATAGTTATATTATTATAATATTTAAAAAAAGCTTAAAAAAGCCTTACTTTAATAAGTTTTATTTAATATAAAATTATAATATAATTTTTATAATTAAATAAGTATAACAGTTAGGGTTTCTAAATAAGTAAACTAATCTATATTAGGTTTATATTTACAGAATATATAGGGCATTATACTAAGCATATAGGGTTATTATATCTCTTAATAGTTAATAGTGCATTTTAGGCTTATTAAGGTAAAGAAGTCTTATTAATAGCTAGTAAATTAAGTTCTATTTAATATTAAAAGAGTGTATTTATATATTATATAGTATTAATAGTAATTAAAAAGATTGCTATAAAGTTAGTAGTAATTCTTAAGAATTACTAGTAATTAATTAGAATTACTAGTAATCTATTTTAGACTTTAGTAATTAGATCTTAGTAGTTATTTATAGAATCCTTTAGTGTATTATAATTATAAATAATTAGAAGAAAAATATAAGGTATATATAATATAAACACTTTTTCTGTTTAGGTTATAATATAATCTCTCTCTTTTTATTAATTTTATCCTTAAGATCTATATATCTATTTTTCTTTTATATTTATTTTTAATAAGTTTAATTTAAATTTATATTTCTTTATTATTATTAATAAAATATCTTCTATAGTAACTTAATATTATTTTATTTATATAAAATTTATTACCTCTATTAATTATAAAATTATACTTTATTTCTTATATATTAAAAATTATATTAAATATATAATAAAAGATAGATAAAAGAATTATTCTAAATGCATTTATTATAATTATTTTTATAATAAGAAAGGTATAATATTATTAAAAGGTTAGTTTTTATTATTATCTATAAGGTATTTTATATTAATCTTTATAGTAAATTATTTAATTTAAAAAAAGAATTAAATTAAAGCTAATAAAGAGGCTACTAAAAAGGAGCTTATTTAATTATAGTATTAACTAAATAAATATCTTTTAAAGCTAATATATCTTTATTATTAAAAGTATTTAATTTAATCTAAAAGGCTAAAGGCCCTTAAGCGGGATTTTAAGGCAATAAATAATAGTAAAAAGGCAGAGAACTTAATTATGCCTTTTAATTTCTTTACTATAATAAAGTTAATTAAGGTAGGTATAATAGACCTTATTAACTAGTCTGCTATTTTAAATCTTTCTTTAGTTTTTAGTAAAAGTTCTTTAGGAGTTATTAGGCATTAATAAGGTATTTTAGTAGTTTTTATATATTTTTATTTTTTAGGTAGTCTTTTTATTTAATTAAGTATTCTATTTTTTTATTAATTATCTTTATTTCTTAAATTACTTTTACTTTATAAGCTTTTAGTTTTTTTACTTCTATTATTTTATTATATATTTTAATATAAATTATATTTACTGCTAATTTAAGTAATAAGATATAAAAAATAAAATAGATCCTAACTTTTAGTAGTAAGTCTAGTTTATAGTTATTCTTTAAGACCTTTTTAATAATTTTATATAATCTTATATATTTAAAGTTAAGTTTATAATTTAGTTATTTAATAGTTATATTTTTTATAGATAGATAAACTATATCTTCTTTTAAAAAGGTAGGTCTCTTTACCTTCTTAAGATTATAGTACTATTATATCTATTTTTTAATAAATTTAAGTTCTATCTATAATTTATTATATAGATTCTTTAAGTTATTACTTTTAATTATTACTGCTAGGTTAATCGTTTTAGGCTTTTATAGATCTCTATAGGCTTTTAATATAAATCTAAAATTAGTATATACTAGTATAAGTTTTATACTTTTATTATAGGTAGTATTATATACTAATTAGGCATATAGTAGCTTTTTAATTTAATTATTCTATTTATAGTTTATATAATATTATAAGTATTATTTTAATATTTAATTTATTTATTCTATTTATCTATTTACTTAAGCTTTAAATACTATTATAAGCTTATAGTTTAGGCTTAATAATACTAAAAGTATATTTTAAAATTATAATATAAGTATTAGCCCTCTATTTAAGATAATTTTAAATAGCAATTTATATATACTAATAATATATTTATAGATAATATATATAAGTTCTTTTATATTTATATTTTCTCTATAGGGTAGGTAATATAAAAACTTAATAAGTTAGTCTATAATAACTATAATACTATTATAAAAGATTTCTATTAAGGGTTTTTTAGATAGTAATAATTTTATAATAAAGTTTATTATAATTAAGTCTTATAGTTATTATATTATAGGCAGTAATTAAAGTTCTTTATATAGTTTATATTATTATACTTTTATTTTAATATAAAAATTATATTATTTAATAATATTTTTTACTGTTATTTACTATACTTTATATTTATATTATAGGAGTTATTTAAGAGTCTTTATTACTTTTTAATATCTATATATAGGATATTTATAGAATTTCTATATAAACTTCTCTAGTTCCCCTAGAATTTCTTTAATTACTATTACCTATATCTATCCTAAAGTTTATATTTATTAAGTAAATCTATATTCTATTTTATTATTTATTTCTAGTATTTATTCTATTATTTTTATAGCTTTAGTATTATAATTTAGTTATTAACTTATTATATTTACTTTTCTATTTTTTAACCCTTTTTTATAAATAATTATAAAGTTAAATTTATATAGATATTTAGTATAATATAGTTATTATCAGTTAAGTTTATATATTATAGTAAAGTAAAAGATATTTTAATAATCTATATATATCTTAATTTAGTGCTTACTTTCTATTAAGTAGTATTTAAACTCCTTAAAATAGTTAATAATTACTAAAAATTCCTTATTATAGATTAAGTAGTTAAGTTTTACTTTATATAATTTATAAAAGTAAAATGCAATAAGGTATAGCTTCTTTATATTATTTTATTAATTAATCTATCCTTTTAGTATAAAGTTTAATATATCTATTTCTAGTTTAATTTCTTTTTTTAAATTAAATATTATTAATATTAATTTACTAGAAATAGCTTTCTTAAGCTATATAAAGGCCTTCTATACCTTATTATTCTATTTAAATATCTTTTCCTTTTTTATTAATTCTATTATTAAGTTAGCGATTTTACTAAAATCCTTAATAAACTGTTAGTAATAATTAGTAAGTTTTAAAAAGGCTTATATTTTCTTTATATTATTAGATTCCTTTTAATCTATTATTACTATAATTTTCTTTAATTCTATTTTAATTTTATTAAATATAATAATATATCTTAAAAAGTCTACTTTTATAATATAAAAGAAACTCTTTTCTAGTTTTACTAACAGTTTAATATCTTATAATATTTTTAAGACCTTATAGATATATTCTATATATTTTTCTTTATTATCTAAAAAGATTAAAATATTATTTAAGTAATATACTATAAAGATATTAAGGTACTATTAAAGTATATTATTAATTATCTGCTAAAATATTATAGGTATATTAATAAGACTAAAAGGCATTATTATATATTTAAATAGTCTAAATCTAGTTTTAAATGCCATTTTCTATTTATTTCTTTTTTTAATATAGATAAGGTTATATACTTCTTTTAGGTCTAAAGCTATAAAGATCTTTTTACTTTATAATTAAGTCTTAAGTTTTATAATAAGTAGAAATAAGGTTTAATCCTTAATAGTATATATATTAACTAGTTAGTAATTAATAATAGATCTATCCTTTCTATTTTTCTTTAATATAAAAAATATTAATAATATTAATATTAAGCTAGATTTCTTAATATAGCCTTTCTTAAGTATTTTATTTATATATTCCTTTTAAACTTATAGCTCTTTTTAGTTAAGTAGATAGAGCTTTTAAAATAGTAAGTTATTATCTATAAGGTTAATTTTATAGTTCTATTTACTATATTTAGGTATTTCTATTTTTAGTTCTTTTTTAAATAGTCTATTATATATTTAATACTATTCTAGAATATTTTTAAGTTAATTCTAGCTTAATTTTATAGGTATTTTATTTCTATATAGGTTTTATACCTTAAGGATATTTAGGATTTCTTTTTTATTTTTTATGCCTTTTTTATACTTATATTATACTCCTTTTAGAGGTAATAAATACCCTATTTTATATTTACCTATACTATCCTCTTTAATTAGGGTTTAAAATCTCTTATTATTTATTATAATTATTTTTTTATTACTATTAAGGTTATTAAAGAATATAACCTGGCTATTCCTTTAATTAATAAGTAGGTTTTATTATTTAAGCTATTATATACCTAATAGGATGTTTATATCCTTTTCTAAAAGTATAATATTAAAATCTACTTTTTAATTCCTTTCTTTAATAAAGACCTTAAGGTAATTAATCTTTTAATTTATAATACTATTATTATAATTAAAGAGCTATCTTTTTATATTAATTAATAGATAAAGTAATAATTTCTATCTTTATAGTAATTATAGCTTTATAACTATTTTTAGGTTAATAAAGTTCTTTTTTATTTTATAATTAATTTAAGTATTTAGCTATTTTTTTTTAATTTAAACTTATAGTATTAAGCTATCTATAAAATCTATTATTTATAATACTTTTAATATATTTATTAGTTTAAGTTATTTTTATTTATAATTCTGGCTTATTTATAGCTTAATTATAGATAGTATATAACTTTTCTTAATATATTTTAATATATTTACTTATAGTTATTATTATTATATCTTTCTCTATTAAGGCAGTTATTATTAAATTTATTATTAAATATTATCTATTAAAAGTATTCTTTTAGTTTTATATTTATTTTTATAGTTCCTTATCTAGAATATTTATTATTAAGTAAATATAATCTATTTACTTTCTATTATCCTGGCAGTTTTTCTATATTCTTTAAATTAATATTATTAACTAATAGTTCTCTTTTTTTTTATATATATTTACCTTAAGTTATTTCTTTAAATTTTCTTTTTATATCTTTAATAATTTATATATTTTCCTTAATTTCTTAAGTTAGTTTATTAATTTAATATATCTTTCTATATAATATTATATTAAATTATAGTTTTACTACTTTAAGGTAATTATACTAAAGGTATATTAAATATCTTTCTATTTTTTCTATTAGGTAGGGGTTATTATTAGGTATTTTAAATATAGTTATAGAAAAATAATTATTATTTAGTTTATTTAATTTATATTATTTATATTAATAATTTTAATATAATACTTAAGATATTATATTATATTTAGGGTATATTAATATTATCTATATATTATCTTACTTATTAAATATAGGTTTTAAATATAATAGGTTTAATGCCTTATTAATATAGTATACTTTAATATAAAGTTTATTTTCTATTTTTATATTTTTATATTTCCTAGTGCCTTATATATAGATTTCTTTTTATATCTTATAGATCTTTAAACTATTTTTATTATATCTTACTTTATAAGGTTATTTTTATTTTTAGGTAATTTATTTATCTTAATAGTATAGGCACTTAACTGTATTTTTTATGGCTTTGCCTTTATATTTTATATTATAAAAGTTTTATTATTTCTATTATTAAAGTTAGCTTTTTACTTTAACTTTCTATCTTTAGTATTTTTCTTTATCCTAAAGTATTATCTTAATAGAGATATTATTAATAACTTATAAGATTTATTTTTACTTATTTATATTAAAGATACTTAAGCTACTTTATCTTATTATTCTTAATATTTATATTTTTCCCTATTTTAATTAATTCTTAAGTTCTTTTAGCTTTTATTATTTTATTTTATCTTTTTATTCTTTTTACTTTATTCTAAAGTATTCTTACTTTTCTAGGTCTTTTATATATTTATAGTAGTTTTTATTTTATTAGTTATTTTATTAGTTTCTCTTTTACTTAAGTTCTTCTAAAGTATATAATTTATTTTTCTTTTTTAATCTCCTTTTATCTTTAGGTTTAATTTAGGTAATTTCTATATTACTATTAAAGTATATATTATATTTATTATATATTATTTTTAGTATTTAGGTTTATATAACTATTTATAGATCCTATTATTAGGTAAGTCCTAAAGTTTACCTATTTTAGTTTAAGTTTTATAGTTTTTATAGTTTTAGGTATTATTATACTATATATTCTATCTAATTATAATTATAGTATTTATATTTAGATATATTTTATAGTTTATAGTTATTATTTTTCTTAGGCTATATAGTACCTAAAGATATAGGTCTTAACTGCATAACTGCATTTTATATAAGGTATTATTTTACTAATATCCTTATTACTATTTTTAATTTTAAGAGTTACTTTAGTTATTATTATCTTATTATTAATTAAAGTAATATAAATTAAAGTTATTTTTATACTTATAGTTAGCTTTCTCTTTTTTATATTTATATTATTATTTATTAATTTTAATTATTATTATAATATAGGTAGTTAAATTATTAGATCTATCTATAAGGTATAGTTTATCTTTAACCTCTTCCTTTAGGCTTTAGTAGTAAATTTCTATAAAGGTATTATTATCTTATTAGGTTTTAGCTATTAGCTATTAGAATTTAGTTAAATATATAGTATATAATTTCTATTATTTAAATATAAGCAGTTTAGCTGCAATCTATTATTTTTTATTAATTACTTTAAAATTATCTTTAAGGGCTTATTTAAAATTATTTTAATTTCTAAAAATATTTTATATATTTTAATTTTATAGATTTTTTTTATTTTTTAAGTAATCTTTTATAATAAATTTAAACTATTTTTTAATACTACCTTAAATTAAAAGGGCTATAAATAAAAGTTTCTTTATAGCAGTATTTAGTTTATTTAGGAATAAGTAGAAATATTCTTTTATTTAAGTTAGAAATAAAATAATATTAATTATTTATCCCTTAAAGGGCTTAAACTTTAATAGCTTTAGGGCTTCTTTAAGATCTCTTTCTTATAGTTTATTATTACTATTACTAGTTATTATAGCATTTTACTAATTATTTATTTAGGCTTATAGGGTATTATAGCTATTATATAGCTATTATAGCTTTACTATTATTTTAGTGTTATTAAATAGAGCTTTAATATAAAGAGATATTAGGCTAATATTACTAAATATCTTAATAATATAATATTATTTAATATAAATATAATATATTTTAAATAAAAGCTATTAATATATAATAGTTAGGGTTTCTAAATAAGTAAATTAGTTTATATTAAGTTTATATTTATAGAATATATAAGGTATTATATTAAGTATATAAGGTTATTATATCTCTTAATAGTTAATAATATATTTTAGGCTTATTAAAGTAAAAAAGTCTTATTAATAGCTAATAAATTAAGTTCTATTTAATACTAAAGGAATATATTTATATATTATATAGTATTAATAGTAATTAAGGAGATTATTATAAAGTTAATAGTAATTCTTAAAAATTACTAGTAATTAATTAGAATTACTAGTAATCTATCTTAGACTTTAGTGACTAGATCTTAGTAGTTATTTATAGAATCCCTTAGTGTATTATAATTATAAATGATTAAAAGAAAAATATAGGGTATATATAATATAAGTGCTTCTTCTATTTAGGTTATAATAATAAGCTTTTATAAAGGTTAATTAAAATAATTAAAATAAGCTTTATAATTTAACTATTAAAATTAAATTATAATAAAAAAATTAAAAATAATAATAATTATATTAAATTAGCCTTTTTTAACTATAAGATTTTTTAGTTTATATAGCTATATTTTAATAACCTTTAAATTAATATAAACTTCTTTAATAATAAAATATAAAGCCTTTAGACTTTTAAATAAACTTTTAATAAAAGGTAGCTATAATAAAAGTAAAAAATATTTCTTAATGCCTTTTATTTATTTAGCTTATATAGTAAATAACTTTAAGATATTAAAAAGTAATTAATAAAAATACTATTTATATTAAAGAAAATAGATAATATATAATAAGTATTATATAAATTAGGCCTATTAAAAATTTTAAACTATAAGAATATAAAAATAAAAGGAATAATATATTATAAAATTTAAAATAAAAAAGAGATAATTATAAAGTTTAAAAAAAAAATATATTAAATTTTATATAAATTTAAGTAAGTTATTAAAAGTTAATTCCTATTAATAAAAAAGGTAAAAATAAATTATATTATATAGTATATAATTAATTTATAATTATAAAAATTAGCTAAATATTAATATATTATTAATATAAATAAAATAAGTTTTATATTATATATATATTTTTTAATTTTATTTTTCAATTTATTTTTTAGTATTTTATTTATATATAGTTAATTAAAATCATACTTTTTTATAAATACTTTTTTTTTAAATATATTAATATTTTTTTATTTTTATTACTATTTTAAATAGGCCTAAAATTAATACTTTTAAGTATTTTAATATTTACTAAAAACCCTTAATTATATTATAGTACTACCTATTTAATATTAAGGTCTAAGGTCTAAATATAATACTAAATCTTAATTACTATTATAAAATATTATATTTATAATCCCGCTATATACTTTAATTAATTCGATAATACTACCGAGACAGCTAGGCCCGAAGTGGCTTACGCTTTGCAGAGACTGGACTGTTAGCTTGTCTAACAGATGGATTAGTACGAAGGGCTCTTACCAAGTTAGCAAGGATTCATTTCAAGGTGAGACTTTGATAGCTGTCCTCCTCGTCAACGGCGAGTAGTTCAACATCGACCAAATTGGGCTCCTCATCGTGGTTCTTGTTGGGTTGTTCCGACATGGTTTTAGCAAGATAATGCCAGATATTTGGCGTCCGTGTATACAAGCTGTAAATACCAAAGTAGAGCCATCAGTTTCTATATCAAGATATTCAGGATGTATTCATAGTTTGTGGTAACTGAGCATATCACAGGAGCTCGGATCCTATGCTTAATCTCCCCGTAGCTGCACAACTCGGGGAAGTCATCCCCACCCCATAACAACGTGTACGGAACATTGATCCTAAGTGCAATTAGCTATACACCTTAGGTACTCGATACCAGAACACCTGCTTAGTTAGGTCGGATATATTTCAACTTGATAAGATAACTAAAGTAGATTCTTCTATCGTCCACCCCACCCAACGAGTTCCTCATGGCACCTCTCCCATCCGTCAAAATACGGAAATCTATAATCGCCTCCAAGTTTCGACTTTGCTGATCTGGCGAGATACTCAAGAATCATGTTTCCCCATAACCAACTCAACGCGCCCTCACCAGGATGTGTACCATCTTCATACCAGTTCCCCATGAGACTAATGATACGGCCCCATTCAAAGACCTCATGTCCATACTGCTCTGCCAAAGCGCGTCCAAGACGGTCCATCTCAACTACCATGATGTCCCCTGATCCAGTCTTTTGGTGATACGTTAGACTTCTCCACATCATAGGCGTGTCCGGAAACTCTCTTATGATCATCTCTGCATACTTCTTGGTGCGAGCTAAAAAGAAATGCAGTTCGTCCCAGACCATTTTCCTATGTCTTGCATTGAGAGTGACATTCTGTCCTTCGTGGAGCTTCTGTCCACCGACTTGGAAACCTCGCTGATCCCAGAGCCCATTTTGCCACAGGATAAGATCAGGTCTGCCGTTGGGACCACGGATATCTCGCTCATGCGGCTGCCAAAGCTCTTCCCAGCGTCGCTCAAAGGGGATGATACGCATCTGCTTGTACCAGAACCATTCGGGCCTGTAAGTAAAGCCACCCGCTGAGTGAAATGCAGTGAACGTCAGGTTGAATGCCGGGATGTGGCAAACACCCATTGGCCATTGCTCTATCTCGTGGAGCTTGGGGAAGACCATGTCGTGGCCGAACTCGTGGCAGACGTATCTGGCTGCTCGCCTGTCGACAGAGTCGCCGAATGATACGACTCGACGGCCCCAGAGCCAACCGAACTCAGCATCGTTTCTCATCCTGTGATAGTCGTCTGATGTTGCGTTCGTGATGTGCGCCATCGCTTCCTGTCGACGTTTGTTCTCCTTTACCGCTAACTTCATCCATTCTATGGGTATATCCGATCCTTTGAAGAATGTACGTGGGACGTCTGTATCGTTGAAGATGAGATCTCCTCCTGTGTGAGGATACTCTGCAGTTTCGGGATCATCAGAGTTGAGAAACTTGTCTGTAAATGGCAACCATCGTGTTTCTCGGTATCTCTCCGTTTCTGCTGGGACATAGAGATATCCAGGGCGGCGGTAGGGATCTTTGCAGTTGCCGAATTTTCCTTCTTTGGGATCTGCGTCGGCTGTAGTTTGTGGAGCTGCGGAACTATTTGTCGCGATTGGTTAATAACATCCAGGACCAGATGTCTGTCTGTCCTTGTACTTACTCACTGCAGAACTCTGCTGCCTTTGCATGGGCGTAGTCTAAAGGCGACTTGATCGAGTCGGTGTAAAATGCAAAGAGAAGGAAGAACAGAAAGACAATACCTGTCGACAGAAACCACAGCTTGTACGCTGGACCCGCAGTAGCCACAGCCATTGTTGCGGATGATATGTTCTCACGAGAGGAAAAGACGAACAAGCCTCAATATTATTAGGAGAGGGCATGACTTCAAATAGCCCAATGATTCAACGCAAGGGATGAAACAACGTTCTTTTTAGAGCCAGGTGTTGGAATGGAGATAAGCAGGGCTGAACCATTATATCCAGCCACCAACGCCACTAGACCGATATCCTAATCGAAAGGAAACCCATGTCTTTGCATTGATAATTATACTGGACAAACAGAGGATGAGAAATGCGCCACCAGTATTCGCCTGAAACATTCAATTTACCCCTTGAGAAACGGTGTCGCTTGTGATCTGCGACCCCTTGCAGCCGCCTTTGACCCTGACATTATGGGGCTCACGCTAATTGGTAGAGCTGGGAATGTATGCCCCTTGTGGCTTACCAGCACGAGAATTGATAGCCCCTATAGGGAGGAAAGAAAAGTCAGGACCTCGATCCTAAATGACAAAAATACTTAGGTAATTTAGTATAAATTTAGGATATATTTATTAAATTTAGGGTATCTCTACTAGACTTAGGAAGACTTTTGCCAAGTTTATTTTGACACCTTACACTAAGATTTACTGTTTTCTTTGCCCCCCCACGCCCCTCTGGCCAAGATGGTTAATAAGTGTTTAATTCCGACATTGTAATGAATTAAAATATTTCATCCAGATAAGACATATAAATACCTCTACCAACAATCTTCGTCAAAGCTATCTACTTCCGTGATACACATAAGCGACCCAAGGAGCAGGCCTCTCATTCTCGTCCTCCTCCAGCGGCAAGATATCCCTTGCCGATCTCCCGCCGCTCAACCCATCTCCAAAGACAGTCTTGCCATCTTTCACGTTTACAATCGAGTTATCAAGATCCCTTTTGACCGCTCGCATACGCGCATTCGTCGCCCAATTATCACGAATCTTCCGAACAGCTTTATGCAGCCCCCGGCACACAGATCCATCATCCATACAGGAGTCCTTCAGCTCTTGGTAGACTGTCTCTGCAACATCGACGCATGCCTCATCACCCACTTCCCATAGCGTTCCAACCACATGCCTAAAGCCAGCTAGCCTGCATGCACTGATTAAATGCAGACTCTCGTCTAGCAGGCGTTTGTCTTTGATCTGGCTCGTTCCGCAAGCTGAAAGATATGCCAGAAATGGTGGATTGTCGCGCAGCTTAAGATTTAACAGATCAGAGACCGCCAGCGACTGCGTCTGCCAGTCTTCAAGACGTAGCTGACTGTTCAATGGGTTAGTCTCGTCTGTCTCACCGTGACCGGCAAAATGGAAGATATCACAGTCCTTCAACTCCGTGAGTACGTCTTGAGTTCGTCTTTCTGGTTCCACTGTACGGAGCTCCATTGACTCACATAGCTCTCGAACAATCTCTAGCTCTTTGGGGGCGTGCGGGAGGCTAGAACTGCCCGGCGTTTTCTGCATCGCAACCAACACCGCCTTAGTGGACGAGTTGCGTTTATCCTTCGCGCCCCCTTCGAGAATAGCGTTCAGCGATGAGCTATACGACGACATGACTCTTTCGATGACGGTGCGGCCAGTTTTGTCTTTGTGATAGCCAGCTGCGTGCAACGGGAAGCGACTCAATGCCCCTGTAGGTATCCAGCATATCTGCGGCCACTCGCCAGAAGGTATTTCTGAAAAGCCCAGATGTTCAAGAATAGGTTCCGCTATCGTATCCCAGAGCCATTCCAACGTCGCTAGGCTTCCCAAGTTTCCATCGCGAAGTCTTCGTTCCAGCTCTTCCTCAGATAGCTTAGGCAGGGGCATGGTCTCAATGACATGTTTGATGATGAAAGCATCACAACGGAAGCTGACATTAATTATCACAATTGGGCCGTTTCTCGTAAATCCTGTGAAGCCCGTATTGTCTGGTTTCAGACGTGCGCTAAAGCTCCCCATGAAGTCGTCGACAATTTTACTTGCTTCTAGCCTTCTAGCAAGTTCCGCTGTGCCAGACGCGACATCGTCTGGAAGAGGACCTGGTAGCTGTACAGGGTTCTCAAGTCGCCCTATACTGCTTAAGAGTGTCTCTTTGTACGCAGGCTTCAGGTCTGCAAACTTCCGACTGTCAAAGTCAAGACGAAGATCATACAAAAGGTCTGCAGCAACTCCCCGGCCCCTTTCTAACAGAGCCAGACTAGCCCCGTCGGGTTTCCCGTCTTGAAGTGAAAAGGCAGCGGCGAAAGATGCGAGTCCACTGATTCTAGAGAGAAGGGATTGGGCTTCCGACCATCGCAGGTAACGAGGTGTATAGGCAGGGATGAGTTCGAGTGCGTACTCGGCAATCTTCAAGCCCTTCTCCCAGTTCCTGAGAGTTTTGTACGATTCCATGAGTCGTTGAGCAAGCTCCAAGCTATCTGATGTGTTTGCAACAGGCATGAATACCCAAAAGTCGCTTTCATCGGCGTCGATAGCCCTGAGAAGATCATCCTCAAATTGCGTAACCTGGTACTTGGCCGTGCAGCACAGTCCTAATAGGCCTGCAATATCGACAACCTGGAAGGCTTCTTCCGCTTCAACATCCACAGCATCCTGTGCGTAGCGAATGGCTTGCTCTATGTCCTCGAGACTTCCGCCATAATGATGTTTCATGAGGTAGCAATTTGCTAGACTTAGGAGCACCTGAACAAAGTCTGAGATTTCCGTCTGCTTTTTGGCCAGCGCGAGGGCATTTTCTAACTTAGAAATCGCCAACTTCATATCCTCAGGCGCCTTGGTGAACTCAAAACGGCCAAGATAGGCACTTCCAAGCCAGGACATAGTAGTATCATCCATGACAGGGAAGTTGAGATATAGCTCGATGGCAGCGTCAATGTCTCTGATGTCTCTGGTAATCATGAACTTGGAGCGGTAGGCACTAGCCAGACCAGGGATAAATGCTTTTTCATTTGGATTTTGATCCTTTGCTTTCTCAAGTAGCTTAATAGATTCTTGTAAATCAGTTTCGTCCTTGAATACGCGGTAAGAGACAAGTTTAGAGCACCCAAGATGACGTAGCCACTTCGCACGTTCGATTTTGCTCTCCCCGGCCAATTGAAGACATTCCTGGTGTACTTCCACTGCCATTTTCAAATCATCAAGCTTGTAGTTGTAGAATAGCTTGTCTGAGTACAAATAGCCGAGACGGCCCAGAACATCAGGTCGCAGAGGGTCTTCTAATGAAAGATGACTGAGCAGGTCTCGGAATTTCGAAACGGTCATTTCGAGATGACTAAGGCGGTCTTTTTGATCCTCCTCGCCACAATCAGCTGCTATCGACCGCTTGTAGTATTCTTCGTAGCATCGCCCAACGAGGTGAAGACGCGCAGAGTGCGTGATGTGGTGCTGTTGAATGAAAGCAAGCGACGAGGTCGAAGCGTCCAAAGCCATAGAGAGGTAATTCTCATCTTGTGATGATTGGTAATATCGGAAGTAAGTCTGTGCAACCGCAAATATTCGAGGGTGACAGTCCAGCTTGTCCGGAAGTAAAGCGCACACACGTCTTCTATTGCGGAGCCTGAACGACCCTTTTGTGTTGGTGCCAAGATGAACAGTGTAAGCTCCATCAGGAGAACTGTTGAGCCAGTTGAAATACTCGTTGTTCCTCTTCAATCTCTCTCTGCAGTTACGAGCCTCTTGATGTAGCTCTTCAGACTGTTCAAGATCGCTTGGAATACCTTCTTCTCTGAGGTACTTGTGTTGTAAGCAGAAAGATAACTGATCCGATGCCAGGTATCGATTTGCGCAATCTTGGAGCGTGTCCCCAAATGTCAGGTTATAAGCCTCAACACCGTAATCGATAGCCAAGTTGAGATCAGGTGACCTCCCCGTCTTCATGAATCGTCTATGAAGGGCCATTGATAGAACCGAAAGGTAGAATGGTCTGCCAGGATGATCCTCTAGCGAGATCTCCACGGCTTTCTCCGCTGAACTGATCATCTCTTCCAACTCGGAGGCCTCATTCGAAGTTGTAAGGCTAGCTACTAAGCAGAGCGCCAGGCAGCACAAGTGCCATGGCAGGTCCAGGCTATGGGTTGGAACCAAGTCTAGACTCTTTCTTGCACACCGCATTGCTAGATCGTTCTCACCTGCACCCAGGAGCATTAAAGCCAGACTCGTAATATACCGTGACCTAAGCTCCAGGGTGTAGGACTTGGCATCTAAGTGTTCCTGCAGCTTATTCGAAAGCTGGTGTGATTTCTCGATGTCGAGAATATATGGAATATACACGCGGTCGCCTCTGAAGCACCAGATGGAGCGGCCATCAACATTCCTGGTTTCTCTTTCCATGTCCATGGCCTCCTGAAGGTGTTCTCGGTCACCTGTCGCGACGTATAGCTCACAAAGTAGCGATGTGAGATTAGCATGAGAAAGATAACGGGTAAACTGGCCAGGCTGTAGATTTTGCCTCTCCATTTCAATATCTTCCTCCAGAGCAGAGTACGACGGCGTCATCAAGTACTGCTCGTGTAGTACTATTGCGAGTCTATGGCGAATTATGCAATGGTGGTTAGGGTATCTGTTCGGGAGTGAGCTTTCCGCAAGTCTAGCCAGCTCAACTGCGAGGTCTAGATGAGTAGCTTCGTCGGTTATACGGTATTTCCAGAGGAGACATTCAACCAATTTGCTTAGCGGTTTGGTTGGAGCCTGTGACATTGTGGAATCTCTCATCTTTTGTAGAAGATCGATCATGTCATCAATATTGGGTAACGTCTTGCTGACTCGACACTGCTGGTAGATCACTTCGCCGAAATTGCTCAGCGCTAGTGTATAGTTTGCATCATCTGCTTTGGCCGTCTCGAATATAGTCGTCGCAATGTTGACGGCTTCAGTGAGTTCAACAGTATCTCCAGTTCTCTCGTGCTGGAAGCAAAGGCAATGCGCCAGTTGTAAAGAATACCGTATACGGTCTGTTGAGTCTGTCTCTGGCTCCTCAACCAAGCGCCGAAAAATGGTTTTTGCCTCCAAAAGTAGTGTCTGAAGAAAGTCGAACTCGGAATACAACTGCATGACGCGGCTGCCCAGACTGCTCCGCAAGAACTGACTGGGGACCAGTTCGACCATCTGTCTGAGAATATTGACAACGTCTTGAAGATCGCCACCCCTTCCCTTCACTTCGTATCGTTCATAGTGCCGTCGACATAGTTCATGCAGAGAATCCATTCGACTCGAGCCAAATAGTTTGATACATGCAGGCCACTCCATGGCCTCAGCAAAGTGTGCTTGGTCCGATGAGGCTCCAGTTCTGTAGACCCAGTCACTTGCTAGCACACTAAATAGTGTAACCTTCGATTTGGGGCCAGGGGTAAAGAGAATCTTGGCCACGGTCGCTGCTGAGGCCATCGAGTCATCAAGATCGGCCAGGTCACCAGTCTGCTGATACCGAGTATATAGCAAGCCACTCCTAAATCTGTGACACCTGACACTGAGAGACTCTAAGCTCCCACGTTCCGAATCTACTGCTTTCTTGGAATACTTGACGCTCTCGTCGATATGTTCCACCATCCCGCTTAAACAGTAGAGGAAGTAGAAAGCTTCAGCACGGTACTGCAAGATCGTCTTCCTTCGATCTCCTAGAGGCTCCAGCAACATGTCATCACAGACCTCTATGACTTCTAGTATATCAGACTCATCCCAAATGGCAGGAATCCGCGCAAGGAGCGCCTCTATGAGATTCTCTGAGGGGCCAAAGTTGATATCGTCAGAGGCAATTCTGCATATTTCGACAGCTTTATCAACGTCTTCGATTGCTTTGCTCAAAGAATATCGATGAAGGATATTTGAACCAACGTGGTCCAGCCATTCACCACGAAGGGGAAAGTTGTCGGGGATGAGCTCAAACGCAGCATGCGACTTGTCAATACCTTCGTCTATGTCCACAAAAGCTGAATCCAGATCTGATCGCTCCAAGGGTTCGTCTCTATGACCAAAATTGAATATGTCAGCTTCCTGCCCTGGGAGTGGATATATATGCTGTTTTGCGGCTCTGATGGAATACTTCATGTCCCAAACAGCTTTCTTGCGGCGAAACCTCAGACACAGCATGTCTCCCAGGACTAGCAGACACTTTGCATGCTGAAAGCCAGTGCTGATGTACTTCAAAGCCTTTCGTTCCAACTCAATTGCATCATCCAAAGACTTCTCTGTTCCGAAGCGTAGATAGTGCTGCATAATGAGCCTCGAGAGCTCACAAAACATTATTCTATCTTGAAGATGTGTCGGTGTCGAGGCGAGGGCATTTCTTCGTGATTCGATCTCTTTGTTAAGCCAGTCGTCGGTCGTGGCGGGGTCAAACCAGTCCACGGCTTGACTATGTGTGTCATCTGGGGCAAGATTCACAGTAGGGCGATATTTGAAGAATGAATCTTGAGCCCTCTCTTGGGTTTCCATTCCGTCAATCTGGACCAACTGGCCGTTGTTGCCTATTCGCAACTCACGCAGGCGAAATGCGGGGTAGTTTTATATTGAGAACGGGGCTGAATGAAGAAAGATAAAATCGGTTACAGAGAACTGAGGTGATAAAGACGATAAATTTGGGTTTCCTCTCAAGGTGAATCTGTAACGCGGTTGAGATGTTGGGTTGAAATTTGTCGCCAGTCACGGATGCCCTTATTGGACTTCCATGAGGAGAAAGCCACACAGGTGCTGATTGCTTACATCTTTGATAGAGTTTCATTATTATCTAATACTTCTAGTGACCATGGCTAATAGATATTTACTTAGACGCGTATACCTGTCTCGCGAGGAATTGGACCTGATTTCGATTATCAAGACAATTCATGATCATGGACGGCCACTTAGGGTAGCTGGGTATGCTTCCTGTAGTGACGATAGCATCTCTTATCAGCAGTGGGCCTACTACGATAAGATAACGATTGATTGCTAGATAAGCGACTTGTGAAGTTTGAGCTAAATTTAGAACGCTTGTCCTTCTAACTATTGCAAGTATGATTACAATCGATTCGAGGTCCTAGCATATTGTTCGCATTAATTAAATCGGGGTTTCTCCGTGTCTTTTACTAAGCCAGTTCTCTGAGTTTGGCATTGCAGCGTAAGACATTGAAATAAGATTAACTGGTTACGATATCGACCAGTCTGCCAGTCCTCTCTCGGCCAACTTCTTTGCTAAAGGCTATAGGCCAAACCAGCCAATGCACCTTTCGTATTTACATAAAAAACATCGAACTGGGTTCCAGATAGTTTCTGAACAATAAGCGACCGAGTTTGTCTGCAAGAACCAGGGCCAACCTCTTCAAACACAGGCCAGTTGGGCGTCGGCGTCGATGAGACTTTTGTGGGATCCACGTTTGTCCTCCTGAGATCGCCGGATTGTCCGATCCACCAAACCGAGCACTGATTTGCTGCCGTGGCATAAACCGCAATACCCGTCCCTCCTAAAACTGACTGAGCCGCAGTAAGAGGTCGCTGGAAGTTGCGAAACGAGTAGGGCTCCTCATACACAAAGGCGATGTCGATGCCGTTTTTTGGTGTCGTCCATAAGACTGCAATCTCCCGCGAATTGACGCCGACCGTATCACTGACGCTGAACGAACCTATTCCACCGCCAGGCGCTGCATTGCCAGATGGTGCAACTGCAATTGGAGACATGGGACCCAAAGTACTAATGCTAGCGTCG
The DNA here is from genome assembly GCA_022627125.1 of Fusarium chuoi. NCBI lineage: Eukaryota > Fungi > Ascomycota > Sordariomycetes > Hypocreales > Nectriaceae > Fusarium > Fusarium chuoi. The sequence continues at coordinate 137,497 of JAJALE010000865.1, read as the reverse complement.
GACCAACTACCACCGACGACTGCGCCCTCGGGAGAAACACAGAACAGGTAGGCAGTACTGCCAAAGGACAATGTAGTGAGCTGACTACTGGCGCTTGCTATTCCCTGAGGAAGAGCATCAAAAACAGTCTGCCAGCCCGAACTAGCCATCCATCTGCAGCAACCGATACCACCTTTGGGATCAACCCAGAAGAGGATTGCTCCATTATTGTACTCTAGTATGAGACTTGCCATGGAACCTCCGTTGGCTGTTGAAGCTGTACTAGCCTTATTGAAGGGGAATGCCTCCCCAGGTCCTGTGCCAGGTGGCCCCCATCCTTTGCCACTGTTCACTTGCCCATCAATAGCCCCGGTTTCCGTAATCCACCATACCTGCTGGTTGGTAGAGTTGACAGATGCGGAAGCCAGGCAAGATCCTGTGCCAGAAACTGTCGACGTACCGGCGAATTGCGTTGTTTCTGGCTGGAAGTTTTGGAGAGGGAACTTGGCTGTCTGGATGGCTCCTTGAGGAGTTCCCCACCAGACCTCCATTGTGCTTGTTCCTTGCGCAGAGAAACTTGTCATTGTAGACTCAGAAGATACAAGAGGTTGGTTGTTCAACGAGATAGACGACATTGAACTGGACTTGGGGATAGAAAAGGTGGTATTCACTGGAGTAGCCCATAGGCCGGGTGCAATGGGAGTGCATTGGATGATGAACTTTCGGCCTGGCGTGAATAGATTGTTTGCTTGGGCCATGGTGAAAGTGGTAGTAACAGTCGGTCTTTTGACCATCGTTGGGGCAAGGGTTTGTCCCTCAATAGTCAGAGTAATCTGCTGTGCGGTTGCATTCATGTCCGGAACCCAGGCCCAGGTTAATTCAACAGACCCGAGAGAAGTAAAGGTGGCCGAGAGGCCGCTAGTAAAAGGCGACGAGTTGATTGCGGGAGTCTGCCAGGGATCAGCGGGAGGGCTCGATTGCCATGATTGGCTGTCTAGACCAGCGACGATGAGCTGTCCTCCTTGGGAAGCCAAATCCAATGCCAGCGGAAAGACTATGGTTCCCGTGTTTGAGTTTGCTGGAAACGTGGGGCGGCCATTGCCGACTTCGGTAGCAGTGGCAGATGGGCTTGTAATCAAGTGGACTTCTACGCTATCTGGCTTTTGATGTATGCCGCTGGAGTAGGTAACGACGAGATTGAACTGCTGGCTAGCCACGTCGTAGTAAGTTGCTGCATCAACCGTGGGAGTTGGGATGTCGGTGTTTGGGTTTGGGCTTGGCATTGTGTTTACAAATAGCACTTAGATTTGAAGTAAAACAAAGATATATTTTGGGTTTCCGTTTCGATAAAATGATGCTGGGATCAAGAGATGTCTTTATCTAAGACCAAAGTCTGTATGTTGAGGTTGGAAAATCAGGCAGTCAAGAACTAGTATATCAAATTCATTTCACCATTGCTGGATGCAGCACTGAGTTTATAAGGTGTCGACGCCCGCAGCTGGCTTCCCCAGTGAAATCCCAGTCTGCCGCTCACATGCTCAATATTTCAAGCCATTTAGCCATAAAGCTGCAGTCTCCTACATAATCACATAGCTATTGGAACGCTAGTTGATCTATTGAGTTCTCGACTCTTGTCAATGTCTCATCTTTACAAATGGCGTAACGGAACACTCCCGATGGGGCGCTAAAGCGGATAAGAGCCAATGAGAACCTCTAAAATTGGAATTTCAGCTACGCCTTCAACGCCATAACATTCAGCGAGCGCAGCGCTAGGAACCAAACTTCATTGCTCGCCGGGCCCTTGTTTCCAAGGTTGTTGATACTATTTATTTGTTTGAATTAGATGCATAACCGCATAATAATACCCTGGTTCACGCCAGCAGTTTAATGACCAATATTGTATTTCTGCAAACATCGAGTATGTTGGGGATATAATAAAGAGAAGAATATACTATAAGAAGTACTTACGCACTATCAGGAAGTCACATGAACTAACTAATGTGTACAATAGGAGCTTTATGGAGGATATTCCAAGCTCTAGAAAATGCAGTTATTGTCGTCAAACATGTGGTATCATCTGCAACCACGAAGGTGTCCAGTAAGCCCCTATCGGAAGCGCTCTGAGGCTAATAAAGGATTCAATGACGAGAAACATTCTTGAGAGACTGTATGCGAGAAAAATGAGATGTGCCGGAAATTTGTAAAAAGTGGCCCATGAGTCATGTGTAATGGATTCGTACTTGAGATATCGCTGGGAAAAGCCAAGGCCAAGGATAGATATCAACAAGAATATGGGCATCGAGACGATGATGTCAATAGATGCAATTTTCCAAAGAAGCTTAAAGAGATCAGTAGGGAACAGTATTTGCGCTGTTCCAAGATGGATGCCGCCGTATAGACCCGGGAGAACGAGGAGGAGGATTAGCAGGATGGGGTTGTCGACAATAAAGCTAAGAATCTGATCTGGGTCAACCCGGCTTTCTTCTGAGTACTGAAAGTTGCCGGCGGAACGTAAAAATGCGTTGTGAAAGTTTTGATCCTGATATCGAGCTCTTTGATGACTGCCACGGAACGGCTGTGGCTCCTGGATTTGCCCGTCGAGATTCTCGATTGCCCGTATAACATGATTCCATCGTTGAATATCCTCGGGATACAGATCAACAGTCGGAGGAACTGGCTCGGCTTCAACCCATTCGGTAATCCAAATACTGTCTGGAATGTCCCAAGGATCATCGTATCTATGTTCATCGTACCATGAAGGTAGAACCTTTCGCTGAATAGTCTCCGTTTCCCAGCTAGAGGATCTGGCAACAACCCCAAGACCAGAAGGGAGAACCTCGCCCGTTTTCAACATGATACGATTTCCATCATCTTCAACCCAATCGATTTCTCGAGCTAAACCTTGTTCATCTTGAAGATAATTGCGTCGAGACGTATCGGTAGAGTGCACCCAGACTAGCGCAGCTTGCTCTTGGATATCATTGTCTTCATCGGCTGATGGTTTGGCATACAAAATGTACTCGTCGCTTTTGTTCCAGTGAAACTGTTCTTGAACCATGAGGGCAATAATGTCCTCAAATCTGGTCGTGTCGACCCAATCTGGATCCAATAAGTCTTTTGGCTTCTAGTTAGAAACAATTAGTATAAAGCTCTCGCGTAAGATAAGTGAGAGCTGACCTTGATCCAGAACATAAACATGACGACAGCACATATAACATGTACCATTGTATGTATCTCCAAGAGCGAGATCGGGAGTCCATACCCCAATCGGAAAATACACTGAGTTGCCATCCAAGTGACTTGCGTCATGACAAGCATCTTTTGCAAAGTATCTGCTTTGCTTTTGTCGTTGATCTTGGATCGTTCAATGGGTAGAAAGTAGCCCATTCTTGCAAGTTGGAGAACACCATTGACTGACAGCCGTAACGTGCCAGATTGCAGTGTTCCTCGAGGTGCCCAATGTCCTGTGAAGTGCTCAAACTTGCTGACGTCGACCTCGAGGCCACCCATTATTACGAAAAAGCCATATTTTATGTCAAAACACGGAGCCTAGTTTTAGTTCGTTAGCCATCGACCAGAGGGATTATATGAATCTGGTATTCTGACCTTGTTGCCATTTTGTTCTCCTGATTCGCATAATAGGGTGCTGTCGGTTTCAGACTGGTGCTGCTGCCGCCATAATAGCATCAGCTCTTTGGAAAGTCGTCGGGCGTCAAGAAATTGCGATGAAGCAAGATAAAGCACGACTTCTGGAGCCACAAGCCCGATCACTACCCATTTGAATTTTTCCCGAAGCATTGGAAGAGCCTTTGTATCGCCAGGTACGTTAAGATGAAGCGCTGTATATAGGCAAGCGATTATAGTGATGACACAACTCCAAAGAATGGTCATCGTGCCGCGAATATCTGGACTTCCGACAAAAGACGGAGCCCGGACGGTGCGTAATGCAGTATCGTTATGAGCCTTTAGGTGCTTGAGAATCTGGTTTTTCACGAACTCCAAGCCAGGGTCTTCATGCCACGCATTGTCCATGCTTGAGGCTATTTCAGGAGTTTCGATAACAACAGTCAAGATGATAGAATAATGGAAAGAGGAAGAAAAAAGACCTGCAGCCTGATTTTGCGAAGATCAGGCTCTGTGTTTCTTGCTTACACGCTATGCAAGCCACAAATCTACCCCTTACTTCCGCATCTCAGCCCCAAGCCTTATTAACTATAAATAGTATTGATGTACTTGGCATTATGTAACTTAGAGCTTACCACTTGATTCCGTGTCTCGACCTCTGAATTAAAACAGGCTCTCGTCAGTGATGCTCATGCGAGTTAGTTTTGCCTCGAGTTGCGAAGAAATTGCGTTGTATGTATGATTCCAACACCACTCTCCAAATGATGACTCATAGCATTAAACATCGTTGTGAAACCTCAGTCAGCCGCTTTGCTGCCTAAGTCTTGTCATGCAGGTAGCGACAAAGCGTCGGAGCCCGATATAACGGGTGTTCTCATGTTGGCAGTACTCCAAGCTCAAGGCCTTTTTATTTATAAATTTGAAGCATGAATTAACCATCTATGCAACAGAATGCAAGCATTTTGCCGGCTTTGACTTGTCACTTGGCTCACATAACTAAGGGCCGTCAGAGTTCTGACATGCCCTGGTTTGCTGATCGCTCACCTGCGTAACAGGCATATCAGGGCCCCACTCTGTCGGCTTTGCTGATGCTGACGGTTGTTCAGTGGATGACATACCTCAGGATAAAGGTATGCTTCTCGCCAACACCTGACGCCGTGTGACTCTGTAACGCATCTGTCAGGCTCAGCCCGACCAACACAACCTTGGGCATCCCAGCAGAGGTAAGGTAATATAAGTGCAATCGCAACCCCGCTTCGGGAGACAGCGATCAAATCTTTCACACCTAAACAAGCTATTATCTCTTAGTAGCCCATACTGTGACATCTTTAACTCTATCAGGCTGCCGACCTGTCTAATAAATATTGGGGCCTTTCGCATGCCCCGCTCCTTTGAAACTCTCCGATTTCAACTACTGCTAGGACATATTTCGAACTGTATCCATTCGTCGCAATTATTTGCATTAACCCTATACGAATTCCGGAGGCACAATAAAGAGAACAATCCGTCTCTCATTATCTGCAAATATCACCACAATGCCTCTTCCCAGTGACCTCCAAGGGCTAAATATTGTGGTCCTGAACTCAATCGACGATGCCAGGTACAACAACTTCTTTTACAACCTGACTCCGGGTACCGAGACTGAGAGAACGCCAAGATCCTCCTGGAACCTTGGGCTAAGTTGTCATTGGAGGATCTTGTAAATGTGATGCTGTATGGCGAAGATGCGAAGGCCATCGCGCCTTGGGAACCGCTTGGAAACCCCGATATATGGCCCCATTTCATCGGGCACTGCCTCGGATTTCCAACTACTTTATGGATCGTCGACCCCACATATCTGGAGTTGATCATAAGCATGGACTTTGAAGAGGCATTTGTTCGCCTCCCAAGAGTAGATGCTGATAAGTTTCAGAAGGTCAGGCATAAGGACCTAAAACCAGAACACCTGATGCTTAACGAGAATGAGGGTCTCACGCCTTTCATCATCGACTTCGGCATTAGCAAAATTCATGGGGTTGGGGACCCTACAGAGCACGAAGGCAGCCGAAAATACTTAGCACCGGAACAAATACCTGGAAATCCGCCTTCGGAAAAATCGGACGTTTTTTCGATTGCGTGCTGCTTCACTTTTATCGAAGCAATGCTTTACACTGCCACAACTGGCGCTCGTCAGATTTTCGCTTTCTGAAGATAGACGCTTCCGAGACAATATTAAGCACATAAATGGTATTTTGAACCGAGACCCGACCGTATAGCTAAGCCCGAGAATGGAAAGGTTTCGGCTTGAATTGCGGAAGCTAGTGGAGTCTAAGATGTTGGTATATAGTGTGGCCGACAGATATAATGCCAGTGAGGTTTTCGAAGCCTTTATAGATATTCATAAGAACTACGAGAAGGAGATTGAATAATGAAGGAGAGAGAAGGGAGAGAAGGGAGAGAAAGGAGAGAAAGGATATAAATTATAAATATTATAAAAAGATTTATAAAAAATAGATAAAGACTACAGTTATATAATTAAGATAGTATTAAGATAGTATTAATTGCCTAGATTTAATTATTAAGTTTACCTTTATATATTTTAATTTAATAGTAAAGGAGATTTAGCTATATTTAATTTAAATTAACTATTAACTTTTATTTTTTATATTTTTCTTTATTTAATTAATTAAATTATATTAAAAGTTTATATTATAAAGTTATTTATTATTAAAGTAAATTATAAATTAAATATATTATATTATAATTCTTATAGTTATATTATATATACATTATATAAACTTATATAAAGTATTAGCCTTATAATAACTATAAATTAATTAAGACTAAATTACTTTACAAATAGAATTATAATACTTTAGGAATAATTATAATTTAGAATTACTATAATTTAATAGCCTTAATAATCCTTTTAAATTACCTAAATATATATATATTTATTTAGTATTAAATATATTATAACCTAAACGGAAGAAGCGCTTATATTATATATACCTTATATTTTTCTTCTAATTATTTATAATTAAAGTGCACTAAAGGATTCTATAAATAACTACTAAAACCTAATTATTAAGGTCTAAAATAAATTACTAGTAATTCTAGGTAATTACTAGTAATTCTAGGTAATTACTAGTAATTCTTAAGAATTACTATTAACTTTATAGTAATTCCCTTAATTACTATTAATACTATATAATATATAAATATACTTTTTTAGCATTAAATAGAATTTAGGTTATTAACTATTAATAAGACTTTTTTACTTTAATAAGCCTAATATATATTATTTAACTATTAAAAGATATAATAATTTAATATACTTAATATAATACCTTATATTTTCTATAAATATAAACTTAATATAAACTAGTTTATTTATTTAAAAACCCTAACTATTATATATTAATAGCTTTTATTTAGAATATACTATATTTATATTAAGTAATATTATACTATTAAGATATTTAGTAATACTGGCCTAATATCTTTTTATATTAAAGCTTTACTTAATAATATTAAAATAATAGTAGAACTGCAATAGCTATATAATAGCTATAATACCCTATAAGTCTAAATAAATAACTAGCAGAATACTATAATAATTAATAATAGTAGCAGTAAACTATAAGAAAGAGACCTTAAAGAAGCCCTAAAGCTACTTAAGTTTAAGCCCTTTAAAGGATAAGTAATTAATATTATTTTATTTTTAACTTAAATAAAAGAATATTTCTACTTATTTTTTAATAAACTAAATACTACTATAAAAAAACTTCTATTTATAGCCCTATTAATTTAAGGTAGTGCTAAAAAATAGTTTAAATTTATTATAAGAGATTACTTAAAAAATAGAAAAAACCTATAAAATTAAGATATATAGAATATCTTTAAAGACTAAAATAATTTTAAATAAGCCCTTAAAGATAATTTTAAAGTAATTAATAAAGAATAATAAGCTATAGCTAAATTACTTATATTTAAATAATAGAAGTTATATACTATATATTTAGCTAAGTTCTAATAGCTAATAGCTAAAACCTAATAAAATAATAATACCTTTATAGAAATTTACTATTAAAGCCTAAAGAAAGAGGTTAAAAATAAACTATATTTTATAGATAGATTTAATAACCTAACTACTTATATTATAATAGTAATTAAAATTAATAAATAATAATATAAATATAAAAAAGAGAAAGCTAATTATAAATATAAAAATAACTTTAACCTATATTATTTTAATTAATAATAAGATAATAATAACTAAAGTAACTCTTAAAATTAAAGATAGCAGTAAAGATATTAATAAAATAATACCTTATATAAAATACAGTTAGAACTTATATCTTTAGGTACTATATAGCCTAGAAGAAATAATAACTATAAGCTATAAAATATATTTAAATATAAATACTATAATTATAATTAAATAGAATATATAATATAGTAATGCCTAAAACTATAAAAACTATAAAACCTAAACTAAAGTAAGTAAGCCTTAAAACTTACTTAATAATAGGATCTATAAATAGTTATATAAACCTAAATACTAAAGATAATATATAATAAATATAATATATACTTTAATAACAATAGAGAAATTACCTAAATTAAACCTAAAGATAAAGAGAAATTAAAAAAGAAAAATAAATTATATATTTTAAAAGCATTTAAGTAAAAAAAGAATTAATAAAATAAATAATAAAATAAGAACTACTATAAGTATATAAAAGACCTAGAAAAGTAAGAATACTTTAAAGTAAAGTAAAAAGAATAAAGAGAAAAAATAAGATAATAAAAGCTAGAAGAACTTAAAGAATAACTAAAATAAGAAAAGATATAAATATTAAAAATAATAAAATAAAATAGCTTAAGTATCTTTAATATAAATAAGTAGAAATAAATCTTATAAGTTATTAATAATATCTCTATTAAGATAATACTTTAGGATAAAGAAAAATACTAAAGATAGAAAGTTAAAGCAAAAAGCTAACTTTAATAATAGAAATAATAAAACTCCTATAATATAGAATATAGAGGCAAGACTGCTAGAAATATAGCTAAATATCTATATTATTAAGATAAATAAATTATATAAAAATAGAAATAACCTTATAAAGTAAGATATAATAAAAATAGTTTAAAGATCTATAAAATATAAAATAAAATCTATATATAAGGCACTAAAAAATATAGAAATATAAAAACAGAAAATAAACTTTATATTAAAGTATATTATATTAATAAGGCATTAAACCTACTATACCTAAAACTTATATTTAATAAATAAGATAATATATAGATAATACTAATATACCCTAAATATAATATAATATCTTAAGTATTATATTAAAATTATTAATATAAATAATATAAATTAAATAAACTAAATAATAATTATTTTTCTATAACTATATTTAAAATACCTAATAATAATCTCTACTTAATAAAAAAAGCAGAAAGATATTTAATATACCTTTAGTATAATTACCTTAAAGTAGTAAAACTATAATTTAATATAATATTATATAGAAAGATATATTAAGTTAATAAACTAACTTAAGGGATTAAGGAGAATATATAAATTATTAAAGATATAAAAAGAGAATTTAAAGAAATAACTTAAGGTAAATATACTTAAAGAAAAAGAGAACTATTAGTTAATAATATTAATTTAAAGAATATAGAAGAACTACTAGGATAATAGAAAGTAAATAAATTATATCTACTTAATAATAAATATTCTAAATAAAGAATTATAGAAATAGATATAAAATTAAAAAAACACTTTTAATAAATAATATTTAATAATAAATTTAATAATAACTGCCTTAATAGAGAAAGGTATAATAACAGTAACTATAAGTAAATATATTAAAATATATTAAGAAAAGTTATATACTATTTATAATTAAGCTATAAGTAAGCTAGAGCTATAAATAAAAACGATTTAAACTAATAAATATATTAAAAGTACTATAAATAATAGACTTAATAAATAGCCTAATACTATAAGTTTAAATTAAAGAGAAATAACTAAATACTTAAATTAATTATAAAGTAAAAAGGAATTTTATTAACCTAAAAATAGTTATAAAGCTATAATTACTATAAAGATAGAAATTATTATCTTACCTATTAGTTAATATAAAAAGATAGCTCTTTAATTATAATAATAGTATTATAAATTAAGAGATTAATTACCTTAAGGTCTTTATTAAAAAAAGGAATTAAAAAGTAGATTTTAATATTATATTTCTAGAAAAGGATATAAATATCCTATTAGGTATATAATAGCTTAAATAATAAAACCTACTTATTAACTAAAGGAATAGTTAGGTTATATTTTCTAGTAACTTTAATAATAATAAAGAAATAATTATAATAAATAATAAGAGATTTTAAATCCTAACTAAAGAGGATAGTATAGGTAAATATAGAATAGAGTATCTATTACCTCTAAAAGGAATATAATATAAGTATAAAAAAGATATAAAAAATAAAATAGAAATTCTAAGTGTTTTTAAGGTATAAGATCTATATAAAAATAAGATATCTATAGAATTAAGCTAAAATTAACTTAAGAATATTCTAGAATAATACTAAATATATAATAGATTATTTAAAGAAAACCTAAAAATAGAAATACCTAAATATAGTAAATAGGACTATAAAATTAACCTTATAGATAATAACTTACTATTTTAGAAGCTTTATTTACTTAATTAAAAAGAGCTATAAATTTAAAAAAAATATATAAATAAAATACTTAAAAAAGGCTATATTAAGAAATCTAGCTTAATATTAATATTATTAATATTCTTTATATTAAAGAAAAATAAAAAAGATAGATTAATTATTAATTACTAATTAGTTAATATATATACTATTAAAGACTAAACCTTACTTTTATTTATTATAGAACTTAAAGATTAATTATAAGGTAAAAAGATCTTTATAGCTTTAAATCTAAAAGGAATATATAACCTTATTTATATTAAGGAAAGAGATAAATAGAAAATAGCATTTAGGATTAAATTTAGACTATTTAAATATATAGTAATACCTTTTAGTCTTATTAATATACTTATAACGTTTTAATACATAATTAATAGTATACTTTAATAGTACTTTAATATCTTTATAATATATTATTTAAATAATATTTTAATCTTTTTAAATAATAAAGAAAAATATATAGAATATATTTATAAGGTTTTAAAAATATTATAAAATACTAAACTATTAATAAAATTAAAAAAGAGTTTCTTTTATATTATAAAAGTAGACTTTTTAGGATATATAATTATATTTAATAAAATTAAAATAAAACTAAAGAAAATTATAGTAATAATAAATTAAAAAAAACCTAATAATATAAAAGAAATATAAGTCTTTCTAGGACTTACTAACTATTACTAACAGTTTATTAAGAATTTTAATAAAATTACTAACTTAATAATAAAACTAATAAAAAAAGAGAAAATATTTAAATAAAACAATAAGGTATAGGAGGCCTTTATATAGCTTAAAGAAGCTATTTCTAATAAATTAATATTAATAATATTTAATCTAAAAGAAGAAATTAAATTAAAAATAAATATATTAAATTTTATATTAAGAGAATAGATTAATTAGTAAGATAATATAAAAAAGTTATACTTTATTGCATTTTACTTTTATAAATTATAGAAAGTAGAACTTAACTACTTAATTTATAATAAGGAATTTCTAGTAATTATTAACTACTTTAAGGAGTTTAGATATTACTTAATAAAAAGTAAGTATTAAATTAAAATATATATAAATTATTAAAATATTTCTTACTTTATTATAATATATAAACTTAATTAATAATAACTATATTATATTAAATATCTATATAAATTTAACTTTATAATTATCTATAAAAAAGGATTAAAAATAGAAAAGTAAATATAATAAGTTAATAACTAGACTATAATATTAAAACTATAAAAATAATAAAATAAGTATTAGAGATAAATAATAAAGGAAAATATAGATTTACTTAATAAATGCAAACTCTAGGATAGATATAGGTAATAGTAATTAAGGAAATTCTAAAAGAATTAAAAGAGTTTATATAGAAATTCTATAAATATCCTATATATAGATATTAGGAAGTAATAAAGACTCTTAAATAACTTCTATAATATAAATATAAGGTATAGTAAATAATAATAAAAAAGGTTATTAAATAATATAATTTTTATATTAAAATAAAAGTATAATAATATAAACTTTATAAAGAACTTTAACTATTATTTATAGTATAATAACTATAGGATTTAATTATAATAGACTTTATTATAAAGTTATTACTATTTAAAGAACCTTTAATAAGAATTTTTTATAATAGTATTATAGTTATTATAGAATAATTTATTAAGTTCTTATATTACCTACCTTATAGAGAAGATATAGATATAAAAGAACTTATATATATTATCTATAGATATATTATTAGTATATATAAATTGCTATCTAAGATTATTTTAAATAGAGAATTAATACTTATATTATAATTTTAAAATATACTTTTAATATTATTAGGCCTAAACTATAAGCTTATAATAGTATTTAAAGCCTAAATAGATAGATAAATAGAATAAATAAATTAAGTGCTAAAATAATACTTATAGTATTATATAAATTATAAGTAAAACAATTAGGTTAAAAAGCTATTATATACCTAATTAGTATATAATACTGCCTATAATAAAAGTATAAAGCTTATATTAATATATACCAATTTTAAATTTATACTAAAAGCCTATAAAGACTTATAAGAGCCTAAAATAATTAACCTAATAGTAATAATTAAAAGTAATAACTTAAAGAATCTATATAATAAACTATAGATAGAACTTAAATTTATTAGAAAATAGATATAATAATATTATAATCCTAAAAAGGTAAAAAGACCTACCTTTTTAGAGAGAGATATAGTTTACCTATCTATAAAAAATATTACTACTAAATAATTAAACTATAAACTTAACTTTAAATATATAGGACTATATAAGATTATTAAGAAGATCTTAAAGAATAATTATAAACTAGACTTATTACTAAAAGTTAGGATTTACTTTATTTTTTATATCTTACTGCTTAAATTAATAGTAAATATAATTTATATTAAAATATATAATAAATTAATAAAAGTAAAAGGACTAAAAGTTTATAAAGTAAAAGTAATTTAGGAAATAAAGATAATTAATAAGAAAATAGAATACTTAATTAAATAGAAAAACTATTTAAAAAACGAAAATATATAAAAACTACTAAAATACCTTATTAATACCTAATAACTCCTAAAGAACTTTTACTAAAAACTAAAGAAAGATTTAAAATAACAGACTAATTAATAAGATTTACTATATCTACCTTAATTAACTCTATTATAGCAAAAGAATTAAAAGGCATAATTAAGTTCTCTGCCTTCTTAATATTATTTATTGCCTTAAAATCCTGCTTAAGGGCCTTTAGTCCCTTAAATTAAATTAAATGCTTTTAATAATAAAGATATATTAGCTTTAAAAGATATTTATTTAGTTAATACTATAATTAAATAAGCTTTTCCTTAATAGCCTCTTTATTAACTTTAATTTAATTCTTTTTTTAAACTAAATAATTTACTATAAAAATCAGTATAAAATACCTTATAGATAATAATAAAAACTAACCTTTTAATAATATTATACCTTTCTTATTATAAAAATAACTATAATAGGTATATTTAGAATAATTCTTCTATCTATCTTTTATTATATATTTAATATAATTCTTAATATATAAAGAATAAGGTATAATTTTATAATTAATAAAGGTAATAAGTTTTATATAGGTAAGATAATATTAAGTTATTATAGAAGATATTTTATTAATAATAATAAGGAAATATAAATTTAAGTTAGACTTATTAGGGATAAATATAAAAGAAAAATAGATATATAGGTCTTAAGGATAAAACTAATAAAGAAAAGGAAATTATATTATAACCTAAATAAAAGAAGTGCTTATATTATATATACCTTATATTTTTCTTTTAATTATTTATAATTATAGTATACTAAAGGATTCTATAAGTAACTACTAAAACTTAATTATTAAGGTCTAAGGCAGATTACTAGTAATTCTAGTTAATTACTAGTAATTTTTAAGAATTATTATTAACTTTATAGCAATCTCTTTAATTACTATTAATACTATATAGTATATAAATATATTCCCTTAATATTAGATTAAATTTAGCTTACTAGCTATTAATAAGACTTCTTTACCTTAATAAGCCTAATATATATTATTAACTATTAAGAGATATAATAACCTAATATACTTAATATAACGCCCTATATCTTCTATAAATATAAACCTAGTATAGACTAGCTTACTTGTTTGAAAACCCTAACCATTATAATATACTAAACCTCTACTCTAACCCTATTAAAGACCAGTATTAGGATAGTAGATACTGGTAGTCTCCTTAAGGCAATAATAGGTAAGCTATTAACCTTTATATCGATATATTATTAACTGTTGTTTCTTTAGTGCATTTTAAAATAAGTCTTATAGAGGTAATAAGCGCGGCCAGTTATTATATTAGCCGCTTTATTCTGTCTTTTATAGCTTTCTTACTTTTAGTAGTATACCTTAGCTATTAAGATGCTGGTCTACTTGGTTGTTTTAGTCTTAATTCTTTAGGATATTAGGCGATTATATTGAATAGTTCTGGAATTTTAATCTAGCTATCTAAGATAAGCTTGTAATGTATTTATTGCTGTAGTCTTAGTCCCCTTCTTTCTAAGTAATTATCAGGATCTATAGGCTTTAGGGTATAAGGACTAAATGTTACTTTACAATAAGCCTATATTCTATCAGAAGGGAAGCAAGTAAGTGATCTTATGATAATGCCTTACCTTCCTAAGGGATATTATCCTTATATCAAGCTTATGTAGCCTCCTTCTTAACTCGTAGGGAAAACCTTCTGGGGTAGTTCTTATGACGCTATAATGGGCAGGGCTTTTAGGAAGGTATTTAACTTTAGTATCAGGAAATATAATAAGTGATTAGTCTGTAAAGGCTTAGTTTGTATCTTTGTATTTGAGGAAATGGCCGGCTATATAGATAGTTCTTACTGATATAAGCTATAAATAGTTACTACCCTATTCCTGCCTTACTCTTTTAGTGACTCCTTCTCTTTAGTGCTGTCTTATGGTGCTAGGGGGGCAACTGGGGTGTTTAGGGCATAAGGCTCCTTCTTAGATGCAATTAAGATCTCGACTACAATCAGCATATACTTACACTACTTATAATTAACTGACCTGATTGTTAACACTGCTTAAAAGTCTTATATTATTGCTAACAAAGTAGGAAATTTCCTCGGTTATTTTAAACGTCCTAGCCTAAATATTATTCAAGTGTCCCTTAAGTTGGCAAAGAGAACTAAGCATTATATATAAGCCCTCTTAATAAGATAATATAAGGTCCTTAAAAGCTCCTGCAGATTAGTTATTTATTGTGACTTATTAGTATATTGGCAAATTAAGTAAGTATTGGAGTGAAAGTTAAGAGGAAGCCAAGGTCTTTATAAAAAGATCAAGCGCTTATGACCTATAATACTATCAACTCTAAGGGTATTAACAGGAGGCTTCCTACTGGCATATTTAGCGTAATATAGTCTGCTTTAAAGCGCCTAGAAGCTTGAATCTGCAAATCCTTTTAGTTAGTTTATGCAATTGGCAAGGCGACAGCAGCTAAACCTACTTAAAGCGAGTTCTATAGCAAAATAAACCTTATCTCTATAACTATTACCTTTTTAATTAATCTATGGATTATATATCGTTTTCTGGGGGCAGTACCCCCCTTATACCTTCTTCCGCTTTTAGCAAAAGATAAGGCATAATTAACCCTTGCTAGAAACGACCTCTTGTTGTGTTATTCCAGCAGGGAGAGCACCCTAAGCTTAACACTCATAAGGCAGCTTTATTTATTAAGGACATCAAAGCAGCTATTTTAGAGATTTCTCTTAGGATTAAAAGGATAGAAAAAAGGCTATAAGTAATAGAAAATAGTAAGTTACTAATAAGCTCTAGCAGAGCTATAAACTGATATAATAGCCTGCATAGCGCCTAAAGCTTAGCGGGATAAGTCTGATTAATGGGAATAAGAGGCTATATAGGTTGTTTTCTTTATAAAACCTGGTTTAGTTGCCTATCTATTATGGCAATCTTACTTGCTTTTAACTTATTAGCTATAGATTATATAAATTGACCTTAACTTACCTGCTCCCTTATTAGCTGCAGCCTAGAGTTCTTCTATCTAGTCATTAAATTCCATCTATAAGATGCGGTTATTTTTATAGGCAGTTCTTAGGCGTTGTGAAAGACGTTTGACTTCCTTTAATAAGGTTCTTTTGTTATATACAGCTTTATATATGCGTAAATACTTTATTAGAAGTGTTAGGTAATTGGAATCTATTGCTGATTAGATATAATTAATTCTTCTATATTAGGAAGGGGCTTGTTAAATATAAGTCTTGCCATTCGGCTCTTTACGTTTTGCGGTATAAAACCGAAATATGGTTGTAAATATATAATTAAAACTTAATTTAGTTATCTGCTAACGTTCTATAAGAAGCAGAACTCTATATATCTAACTATATAAGAGATAATAAAATATGTATAATCTATATATTATTGATATTATTATAGCTCTAACTGTCTACATTAAATATATCATCTATTTAGAAGCTTATCCACCACTAGAAGCAGGGTCAGTTCATCCCTAAAGGAAAACTCCTTAAGTCGCTTAACAATAAGGTTAAAGAATAACGCCTTTTAGAATTAAACGGTAATAATATAATTATCCTAGAAATCACAAAAGGTATTTCTATTCTTAAGGACGTTATAGAGGCACTTAAGATTATATAAGAGTTTAATAAAGATCTAACCTTATTTAGCGGTAATGCTTATAACGTTCTTATAAGTGAAGATTTTTTATTAGTGGCTAATATACTTTACCTAATTTTCCTAGAAGGGATAGTTAGTAAGTTATGGCAACTTAAGTGTAGGAGAGATGAGGATCTTAATACTTAAGATAATACTTATATATCGGGGAATAGATAAATTCTTATCCTAAATTTAAAGAGATTGAGGTTTACTAATAGGTTTAGAACTTAAGAAAAGAAAACAGGGGGGGTCTTTAGTATGCCTTTATTGTAAATAAGATTTACTAATAGGCCTAGAACTTAACTAGAGGCTATAAGGCATGCTAATATCTTTAGGGCTAAAGATAAAGATTCTAATAACTTACCAGCTTTATAATATAATGGAATTTTCAGTATAAAGGAACCGGCTCTAGAGTATAGAGGAATTATTAGTTAATAGATAGGTTTTGCTTTAAATCCGGTAGTCTCTGAAGGTATTTCTGATACTCTACTAACTCTACCTTAAACCGGGCCAGAGTATATGGAAAGCTCTAGTAAATATATTGGCTCTCTATCAGGAAACAATAAAGAGGCCACATTAGATAATCTCTTAAGCTCGATAGGAGGCGATGATATTATTAAGATTTTAGCACAGTGATAGCTTTATCAGTAGGGTATAAAATGGAAATACAAAGAGGAAAAGGAAATAGGAAATAAGAAGCAAAAAAACATATAGGAACCTTTTAGCTTAATTGAATTATAAATATTAGGTATTTAAGTATAGTATATAGTTAAATAAATTCTATATATTTATATATTTAATAAGTTTATAATAGTATAAAAATATTAAAATATAAAATAAATAAAATATATAGTAAATAAAATATATAGTAAATAAAATATATAATAAATAAAATATATAATAAATATTTATATAATACTTTCTAGGTCCTGTTTTCTCCTTGTTTTTATTTTAAAGAGGGCTAAAAGCATTCTTATATTAAGTAATATCTGTTGTAACCAAGAAGGGATGCCAAAGTCTGTAATAACAGATAAGAAAATAAGGAAAGAGCCCCAGCCCAAACTCTACAGTATGCTTAGAAAGATGGCTATAGTGCAGTATTGTCTGGATAGGTTAATATAGCCGCCCTCTTCCAAGTAATATAACCACTTCTATGCAATAAAAGATATATAGATTGAGATAACCGTTAATCCTTTAGCCATGAGGCTTATCGCACATAAGATAAGCACAGTCAGGCAGGGAGACAGTTCTTACTTAATACTGTAGTAAGGAAGTAGACCCTAAAGAACGATAGAGAAGAAAATCGTATAGAATATAAAGCATAAGAATGCCTCTATAGTTTAGTCTATATAATTATTAGAGAGGGCTAGTGTAAGTTGCATAAGGATAAACCATATAAAGTAAATAGAGGTAACTGATATACTAAACCAAATGGCAATAAGAATAGTTAGCTCTAATAATAGAAGTATAGAGCGAGTAGTAAATAGAAGGTAATCTATAGTTTTGCAAGTAGTGATTTTAGTTTTTAGTGGAAGATAGTTAAGATAAGCTTTTTACCTTTCCTAGTGCGCTTTTTTATACTTTTTGGAACTTTTTATCTATGCTATTTTTAGACTGAGGCGAGGATGCTTTATGACCGGCGCCTAATCAAGTTACAAGAAACAGAAACGATTTATAGAAAAAGTTTCCAGGGGAGTTAATAGATATTGAGGTATAAAAGACAGGCTATAAGCGTTTCCCTTGGATTCTTTAGTCTACAGTTTACTTTTAAATCTATTTACCTTTAAACATGTTATCTATATTATCCGTTATTAGTGATCTCTTTGATGATGTATTAGTCAAGCTACCTATTGTCTGTTATAATGACTATTATAGCATCTGCAGGCCAACTAATAACCTTATTTATGCTGTGCTTGCAGGTAACTGTACTTGCGCTTGTTATCTTTCTATATTAGGATTTGCAGTTCTGGCAGCTAATTTATAGGTAGTTTACTAAATATGCCTTTAGGGAGTCAAGATAATACATTCCCTATCTTTTAGCGTAAAAGCAAATCTCAATCAAGTTATGCCATGGCAGATAGGTAACCAGAACTTCTATTTCCTACTTTACATACCTTTAGATCGATTTATAGGTACCAAGATAATTGTTATTGCCTATTTTATTAGGCATGGAGCGCATCCTCTTAAGCCAGACCGGCTAGGCAATACAGCTCTTTATATTCTTATAGAGGTCCTGATTTAGATTAAAACTGATGGCTTTAGCATTCTAAAGAATATACTAGAGGAGGGCAATAATAAGTTTATCTTAAAGATAATATATAATACCTATCGTTTAAAAATCAATACCTGCAATATCCCTATTAAACCAGGTAAAGGAAGCATACCTTTAATGTATACAGTGACTTATAGATATAAGAGGTATATAGAAATTCTATTAGAATATAGAGCAGACCCCTATACTATCGGGCCTTTATATTAGTCCCCTTTATATTATACAGTTACTTGAGATTTTATAGATGTAGCCAGGCTGTTACTAGACCATAGAGCTATTATCACTAGAGAAATTAAGGAGGATATTCAGTCATTAGATATAGCCTGAGTTCTCCAAGAATACTAGGAACTTCAGGCAATTAAGGATAGTTTAAATACATTAGAAATTTAATTATATAGTATTTAAATAATTAAGTTTTCTTTTTACCTACCTATTTAAATTTTTTATCTTATATATTTTATTAAGTATAAATATATATTTAAAAATAATTATTATAATAATACTATTTTAATAAGAATTAAATAAATTTTAAATATTATAAATTGCTTAAAATAATTTATTAAGATTTTTATTTAATTCTTAACTATTATTTACTTATAACAGTTTTCTATTTATTACTTAAGTATTAAGTTATCTCTTTCTTTATATTAATATTTAAATTCTATTTCTGTTTTCTGTTTTCTTCTTATTTTAGTTTCTTTTAGTATTTATATTCCTTCTCGCCTATCTATTGCCTTTAGAATTATATATATCCTTACTATGGAGAGTCTTCCCCTTAAACTTATTATTGAGATCTCTTAGGCTTTAATGTCTATAAATAACTTAAAAAGCTTTCAGTTAGTTAGTAAAGCATTTACTTATACTGCTTTACCTGCCTTATTCTACTATATTTAAGCAATTAATACTGCTAAGTGTTTTAAGCAGCTTTATAACTTTTAGAACTATAATATAAGTCCTGCCTCTGTAGCTAGGCACCTAACTCTCTATTATAGCACTTAGCCATATCTTAGCTCTTTTAATAAGTGGAAAACTTACCTCTAAGCTGTCAGCTATAATGGTTTATATAAGTAAGCGGAGATAGAGGCCTTTATTGCTTATAGGCATTTCGCTACTTAAGAAGCGGCCTAGATCTTTGACTCTAATGTTAATACGCTAGCTACAATCTTAGAAATATTTCCTAGCCTGACTACCCTAACCTTATCATATATGTATATATGGCAATAGGGAAAGTTCAAAAGTGCATACTACAATTAACTTTACTAAAAGATATAGGTTATCCCTTTCTTTAAAGCTAGAGTAAAAGACCTTATATACAGGCTATTGCTAAGTTTATCTTGCTTTCCCTAAATAACCAGTTTAAATATTCCTAGCACGCTTGATATATAGAATAATAGATAGCTTGTTGCTAACGAGAATATTATATCTTTAAATATCAGTAATTTAGTAGTATGCAGTTATAAGCATAATAAAGTGCAGCAATTTCTATAATCATTCCTTAATCTACAGGAACTTATTTTAGGTACTAAGTCTAAAGGACAAGTTAGTAGCCAGAGAATTAACCTATAGCATTTAAAATAGCTAATACTTTATTGCGCCTACTTTTACCATCTCTAGACTTCAGAAAATAAGTTAATTGAATTTATCTATTAATACTAGCTGTAGTAATTGGCATTACGTAATGTAATACTGTTTAGTGGCACGTAGAAATCCTTCTTTAATCGTATTGCCTAACTTTCTAATCAAACGCTTCAGTTAGCAGTCTGCATAAGGACAAGCGGTATTTGCGTCAGTTTAAGAGAAGCTGCCAGATCGTATAAGCGCTGGCCTAACAGTAATGCCAGCTCTTTATCTATATAAGTGTATTTTGTGTTCGGCAAGTGTGATCAGGATCCAGTGTATAGTTTAGACGAGCGCGACTTTTAGCTAGCAGAATGTTGAAATAAAATATTTATTACTCCTGGCTGAAGTATAGGGTAGCCATAAGACATATGCTGAGTCAGAAAAAGCTGCAGCTTTTTCTGACTAAACCATTACCTAGTCACATGCCTTTATTTCTGGTGACCTGCTTAAGTAACTCATTAATGTTTTCTAAGTCCAGGTCTAGCTTATTCTCTTCTTATAGGAATCTACCAGAATTTATACTGCCACCAAAAAATCTTATTTAAAACTCGTGCCTTAAAGGCCTTTTCTGTATTACACTCTAGCGAGTAAAAGAGATTAACTATAGATAGAAGTTTCTACTAAATATAGACTTTAAGAAAGCTATTATTTATTATTTTAAGAGAGAAAAGGCCTTTTTTATTAAAAAAGATTATAGATAGATTAATCTATAGAATTAATAAAAGGTTCTTTAAGGACTTAAGTTTCTTTTTAGCTATTTCTTTTACTTTATATAGCTAGCAGTAAATAGATATATAAAGTATCTTTCTATAGAAAAAAATTATCTTAAATAGTAAATAAAAAGATTTAAATAGAGTATTACTAATTCTATATATAAGTTACTATTTAAATAACTAAATATATATAGAAGAACCTAATATATAGCGATTAAGTGCCTGCTGTAATTTTAGCTGTTATATTGCTGTATAAGTTGTATCTTTTAGTATCTAAATGTATATAAGAAACGAGTTGCAGGAGACTAAGAACAGAAAACAGAAAACAGAAAACAGGTGCAAATAGAGTCCCAGTTGTAGAGTGACACCGAGGCCATAGAAGTACTACTCTCGATATGTTCAGATAATAGAGAGCCGATACCAGTTCTGGTACCTTTTATGATTTATGGAAACACCGCCACAACTATAAAAAAGAGGGGAGTACACATCTTGTCACCCAGCGTCCCCAAGGTAGAAAGTAATATCATACTCTTCGAAGCTGTTCTCCTCTAAGACACAGTCTCCTATCTCTCCCTAAAACAAGCTTACTAGGAGTTTCCAATTGTGATGGAAATCTCACTACCATACCCCTCTGAGGGTGCACCAATCTGAGCGGCCAAATGAGATGGGACTGGCTGGTTTCTCAGAAGAGCGACTCCATTAGCCACGACACTAACGACCTTGTTCCGGGAAGTAGGGTTCGAGAATTTCAGGCCGTTGCAGACGTAGGTATAAACATTATGACCTCCTTGCCTTACCCACTTTCCGACCATAATGAACGAGATAGTGACACCAGCCAAAAGCATGGGTTGAGGATCCGCAACGCCGTAGGGGACATGGATGCCATCAAGACGCTTCTCGAGGCTGACGACACCTCGTTCCTGGACATCTGACCTGGCAAGGCTATGAATTGTTAGCTTGACAAGGAGTGAGAAAAGGCTGCGGCATACTTAATTGATCCCACGTTTGTACCGTCAATCTTGCTGTATTTAATATCTCCAATGGAAGGATGCTTGGTCTCTTCCTTGATATCGCGTTCAACTGGCTTGGTAGCGAGCGCCAGAGCAAGGGAGACAAAACCGAAAAGAGTGAAGAATTTCATGTTGGAAGTTTGTAACCAAGGGGATTTGGATGTATTGCTTGAAGGTGACTGTAAGAGATGAATAGTATCTTAAATAGAACTCGGAATACTGAGTTTGCACTTTTATAACTGCGGAAGTTTATAGAGTTTCATTAATATTATAAGCTTTATAAAGTCCCCATACCGTTACAGCCAATGGCAGAAAGATTAAAAGTTCCCGGCCCGAACCAATATATTAAACTTTAAACCCTAGTAATACGAATGTCCCACTTGACACTGTTTGTGTATAGCCTCCTTGCCCGTACGTGAGAAACTGTCGGCAGTTAATTGAATGCAAGTATGAAAATCATCAATCAGGGTTCAATCTTTCTGGACCATTGTGGTTTTGCCGCTTGTATAACATGCATGCTCGGCAGTTGTTATATTACTCTGCATCGTTGACTGCCTAGTGTTTCTAGGATGTTTTATTATTGGCTAACATCAGCTACTGAAGCCCGGAACAAGAAATACAAGGCTATGAATAAGTATTGTAAAGAAGTAAAAGTAGTTTGAGGTTAAGTCTAGTATAATTGCTATACAGGCAAGTGAAGAAGGACACTAGATTGAGGTGGAAAAACTACAACGCAGCGAAGAAACCACCATGTGCCCAACCCTTAACTCCATCCTTGAACGTTTAGGTCTTGAAGTTGATTGAAATCGTATCGCCTGGGTTGATTGCGCCAAGTGGATCATAGTTGATGGTATGATGAGCTGCAATGTTCAAATTTGCAGCGTCCAAACCCATGTCTACCTCGCGAAGTGACACCTTAGCATTACGTCCACCATTATTGGTAATTTGGAAGATAAGATCGCCAGCGGCATCAACAATGGCCTTGACTATAACAGCACCGATATTCTGTATCGCAGTGCCGGCGTGGTTCGGTATGTTCATCCTTCTGGTGGCGGCTCGCTTCTCAAGCGCACTGCCGGGAAGGGTTTCCAAGCTAGTTACATTGTCATGTCAGAGACTTAAGCTTCATTGTGTGGTACATTCTAACATACCTGGTGGGATCCAACTCAACTCGCTTTCCCAGAGTCAGGTCATTGCTACCTGGTGCCAGGGATGAAGGGGAACCAGAAGGAATCGGAGTGGCGGAAGCTAGCAGAACCACGCTGCCGAGGCCGATAAGAGCAGGCTTCATTTTGATGTCGTTGCGGAAAAATAATGATTGAGTGTAAAATATGGTGAGAGTCAGTATGGCTATTGTCTTGAACATCACGGATGCAGCTGAACTTAAACACTTTTCGCCGTCTTCGATTCATTCCAGAACAGAAACAAGCTTTCCATTATGGATAGCTATACGAAACTAAAATCGGCAGACATCTGCCGAAAAGGATGAAGGATTTATGTAGGAATTAACCCACGAATTGAAATCACCTATGATGATCCTTTACCCGAAAGACGTTGAATGACTTCTCCACTTCAGCCTCGTATAAACTAAAGCTCGAGCTTCATATGAAAAGTCAAAATACACAGTCACAATACGTATCTGCCGACAGAGTGACTGAGGCAAGATAGGCATAGAGCCTGGTCTGAATGTAGTCATTGATGCTTTATGCTCAATTGATGTGGGCATATATGCATCCACAGAAGCTCGGATATATGAAACCACGGCGGTGAAGATGACTGGAAAACTTCCTCTATCATTTCGGACATTCGGAAGTTTGGCAATGTCCGGCAGTCGACCAAGACTTGGAACAACTGGTCTGCAAGGCCTATAGTACTACTTTGCAACCATAGAGCATATCCAGTGTTCTTAGCTCAATCACCAAAGTACACTGACAACTATGTTAAAGCATGTAGATATTAAAAACGACTTACCTACACTGATGGCCTGCTACAGAGCGTGATTGTAGGAGTCTTGCAGCAAGAAATGGAGCATCAAGACTGACTGCACGCTGTCAAGCTACAGCCTTCCTACATGGCCAGTAAACCCTTCCCTGTCCCACTTGGTCTTATTTGGAACTTTGGCCTGAAGTTTAAACTCTAGTTTTGAGGCGAGACGAAGCGGCAGTTCTTTTCGAAAAGACTTTGTTGAAACTCCTGGATCCATCATCACGAGAAAGACCCATCTCGCTTACCGCTCTTCAACAAGTCCCGATAGAATCACGGCAAAGATGTTCGGATAACGTTTTCTCAGTGTACAGTAGTAGATATCTATGTATAAATATGTCCTTCTGCTTTGCCCTCTTATTTGATTCAAATCGGTTCAACCAAGACATCATCACTCTCCAACTCTTCACCTTATCGCACACTTTACCACTCAAGACTACTTTCAGACCTCTCACTAAATACCTTTACCATGCGTTTCGCCATCACCCTTCTTCCCTTCATCCTGCCTGTCTTGGCCAGTGACCACAAGCAATGCGACTGCCAGATCAACAATGGCAACGGCTGGCAGTACGACTGGCAGCTTACATTCAATGTCTGCGTTAACAATTACGAAAACACCGTAAGCTCTACTACTCTCCAAAACCTGACGTTATACTAATTTCTTTCGAAAGGCTGAATACGATAACGGTGCTGGCCGAGTAAGTGTTATATCGACGTCCTTGAAGCATCTTTAACTAATCTCTATATAACAGTGTATTTCTAACCCTCACGTTAGACTTGATGGCGACCGCTTCTACAATAACTGCAAGGACTTGGCTAAGAAAGGATGGTACCCCGTTGTGAATGGCGCTGTCGACACAACTCAACCTAAGATTTATGCTAAGCAAGGAGGCTCTGGCTGCTATAACTAGGAGGATGCTTGGGTCGCTGGTGACTGAGCTTGATCTTCAAGATAGGGGTTTTTTGCCCGAAGGTTTTCCCCTCCGATAACCAGTCCTCTTGGTATCTTCCGCATATAGATTATTGTCTTGAGTCTTTATAATTAAAACATTTCCTTTTGAGAACCCAAGTCCTCTATAAAATATTCTGTAATTAGTTATTGGCAAATACCATATAGTAATCTGCTGAAATACAAGAGTAAGTCCTACTAAAGTAACTCCACTATACTCCTTGCCCAGACTTCAGGCTTCGGCATGTACCCTAAATGGCCGCCAGAAATCTTCAGAACTTCCTTGTCTCCTTGTGTAGTGATGGCCTTCATTACACTCATAACTGGTCCATCGCCACTGTCCTCACCCACGGCGAGGATCAATTTTTCTTTCTCTTTGACAAGAGCTTCAATGTTAACTGGAGCACTGGTATACTGTCTTAGCTTAAATTCGAACCAAAAGAGGGAATTTGCACGTATCTCGTCGCCTCTTTTTGCATCCATGCAGGATTGCATCAAGCTCGTCTTAGGGCCCTCGGACAGGCCCGTAGAGAAGACCTCCATTGCTGTGCCGGGGCCATGAGCTCGACATATGTCGTAGATGTGATTGATAAGCCCATGGGCCTGTAGCTGGAACTGCTTTGGAAGAACGGAGGAAGCCGGGGGCTCATGCGCAATGAGCCTTGTCACACACTCAGGATGACAGGCCAGCAACTGTAGGGTAACGATGGCGCCGGTGAGGTGCCGAACACGGCGGCGGTCCCGCTGCCTGAAAGGTGCACGATCAGTCATTGCGCCTCGCCAGAATCGGTTTGTAGGTGTCGTTGGAAGTCTTGTTCCTCACTAAGAAAGCTTTGTGAGTATCCACGGTAGTCCCAGACAGGGAGAAGATTAGTGGGGAGACACAAAGGGCACTAACAGTATCTGTCTAGTAGCCATCAGCCCGCCATAATTATTATCCACGTAACTAAAACTTGGGTCTATGGGGCATCAGGGAGATGACCAACGATTTCTATTGGCGGAAATAATCTTCTTTTGCACCTTCTCTGGCAATGCCGTATAGATGTAGCTAAGCTTTTCTTGATTTAGTGTCAGCAAAGACCGCTTTTAATTTTGCGAATTGCGTGTTCGAGGAGTGACGGGGAGGTGCTTGGATTTTGACGTGCCAACACCTGCCGGGCTGCTGGGAGAAGATACTGGGCGACCCCAATGCTTCGTCTGTCAAGTGAATCAAGCGGAAGGATGCTACGACTGCGTTCGTAAAAGGTTTCAGCTGCTGATGACATGAGACTTTGTTCTGCCTTTGAGCTGTTGAGACAGCCTGAAGCAAAAACGATATTTAAGCTTGCTGCAAAGGTAGTATCCAGACCATGGTCATTAGATAATGACTACCCTGCACTCAAGTAAGTATTAAATAAATAAATTTCTTAGATTATAATCTAGCTCTGAGTATCTCAATTTTATTCTGCTAGCCAGGCAAAATACCTTTGTGTCTGGGAGTCACCAAGAATCATGCTGAGTCAGAAAAAGCTGCAGCTTTTTCTGACTAAGCCATCATCCAGTCACGTGCCTCCATTTCTGGTGACCTGCTTAAGTAACTCATCGATGTTTTCTGAGTCCAGGTCCAGCTCGTTCTCCTCCCATAGGAATCCACCAGAATTCGGAATGCTGCCACTAAAAATCTTGTCCAAAACTCGTGCCTCAAAGGTCTTTCCTGCTTCACATAGGTTCCTCATATACTTATCATCAAGTAGACTGCAGAATGCAGTCGCCTCCTTCTCAAATTTTTCGCAATAGAGATCGGCCCAGTCTTTTTTTTTTAACCCAAAAGGACTTTTTGAGTCCAAGAAGATAAAGGGGAGCAATCCATCGTGTGATTGACAGATACGATTCCATTTTCTGCCCTCTTGAAGGTGCCTTATCAACCACTTTTCCTGCACACCATGCTTAGTTGCGAGTGTTGCAAGATAGCCTGCATTATGGGCCTTGTCTAAAGGCCCCTTTTTCGTATCAACTTCATGAGCCAGTTTGCTTTGAGTAAGACGAAGTTCGAACTTTGACAAATTTGTTTTGCCCTCAAAGAATTTCACTATTTGCACTGACTGGTTCAGTTTATCTTGACTCTTGTCGATATGGACGGGGACCTCTTCATTCTTCCAATCCTTCACCAGAGTAATGAACTGTTGCATGGCCGCTGTGCTACGGACAGCAGCGACTCGCTTGTATACATTCAACTCTGCGGTCGAGGGATGCTCGCGGTCGATTTGGATTGGACGATAACGTATGTCTTTTAGGCCTTGCTCGATCTCGATTAATCCCCGATGGGCTGCGGTATAGGTTCGTGTCTTCTTTGGAGCGACTTGGGAGAGCTCCTGATGTGCTTTTCGTTTGTTGGTTTGGACCAATTCCTGCACGGAGGCAGTGGTTTGCCCATATTTTTTCCCAACAGTATACATGCCATCCTCGGTGCACGTAGTGACCTCGCTAAAGTCAATTTCCTCTCCAGGGGGTATGTAGTTAATCGAATGAGCGGCGCAATGTCCAAAATTGATAATCGCATGTGGCTGTCCCGGTAAGGTGTAGAAGGCTTCCCCACATCCGACGGCCGCAACATTATAACGTATGTCCGCCTCGTCAAGTCTGGAGGGAGCTAGAAGAAGACATTGATGTGAAACAAACAGGTCGCATTCGTCACAGTCCCAGTTTGCTTTGACAAATGCATTGAACTTAGCTATGTGATCTTCTTCAATCACCAGCCAAAGTTTATACCCGGTTCCGAAGTAAACCTCATTATAGGATCGGAACGTGATGAAATCTTCCCTATGTATACGGTTTCCGGAACCATGACCACCAATGTGGTGATACGGGACGTGTAGGTCCTTAAGTTCAGGGTTTCCCGTAATCTCAGGTCCAGGATCCAAACGCTCTTCAGGAAGAATATCGAGATTGCCAATATAATACGGAATATCTTCTCGAGGAGGATCTGAGGCAAACTTCTCAAAAATTGCCACGATTTCCGGAATTGTTGGCCGCTGACATTGGGTAGTGAACCCCTCCCAGTGGATTGGAGGTCGACGATCCGGGACGTAAATATTTGCGTAGCCCATGCCTTTTGGACCTGGCACATACTGAGTGCTCGTGGTCTGCCACCTTTCATCAGTCGTCTTGACCATCTCCTTCATGTGGGCCAAGTCAACATTTCTGCGAGGAACAGAGAAGTGCTGTGGTTCACCTTCACGTTCCATCTCGGCAAGTTTGGGGACGAGCCTTTTCATATCAGCGGGCGTGAGAACTGTTGTCGGAGGAAGCGAGGAGCGTGTCCCGTTGAACGGCGTGAACTGCATCGCTGGTGGTGTACTGGCCGTATCGCTTCGTTCGCCAGGTGGGCCGGCAGAGGGAAACCCTGTCTGTTGGTCGCTGGTGCGTTGCTCATCTCCACTCCCTGGCGAATGATGCTGCTCTGCGGCCGCGGCCAGCATATCCATGGCTGATTCCAATTCTTGAGTAAGCTCATCGGCATAAGAATCATTGGGTCTCATATCGCTGTTCATCGGGGGGCTGGCTAGCCGGTCGTCGTGCAGCTCAGCTTCGGGCTGTGCCGTAGGCCTTTGTGGCTCAGAGGAACTGGCCCTTTCACTGACCTCAGGACTCTGAGTTGGCTGGCCAGTTCTGTCGTCAGTGACCGGACTCGGCGCGTCAGGGGAGCTGGGTTTGTCGCCAGTCGCGGGGTCCTGTCCCGAGCCAGAGTCAGCGATTCTTTTGAGGCCTCCAAGGTCAGGCTGCCGCTTCTGCACGTTATCTCCCGTGTCGTCGACGTCCAACATGGCCTCATCCTCGTCAGCAGACCGACCAGAGCTCTCCGGCCATGTGATGTGAGTCGCAACGGAACCGGCTGGTGACGTGTCTATGGCCATGGAGGCATCTGATGATTCAGTCACAACCGAGTGGCTCCTTGCGAATGATCTACCCTCCTGGCTTGTATTCAGGTCGGCTCTTGCGCTTCGGTTGGCTGGGCTCGGAGTGACTGCGCGACGGACGTGAATGTCGTTGCCTCCCTCCTTGGGTGAGTTAGGAGGACTGTTGGCTGCGGCTAAATCGCTCCTAGTCATGGTCACATCCTCTGACTCGACGGGCTGTGGATCATCAAATGTCTGTGCAGGTTGTGACGATGAGGTCTCGCTTGACTGAGAATCTGACGTGGTCTCTTGGTCAGAGATTCCGAGTTGGGTATCGATCTGCCGCTCGCATGACGCCTCGGATCGGGTGTCCATCTGTAGGGAATTCGTCGCGGTTATGACTTGTTCACGGCTGGTGACCATAACATCCTGGGCCTCTTTTGCCTGCAATATCATTACTTGCACCTGGCCTCTCAAAGTATCCAATTCATCCAAGACATAGAAGGCATCCAAGACTGTCATCGATAGCTCGGGAGCTGGAGTCTCGAGTTGTCGACGCGTGAATCGCTTTCTTTTGGGGCATTTATCACGAAGCTTGTTACATAGTGCACTTAAGCTTGAGGATAATTCCAGTGCACCTGTCTCAAGGGAGTGAATTATGGAGGTAAGAGGTTCTTGTGTGGACATGATGTTGCTGAGAAAGATGGTGCCAAAAGGATGCGACATATCTTTCAAGGCAGATCTTTGAGACTGGAGCATCACGCTACTTATGTACCCGTTGTTTGTGGCTGAGAGATCCGAGCGCGCAGGGATGCTCGGACCAGCTTGTACGCACGGTGCTGGATAATCACCTAACTGATAAGATTACCCCGCACCATGCAGCACGCCACGGCCTTGAGGCGGTGCTACATCAAGCCACTCTGAAGCGCCCGACTTCCTGGGAAGTCACAATCTGATGCAACTCGAATTTTCGCCAACTATTTTTCATATTGCTTATCTAAGCGTTGGTGGCATCCCTCACACCCTGTATCCAAGCCATTATCTTATCTTTGGGTCTGTTTTGGACCTCGAGACAAATCGCTGCTACCTTCTGATCGGCCTCCATTAAACCAGGTTCGGGTTCGCTGCCAATTGTTGTCACGCTCGCTGCATCCTGTTCGCCTTCTGGAGTATCGTGGCAGGTTGGTATGTTTTCTGCGTCCAGACTGGCGTCCGTTAAAGCAGGGTCGGGTTCGCTGCTAATTGTTGTCACGCTCTTTGTATCCTGTTCGCCCTCTTGAGTATCGTGGCTAGTCGGTATGTGCTGTGCACATTGCTTGGCCTCGCCACTGCCACCGAATTCTACCAACTTTAGAGAAATTGGACTGTTATCGCCACAAATTGTTATAGAATAACGTGGAGAGCCGTCAGGGCTGTCAGTATTGTGTAGACGTAGTGGAAGAGAGAGTCTTACTAGGTACTGAATCCATGTTGGTGGAGTGAAACCTGTTGAAAGCGAAGCTCATACAACAAAATTTCTCGGTATGGTAGCCCCTCATATAACGATCATTTCTCTAACTTTGACCGCCAGAGCCTCGTTCTGAAGGGTGATGTGGCTGCAGGATTTGACTCAGAGGCCGCACATCAAGGGCCTGTATGTCCATGCAACTGCATCAAGAACACCATGATCTTGCCGCCAGCTACTACATTACATGGAGTTTTGGCGACAGATGTAATCACGCCTGGAGTGAGAGTCGAGAATGACAGACAAGAGCAGATTTAACGAAACTCGTGGCGAACTGCTAGTGTAAGGCAACAACTAAGATTATGGTCCGCCCTACTGTTAAGGGGGAACTAGGTATGTACTGGGAGTCGTCTCCATTCCCTCCAAGAAACATGGTTTGCGGCTTACCCAGAGCCTCTTCTACAATCAGGCTCTGCAGCCACATCACCCATATTCCGAACATTCTTCAACATGTCTCATACTTAACCGAACCCTTTCAGCTGCAGCACGTTCAGGGGCCCTCAATTGCCTTGCCGCCAGCCGCGATCATGGACCTCGTTGCCTCATTCCTTGACGCCTTGGCCATTTTTAACGTCAAACGATACTGTACCTGCAGTCTTATCACATTTTCAAAGGGATCCCAGCCCAGACTGGACCCGCGGCCCATGTCCTCAACAAACAGCTGCCTCCCCTGCTTGCTTCACCGCAAGACCGTCTGATCCCTGGCAAATACTATCATCGTGCAACTACATGAGATGAAGGGGTGTGTAAGTTTCAGCCCGGGCTTTGTGCTGTTGACTCGACCAACAACGGCTGAGCAAGCAGGGGCATGGATGGGCTTCTAGGGGCGTTGGTAGGCCGGGCAATCAGGAGTTGAGCTCTGTCACAAATACTGGCCATCCCCCACCTCGATGTTCACTTCATCTTACTTTCATACCAACTTCTACCAATTTCTACCAACTTTCAACATCAGACAAAATGGAAAGCACGGAAGACACTATGGACACTTCTTTCGATGCTCAATCACCTTCCATTACTCCTACCCTCGATCATGTTAATATATCTCGACGAACTCATGACGAGTCACCTCCGTTGACTCCCGTCCCCAACGATGGTGATATCTCCCTACCAAGTCATTATGGTACATCATCACCCCCGAGTCCTGAGAGCCATCAGCAGGATCAACAGATCCAAAGCCAATTTGACCAGCTCTTTTATCATTAAACTTTTGCCACTACCGACAATCTCGTGGAAGACACTGCTGATCTTGGCGGCGTCGTACTTTCGCTGGCCAGCATTATACAAATACTCTCTCCCGATACATGTATCTCATCTTTGATAAAGGAGAGCAAAGAAAAGCCACTGCACTTGTTCATTTTGGACAACATTTACCGGCTCCGCAAAAGACTAAAATTCCCAAAGCAATATCTACGTTGGGAAACAAAGCATCTCAAGGATTACATCCTCAAGCTGGGAGGGCGCCTAGATTACGAGGTCGGAGTCCTCAATCCCCTCACTGCTGCAGGAGAGGACCCTTTCTTTGCAATACTAGCCTACTTGGAAGATGAAAGGTTGGACATAGGACCTCTGAAATATCATAGAGTCACGAGTACAGAGTTCGCTATCATCCTCGGATGCACTCTTGGCCGTATGGGGTACCATACCAATCCATATTATGGCCACACTCGTTCTCAGATGCTAAGAATTGGGACAGCAGTAGCATGCGGAGTTGTGAAAGATTTGCGACGTCCCGAAGAACAATGACAGACTTTTTATCTCGTCTGGCCCCTTCGTATCGGGCGTGACTGCGATTTCAGGAGATCTCTCCTTTCAATTCCTGCTCTGAACATACGAAGCAGGATCTTTTCTTTCTCATATAATATTCTTGTTTTACTATTATAGTATTAATAGGTCTCGATTAACTTTTGGGCATTTTAACCCCTGTGCCAGTTTATGTACTTATGTGGCGAGGCTGTAGCTACTGTTTGTATGATGACTTGAGCCGCATTATTTGATTGCTGGTCTGCCCGGATAGAAGAGAGTAGCATAAGGGAAGTACAAAGGCTGACGAAATCTCAGAGGCAGGCTTCCCAACTTTATGCTACTATTATTTATGGGAGTCTAATTTCAGTGTTTGTACCGATATTTCATAACTTTAATCCCATCCTTTGTACCTAATAATGAGACCTTCCAGTCCTTTTTCTATTTCCTAATATCCTCGTGGGGGATATCGTAAACGCAACTGTCATTTGGGAGGTTACCGAATATTCTGAGAAACTTAGAGCCTCTCTCTGCTGATTCTTTGTCTCTTAGATAGCTTTATTCCGAGGGAGAGACTGAAACTTACTGTATTCTCTAGGAGCGTAGCCAGCAAAGGAAACTGGTAAAATATAATATTACGTAGTTATATTTACTGAGAAGAACGAGCAAGTTGAAGTATAGATTTGACCTGTAGCTGTATCACGAATCTCCGAGGGTTCCTGGACACCTGCATCTCTTTATGAATAGCAAGTCTTGATACCGCGAGGTCTTGTTCACCGCAAGCACCGCGCCCAAGCTCCCCCTCCCTCGTTGTAACATAACGTTCAAATGGATGTGTATAGGCCAATTATACTTATGCACCCATTCATCAGTGCCCCTGGAGCTCTTTTATGGGGCAAGGCAGTATTGCCTATGAAGACTGGCCCTGGCGTCGACAAGGGCGAGGCGCTGATAAGGGACGATCTATACTATTAATAACAGGGGACTAAGCGAGCAAGGGCGTGGATCGACGAGAGGGGGCGTGCAAGTGCTCTCGATTTAGTGGTTTTTTATTATCTGCAACCCAGAAGCCTTGCATCGTCATCTCGGACGACGGCATGCTTGCTTGTTCCAGGTTTCAGCTGCTCTAGAACATAACAGGAAAGAATCGTCTGCCTCCCAAATTATTGGCTGGCTAATTGACGAAAGTCCTGTTACAAATACTGGCCGCTCCCCGCTTCTTGTCCTTTTCATATCTTCTCTCTTGCACGGCCAAGCAGCAACTCCTTACCAGATTCAATCCTCAGAGTCATGTCAATTGTTAAGGACGATTCACCTCGTGAGTCCCCAGAGGCTCAGAGTGAACATGAGCTGCAGATACTTGCTATCAACTTTCTTTCACTTAAGTTCAAATTGTGTTGCAATCGTCAGAGTGTCCGACCACTATATTGCTCGATACTCCAATCGATGATGAAGTCGACGCTTCGCGATTTTGTTGCCAATATTCGGGATAACATCTACTTGGATATGAAAGCTCGCCCAAAAAACCGAGCAAGCTCGAATCGTCAACTTTCTCACGACCTTGAAGAACTTTTGCAGGAACGGCTATGTCCTCAAAACACTCCATTCAGGGTCATAAATTTTCAGCAGCAAGGAGAGCAAGAAGAGCAAGACCATAGGGCTGAGGAGGTTCTTCGTGACCTGAATCAGTCTCTTAACCTTTAGATCGACGACTACTCGACCGACCTACCACTTCAGCTCATTGCTGCCACTGGCATTCATCTATCTCAACATTGCCGAGTCCTTTACTTCGATATGAACAGCTCGCTTCCTAGAGACTGCTGGCTAATTTGGGACCGCCTTGAAAGATTCAAAGGTGCCCCGGACGCCGATACCTCTCCACAAAGCCGGTGGTCAGACCTATCGCTACGTATCGGTCCTCCATCCTGCCCCCTTCCAGATTGGCCACCGGCACCTCCTCCTACCCCTCCTCAGTCACCTCCCCGACAACAAACGAGCCAGGTCTTGAGCTCTATGCAGAGAATTGAAGAGAAAGTGCACCATATTTACCTTGGCCAAACTAAGCAGCTTGCTGTCTTAGTGCAGAACGATATAGGCTATGGTGGTATTATCCTTTCCCTAGCTTGTCTCTGATGGCTTCTTCTTCCGAATGAAACTATTCTAACTCTGATTGAAGAGAGCAAGTAAGAACCTATGCTTATGTTCATTTTGAGGCAAATACACAATCTTCGCCAATTGCTTGGACTTCCACCTATGGGATTGGATGGCAGCGTCATGAACCTGCAGGATTGTACCAACGAGATCTATAATCGCTACTGCGAAATCCATGGCAGTATTATCCCTATTATGTGTCTACCTGATACAGAAGACAGCTTGCCTCTTATCCTAGCATGCCTACATCAACGGACTACCGGCGGCTTAGGGCTAGCCAATTGGTGGAAAGTCATGAGCACGGAGCTAGCTATTATTTTTGGCTTCTTTGTTGGCTGTGAAGAACGCTATGCCTTTCTAGTTCATGCTTAGAATAATATTCTTCTCATCATGACTGCAATCTCTTGTGGGATGTATCAATGCCCTAGTCCTGCAAATGCACCAACACGCCAAGCTTCGACAATGCAGCACCCTACTCAACAATCCCTTGAATCCGATACGGGCTCATGTGTGGACATGGATGACCAGTATTATCAATCTTGGGATGTCCAGAGCGAGCTAGAGAGTGATGTCAATGCAGACGCTCAAAGTCCATCGCCAACTCTATTGCCCGTTAAGCTCTCATCTCCTGGTCTTAGATCCCACTTATAACACTAACCATGCAAACCGAGATGATTTGCTCTTGTTCTTCTGATTTTCTCTCTACTCTCTTAGTATTAATAAATAGTTCTCTCTTATGTCTAAGTTAATTAAAATATACCACTCTTTAATTTCCTTTTTATTTATATATTAAATAAAACTCATTCCCTTAGAGCGTTTCTTGGTAATTGCGTAAAATCTACCTGCTTTGATTTATCCGCTAAATCCTGGGAAAGACTACGTCCTGTAGTATTCTCTCTTGTAGTATCCTAGATATGCCCAATATTTATTATATAACTAGCATGCCCCAATGACAATACTTTGACCCTCCTTCTGAATTAATATCCACTTGGATTTTTGTTCTAGTTCCAGCAGACTACGCTTCACGACACAGAGGACATGCTTTCTATCAAGAATAAAAATATTCATGTTAGGGCTTGCCGATATCAAGTTTGAACCTGGTACTACCTAGCTGTATAAAAATTATGTCAATAATTTCAAGTTCTCCTGGCGACGTGAGTGATGTCATTATTTTGAGCCTCTGGGTAATGAAAGATAATTTAAGAAGTTCGGGGGTATTTCCACAATACTCTGAAATCTTGGAACCAACGTGGGATTTATGGATGCTTTTATACAGAGTGCACAGGGGGGTCTTTGCGGGTCTGGCAGCGCATATTTGGAGGGGCGTGCAAACATTCAGCGTCATGACGCCCTGCATCTATAGCCATCCTTGTCTCAAGGGGCTTGCAACCCAAAAAACGCTAGCAGGCAAGTAGCGCTTTAAAAGACAGCTAACGCCCTGGTCCAACCTCAGTCCACAGAGAACAAACACCAAGATGAAAATACCCAACCTCCTCTCCTGCATGATACCGGTAGGCAAAATACGCTTGCACCTTGGGTATGAAGATCAGCTTCTGAAGCTCGTTATTCCATTCGTTGCCTTATACTATGGTTCTTCACCAGACTTGCCTAGCTTTCCAGGCTTGTGCAGAGAAGCAACCGATTATGGACTTGATGGATTCCTTGAACTCCTTTACTAACGCCTCGAACCCCGTCCAAGATCCCTTCGTTTACGCGACATGTCCCGACGCCGCACCCAACGCCTTCTAGCTTCTCTTGAGGATCTACGGTATACAACCAAGACTCGACAGGGTAAACAATTCGTTCAACTACAACTCGAGTCACCCAGCCTTGACCTCAACGAAGACGATGCCTTTTATTTGTTAGGAGGTATACCTACTTAAGGCAGACCTCACGATAAGTAACTTTGGATTGCGATCCTGGTGGGGATGCATTTAGGGGCAAAAGGATACTGCATTCAGGATGACTCTTCGGTTACTGAGATTGCCCGCAAACTTGCCATGTTCCTGCGGGAGGACTAGCAAGCCCTATGAGATACTCCCTGGCCCTCTTGTATTAGTTTATTTACATCTGTAGCATTAGATGAAACACTGATTGAGGGTACGGATGAAATTCATGTTTTATAGGCATATATGGTCAGCATAATAATGTTCTCTCCCTTATTGACTCTACCTTGACTCTTGACTCTTCTGACTCTAATTAATATAAAAACTAAGTTGCCTTAGTAAGAGTGCCAGTCCTTGTAATACTTCCCATTGCAGTAACCTATGATATGAGTTAGACTGCCGTCTGAATACTATGCTCTAATGATGGTATCGCGCCTATCAGCCCTCTGCATTGTCACGAATTCCCAACCAGAGTTTCTCTTTAGGGTATTTTGGTTGTCTGATACTTGATATATTTTATTAGGAATGTTGTCGATTGTAATGCCTATAAGCTTGAACTGAGATACCAGACTTAAAATCGCTAGATGCATTAGTGGGTGTTTTTACGAGTGGAGGGTCAGCCTTACCTAACTCTCGATATATTACAGATGAAATGAAAGCCATGGTGGTATACGTGATAAGGAAATAATGAATTTGATCTTGCTTTGAGAAGGAAAGTGCGGGAGGGGACTCAGGATAATGCCCGGCTTAAATATTTGGGGGAAGGAGATGAAGGAATATGTAAGTGCTTGGCGCTATACGCTTACGACTCCTGGGTACAGGGTCGGCATAGATGCAGCCTGCAGTATATGCACCGCCAAATCATCCAGTGGGGGCCTGAGCGATAGTGTTGGCAGATTTACTGAACTAAACTGTTGTCTGACTTGATAATTCGGAACTTGTGTGCACAAGCGTTAATCACCTTAGTATAGCTTATTATAGTTAGGCACACATGTAGGTTACAGTCTGTGCACTTCTAGATCATATAGTGAGAGCTAGAGTTCCCCTGGACTGTAGTGTACTGGTGTTTGTGATCGCAAAAGTTGGGCATGTTGAGAAGGAGATAAAGGACATTTACAAATTACTCCAAGGAATAATTGTCCAGACGATCTTGAGTATAAATATTTCTCAGATTAGAAGCTATAGATAATAACCTAGAGAATTTAATGCTGTCCCAACACCCTGAAAAAGCTTGCATAAGAAATAAAAGTTATGATATGAGTTTATTTGCAAGGGTCTAAGATAATGAAGGGGCGTGTAAAAGTTGTCAGCAGCTTCGTGTTACGCTATAATCCTCTCCTACCCGGCTATTCCTTTCGTAGATCATTGCTAGCACCTTGATGACAGGGCATACAGCAGATGTATCCTCTTTCTGAAATGGCTTGCCTGTTGCCTGCCAATGGCGTCTCTGACGCGTGTTGGCATCTTGCAATAAGATAACACCATTAACATCTTTCCACTGGGGGTCTAGGTCCAAATGGTAGTCACCATATAGATTATTGAAGCAGTGATTAATATCAGAAAAACCCCACTGCAAAATGAATGAAGATACTGATTGAGGCTTCCTAACAATTCTAACGCATAGATTGGGAGCAGCCTGTAGAGGAATTGGAGGTTCTTTGCTGTGTAATGATTGAGAGCTTGTTTTGGAGTGTCTGAAAGTGGTAATAAATGTAGTAAGAATGTTGAATATGATAAGGAGGTAGTTAATGAGAGCCTGCATGGCGGTATCGATGCTGTCAGTCGTCATGATGGTCTAGGTCTTGGTGGAGGCTTTGGACAACCTGTTGTGTCGTATGTGCCGCGACCCGAGTCTTGCTGGGTCTCAGAAGAGATCATGAAGTGGCTGTTCAGAAAGGGAGGCTGAGCGCTTTGCGAACCAGTGTCGGTGAGGCCTGCAAGTAGTTGCCTCGCCGGGTTGCACATTCCTTTAAGTATTGATATGCTCTACAGGTTCAAGGATGATATGCTTGCTTCTTTCAGTTCTGAACTCGTAACACATGCAATATTCCTGGGTGGGTGACAGCACCAACAGCGATTAATGCGATCGCTTCTTAAACACACGCCCCCATTATAGCGCCGGAATGTGCGGCAGCAGCCCCGAGCGGAGATGGGCACAAGGGGCATCCAGGTTCTTAGCGCGTAAAGCTAGTCCAAAAGAAACGATACCCGAATCGCTGAACTTGGTATAGTTCACGCTTATCTTTTTCTATCTCGCCTTGGCCACTTGCCTACCGTTTGGCCGACCGATCGAGTTCAGGAGGCATGACTGCAGCCAAGCTGTGCCGTGTACTAGGGTCTATGTATGGGTCTGGATTTGGCATCCTATAGCGCCTGGGAAAACGCGGATGCAACCAACAAGAGCTGGAGAGCCAGGCCCTGGCATCCTTCGACTTCCCGCTAGTACATAGCAAATCTTGACCTTCCTCATACCTCCTGTCATCCGTAGATATTGAACTTGTTTCTCGTTATCTCTTCTCTCCTGTGAAACTGGCTAGCGAAACTTAAATAGCACAACAGTTTCTCACTTCCTTTAGCAGCGCATTGCTCGCACTTCTGTTATGCAAC
The DNA here is from genome assembly GCA_022627125.1 of Fusarium chuoi. Lineage (NCBI taxonomy): Eukaryota > Fungi > Ascomycota > Sordariomycetes > Hypocreales > Nectriaceae > Fusarium > Fusarium chuoi. The sequence continues at coordinate 98,619 of JAJALE010000865.1, read as the reverse complement.
TACTTTGAACATCATGTCCAAGCCGCAGCATCCCGAGGTTTGTACAACCTAATTCGCCAAGGTATGGAGCTAATAGCCCCGCAGTTCCCACAGGAACAACGCAAAGACAGCCTTCCATGCACCGAGGAAGATGACATACTTTGGATGCGAACTCGCGATAGCAACGTGGGGTTGAAGGCAAAAACTCTCAGGCAAAAACAAACAGAGAGAGAGCCAGCAGCGAAGGGTCAGGGATGGAGAAAATTGAACGCATAGATCAATCTTAGCTAAAAAGAACCAAGTACCCACATTGTTGTGGGTTTTGTACATATGCTCTGGCGAATCATTCGTGTGCTTGGGTCGCCATCGCTAGTCCAGATTGGACGATCCCGACATAGACAATATAGGCTTAGCGTCAGGAAATTTCACACTTGACACAACTTCAGGAACTTGACATGGACCTAATTGTCTCAATCACATACAATCGTTCTGATGGATCCCAGAATACCAGAAATACCTCCAACAGAGGATGAACTACATTTCGTGTTTGAAGACCCTCTCCAGCCGACCTCAGTCAAGGGGCAACAACAGCCTGTATACACGATACCTCCGACTGAAGAGCAGTGGCGAAGCTGTAGGCTGTCATCTGGACTGGCTAACCCCCAGACTATGCTGAATAAAATAAGGAACTTGGAAAGTTTGTATCAACGTGATTTGAAAAACTGGGAAAAAATTATTGTTGTTGCTGTGGCGGCGGTCGACTTGGACAGAGAGCAAAACGAGGACAAGTTGAAGTACGGCAAGGCTTATGACAGCCGTCTGAGTTCCATCACCTACCGCAAAGACAGAGCTGCAGTGCTTAACTTGATAAAGCTCCTTGATCGAATTTACAACAGCTTAGAACACCGGGCCTTTGAACTTTTGGTAATTTGGGGTTCGTATATATACCACCTCTCCCAACTGGCGGTCTTATTCACACTTTTGTTAGATATACCTTTAACAAAGCTCCGTAAATGGACGTCAAGGACCTTCGACGAGTTTTTGTCTGGCCTGCCAGAAATTTCCTTTAGGCCCATGAAAGAGGAGCAAGCTTCTCTAGCCCTTTATATTCCCTTTCTAGTCCATCTACTACGACCTCAATATACCTTGGATATTATTCAGAAGGCCCTCAAGACGAGAACTCTAACCCAGCGGGACTTGGATCGATTCAAAGAAAGTTATAGAACTCGCCAATGCCCGCCTACCCTTCTCAGTACTTTGGGTAACTTCCGGACTCCACATTGCAAACTCGACGCGACTTCATCGCAGCCGTCACAACAGCTGCTAACCTCAAATGAAGATGACCCCGAGTTAAAAGGCGCTCTCCACCTCGACAAGATGTTTCCGGTTGTTATTAACATACATATTGAGGGCTATACTACGTTTAATATCTCACAAGAATTGCGGCGAAATGCATCACAGGCCCATAAGAAACAAGAACTTTGCAACAAGATCGAGCGAAAGAATACCTGCATGTCTCAATATGAGTGGTCCGACAGATTCCACTTGCCTGTAGCTAATCAGGCTATTGATGATTTGGTACGTATTTTTAGAACGAAATCCTCGGGAACAAGACTAAGTTAAATAGGTGCACGCCGGGATCTTACAACAAACCGATGTCCTAAGGCAAAAGGCCTACCTCCAACATCGCGGCCACCTCCGGGTTGAGACCGATAGTTTACAAATAATCATACCGACCACACCACCAGAAGAGTTCTCATATGTATCGTTAAGTAGCTCAGAGTTCAGCACCTCAAAGTTCGAACATAGGATTGCTTGGAGGGCTGACCGAGGGCTACTACTCAGACGAGGTACCATGCTATCAACTGAAGGGAACATATTCTTCATTTCAATTGTTATGCCACTGAGCCCAGAGCAAGATTAAATGCTGATCGCTATAATACAATCCTCGCACTTGTCACTTGGAATTGACCTTTCCCTCTGTTGGTTTATACACGTCGTCGTTCGTCTTGATTTCATCAGAAGTGACAACTTCTGTCTCATTGGGCTGATTTACTGGGGAGAATTAGGTTCCAGTAAGATAAAGACACAATATTCTTACCTTGCCCTGACTGTCCACTACCTGCCGTATGGTCCATAATTGGTGATAGGCTCTAGGTCCGTGATGTATTTAATAAGAATGGCGAACGACATAAGCATGATGCATGTCAGACATTTATATACAGCTGGAGTTGGTTTCAGCTGGATATGGTATTGATATCGACAGCCAGAACTGTGGCCGGCAGGCCTAGAAGTCTACGTGACGCAACGCAATTCATATCGATGTACCGTGAAAAGGACATGCGTGTTTTCTTCCCCGCCAGCTTCCTGGCCGCCTGGTCTACATAACTGGCCCGGATGAGACCCGTCTCAGGATTGTTGGTAGAGGTGTACATTGCATTAGGGATTGACGCCATATAAAATGCGTATGTTCGCTTCACTTACATCCTAGGGGCTGCATAACGCGAGCCGTTCATCTGATAAATCACCCTCAGGCGGACTTGGATCTAAAGCGTTTGACATGCTGTCTTGACGTATTGATGCATTTGATTGATGGTCCGTTTGGGCTCTTAGGCAAAGAACGATTACATCTTATACGTCGTGGAGACTTGTTATTTAGAGAACTCAGCAGGTTCGCGTGGTTTACAAATTTGCCCTGACTTTGATCTACTGTTATCATAACTTCTTTTACTGTTATAACTTGCTACATTGACGGGCATTGGCTAGCTTTGCTAGCCCCTACTGCACTGGGCCCAGACTAAAATTACACATTTAACTAAAATTACACATTTGACTAGAATTACATATTTAACTAAAGTTACACATTTAACTAAAATTACACACTTAACTAAAATTACATATTGAACTAAAGTTACACACTTAACTAAAATTACACATTGAACTAAAGTTACGTGTTGAATTTAGACCTCCACTATATTGCATAAAGGCGTACTTTGAGGCGCTGATGGCCTGCGTCTGTCCGAGTAATTTGATTGGTTATTTTTAAATATGGCGCATCATATGAACGATGACGTTCACGAGTGCGGGGTAGTCAGTTCATTAAAACTTAGAATCAGCAACCACCAAAAATGACAATTGAGGCAACAGAATCCACAGTCTTTTGCGATGTGTGCTCGCAGAATATAAGTTTCTCTGAACTTCAAGTTCATATCAACCTACATGCAGTAAGAAAAGCCCGCAACAAGACGATTCATTTTAATGTATACCTTCTAGTCACAATTACATTCGTTACGTCAAAAGCATGAGAACGCGAAGCGTGAACAAAAGAAACCTCGGCGTAGGAAACTTCAACCCACAGATGTTCCATGCTCTGTATGCGGCAAGTCGTTCCGAAACAAAAACCACCGCGAGCTACATGAGGACGGACGTAAGCATCAAGCCCATCAGATTATTTAGCGAAATAACGATTATAGACTTTTTATATGACTACACATGCGATTACTGCCATACATCTTTCAAGAAAGCGAAGTTCCACAGCGTGATATCCCATAGCTGTGTAATAACGCCGAAGGCACGAATACCATACCGAGATCAACTGAGAAAACGAGAACGGCAAAAGAGAACCATTCAGGTCCATAATCCAGAGTCTAATCAGGCTAACCCTTCAAGTACCACTGAAACAGCAACTACGACAGAAACAATACATCAATCCAGCACAAAAGGGACACCTTCCAACCACAACACTGAACGCGAGACTGAGTTGCTCAAAGAGGGACAGCCAATCGAGGGTGAAGCGTTTTCACACATCGATATCGACGCTCTCGATATATCCACGCAGCTAGCACGTCCTTGGGATAATCCTCAACCTCTTTTGTGGTCTCTCGTTGGCTAGCAGTCGGTAATCATGTCATGAAGGAGTTTGAGAGCCAGTCTGTGTTGACTGGAAGACATATCCTGTTGCCAACCCACTAGAAACCATGAATGCGAGCCGTGGATGGACGATTAGCCTTGATATTATTAGAAGCACATCATCCAATAGCACTCTAGACTTACATGCCACCCGCCTCCATTTCCACCAGGTGTTCTTCAAGTTTCTTCACGTGCTTTAAAAAGGAGTAGGGAATGTGGACCAAGCCGTTCGATGATCCAGCTCCTTTGTTAGCCCCTATGTGGGATTTATGAGAAAACTCAAGATTTGTTGCGGGATGCCACATATAAATGACAATCTTGTCATCTTGGTCCGTATCTATCGTGGATGCGTAGAACTTTCCAGGATCGGCGCCGAGGGTAAACCAGAAGCGAAAACTACCAGCAAGGAAAGGCTGGACGATTTTGTGAGCACGCTGGAGAAGTTAGTTTCAAAACTTGACTAGAACTCGCATACGTACTTCATCTTTTTCGACCAACTTGACAAACTCAGACATACCATCACGCGTAAGAGCCTGACCACCTAAACTCTTGGCCAAGCTCCCGATTGTGGCATTTTCTTGATAATAAATACCATGCTCCCGATAGAATGCGAGAGCATTTTCTGGGGTGATATCTGAGGAGATGCAGGTCGATTTAAATAAAGCCATGGCGGCTAGAGCAAGCAAAAATATGAGGCACAATATCGCGAGGTCGATTATGCCTGACGTCGGAGAAAGCAGGCGACGTTGTTGTGGAGCAACAAGCGCGGGGCTCTATTTATTATGCAATTAAGCGAGTTTTGTCACCCGACCAGTGCGCCCAACATAAAGACAACACCCAAAGGCAAACTGTCAACACCTCACGTTCAAACTTTTCAACCTTGAGAATCATAAACAATGTCCGAATCTTGCCAATATTGTGACGAAGGCATGACAAAATCTGGCCAAGTATGCCCCGTTTGCGGGGTAAAGAAGTAGCATGTGTGAGTCAAGCATGCGCCATGGAAACATTCTCCTAATAAAATGCAGGTCTACATGAGAGCGGCGTTAGTACTGGGGCATGATAATAGTAGCACGGCAGAGGAAGATGTTTAGCACGGAGACTGGAGAGGCTGGTTGATATATATTGAGTCTATTGATAACGACTTGTTGTTTTCTATACTGTAGCTAAACCCGACCGGGATATGGAGGTTTGCGACGTTAACTTTTGAATTGACGTCAGGTAATCAACTTCCGTGATGCATCTTTAGGTAAGCAATATCATCAGCATAATTTAGCCGAGAATGTAACTTTACCCGTGGCTCGAGCCGGGGGATGGCCAACGAGGCAAGCTTAGTTGCGCACAAAAAGCTGGGATAATCTTAAATGCTAGCAAATTTGGTTAGCAAATGTTAGGTTTGATGTATCTATGTAATTTTAATCTGTTTAATGTGTAATTTTAGTCTAAGATGCAATTTTAGTTAGATATATAACTTTAGTTAAATGTGTAACTTTAGTTAAATGTGTATCGAGCTAAAATCACACATTGAGCTAAAATCACACACACTCCCCGCATCTTTTCACAGACGACTAGGGTCACTTAATTTCCAGCCTGTTGGACTAAGTCTACTACATAGATCTTCAATCTGCCAAAGTGCTAACCAAACTTGGATATTAACGCTATGATTAGGCGCAAGACCCAAGTCGACTTGATTTGTGACCAGGCCAGACCAGCTGCATCGCGAGAGCTTATCAGCATGCGAGCTCACTCTACGCACGACTCCCTGCAACTAACAACCCATTCATGGCTAAGCCACAGCTCTACTTTATCACATCGAACCTTTCCCCATTTGGGTCCTATGGTATACTGGACCATATTGTGGTTACACTGCATCCTGTAATGCACCTCAAGTAAGCAGCGGGTGGCTGCCTTGCGCATTTAGACATACACCCCGTCCTGTATACTTGCTTACAGCCATAATATGCACCCATGGGTCATGAAACCGACTTGATTTGTGACCAGATCAAGGCAGCTGTATCGTGAGGGCTTATCAGCATGTGAACTCACTCTACGCACGCTGCCCTCAACTAGAAAATGTCTATAGAAGACAGGCAAAAGTGCATTTGATAATTCTATAAATACCTGTGCATTGCCCAGGTCAGCTTACATCTTTTCAACCACAGTCCTCACACTTCAAGCAACCAATCGCTATCCCATCAGAAATTCAATACTTCCACTTCAAATCTTCATCATGGTTAGGTGCAGCAAATGCGAATACAATAACGTATCAGGTGCGACAAAGTGCGCACAGTGCGGTGCAGATATCGCAATGGCAATGAAGACACTGACAGGGGCTGAAATGATGCAAAGCAACAGTAGGCCAGCATTTACATATCCTTCTGGGCAGGTATTAACTATATCTTCTGTCAGGCAAAGGATTTAACGCTCTACTTGGGGATACTGCTTGGGATATATAAATCTCTCAACCTATTTCAATGTTACTGTGACGAGCAAAGGGCTGCTACTCTTTTTTCCCACAGGGTTTTTAATGAGGGCAGCAGGAGTTTGGAGTTAATTTGTTTTGTTATTCATAATCTCTTGGTAGATTTATGCAGCTGTATATATAAATAAAGTACTGATATACGCATATAAAAAGAATATATTAATAACCTAGCGAATGCAAGTAATGGGTTGTTATAAATAATATATAGTAATAGTTCTCTACAATTAACTTAAACACATTCTTAGACTCTTGTTTTATCTTCAACTAAGAAAACCCCAGACGCAACAGACCAAACCACTACAATTATTCTCTTCTTCAACGGAAACATGGAAAGCTTCTTTGATACACCTATTCCTAGAGACATGGTCTTTTCTAACGCCCCCGATTGCCGCACTCGGCGCGAAGCTACGCGCCATTACCTCGATCACGCCCATTTTACTGAACCGCAGCCCGATGTGCCTGGGAAGATATTGCATCACATAGCACATCCATTCTCTATGAGATCAGTTACAGACCGACAAATAACCCTCCAGAATAATGGCACTATCTGTAAATCTACGAGAATTGGTCGATCAGATCTGGATGTCGAGAAGAACCACCTTGAACTGGTTGCAATAAACACATCAGTTCCAGTTCCCAGAGTCCGTCAATACTACGTATCTAAGGAGTTTGAGCATCTGGTAATGGATAATATGCCCGGATTGACACTCGAAAAAGTCTGGCCAGACCTGTCTCACCCTGAACGCGAATCTATTGCCGATCAAGTGGTGTTGTTAGTTCAACAACTTCGGGAACTACGCTCTACCCATATCAACACAGCTCTGCTTTTCAGGAAGCCCGTTCGATATGGCATCCGCGATGCAACAGATCTGAATCTAGAGAGAATCAAGCCTTACCTGTCAAATGAGCATATCGTGTCGTATATCAAACAGAGGACCATAGCAATGGAGGGGCAGTCAGCCGTTTTCACGCATGGGGATCTGGATTGGAGCAATATACTGATACTTGATAGGAGAGTTTGTGGACTAATAGATATGGAAAGCAGCGGCTACTTCCCTCAGTATTGGGAGTGGATGATGGTCAAGAGATTATCATACAGACAGCGTGAAGATTCTTGGTTTGGCCTCCTTGAAAAGCGGTTGAGAACACAAGACTGGCAGGGAATGTGGGAGGTTGAGCAACTTATTATGGCACTGGATGAATTTTCTCAATGGGACTTGACTCCAGCCGGGCGGGCAATGAATCAAGCTAGAGGTTGGGCTGAGGTGATGAGAATCCTCGGACCAGATGTCGGGAGGCCGCCAGTAGTGCACTACGAGATGGAGGCTGAACACCCTTGGTGGCTCATTACGGCAGCTCATGGTGAGTTGAAGGATTAATTAGGTATTCAGATCTTAGTATACTAATGTTTCATTGTGCCTCTTTCTATCTAAGTAACGCTTTCTAGTCGCAACGTCATGAATCTGGCTCCATTTTCAAAATTGGATGTGCGATAATCCGAGAAACCCTGCTTGGAAGAACCTCGACGAGTATGTAAGATCGGCGGTAATCTGTTGGTAACAACCATAGCCAGTAACCACAGTGAAATCCGTTTGTCGTGTCATTATCTATGCTTCTTGTGTGACATGATATCCCAATGCTGCTTCACGCCGCTCTCTGTGCGATTTAAACTATTTGCAATCTGATAGTCTGATGGCATGCCTCCGGTCCTCTTCTGGGTGCCTTTGAGTGCCCGAAGAAGCTTCTCTTCCTCTTTAGTCCACCTACGACGTTGAGTACTTTGTTGGGAACTTTGAGGCTGTGAGATAGTGACCATGCTTTTGTTGTCACTGTCATCAAAGCTGGAGCCGGTGCTTGAGCTATCGTCGCCGGTAACATCGCCCACTCCGTCCACGGCCACCTGTATGGTGTCAGACATAGACTGGACGCTGACATCAAGTATCAGGCTATGTGGTTGGTCCTGTTTCAGCTTGGCTAATAGGTTCGAGATCATGTTCTGGATGTCAAGCAACGTAGAAACAGCTTCCTCTGATGAAATCGATATAAGCCTTGGTCGTTTCGATGATTTGCAGATCTCCGAGTTGGACGGCTGAGAGTCACTAATTGTGGCGCTGTCGGAAAACGATCGCTTTGTTGACGAGGATGCAGCATCTTGAGCCGGTGTTTTCTCGGCCGAGCTGGGCTCTGAAATGCTAGGCTCCGTGGCGCTGGGCCTCATGATGCTCCCCTCTATGGTACTTGCTGCAGAAGCAAGGAAGCGCAACCCCTGGATATCCTGGCTGAGAAACCTACTGCTCGAGTCAGGTATCATAGTGGAGAAATCCTGCGCGCCGTCTTTGTTGTCAACAAAGGAGTCTAATAGTTATTAGCCATTTTCTTACGGACTACAATTTCAGAGTATTTACCTTCATTTCTCCAAGTGGAGGCTTGTTCTTGATAAATGGGCGGTGTTCTATAGCTGATGTACTGATGCTTGAGGCAGTTGATGGAATGCTTTTGACATATGTTGATAAAGCGTGCTCGACCGGACTAATCCCTCTATCGCTCTGCTCCGCAGAAACTGTCATAAGTGCCGGAGTACCTGAAGCAGTCACATCAAAAGCGCTTTCCCTAATGTTCAACTCAGAGGTTGAAGGCGTTGAGGCAATCGCCGCCAGAAGCTTTTGGCTTAGCTCGTCATCCTCGTATCCATAGTCTTGATAGCTGGCGTCTTTGGCATCAATGGCAGAGTCTAGGAGAAGTCAGTAGCGTTCGTTGATATCAAGAATATGAGTTATCCTGACCTGTGTAAGATAGCGGATTTCCTGAGGTCGGTGTATAGGCGCTTGAGACAGTGGTGTCTTTGGCAGAACATAATTCCAAGCATTCTTCGGGAGAAGGATAACCGTAATAAGGGTCTTGGGTTTTATCGGTATTGGTTAATAGAAGAAGCTCATCGTCGACCCAAGAGCCTTTATGGCCAGCTACCAAGGATTGTAGAGGGAGACTGCCAATAGATGTAGTGCTTATCGGAGGGACCGTCGAGCGTCCTGCCGAGCGCTTTTGCTGTCTCTGCTTGGCTTGCCGCTGGTGTTGCACAGGATCATATGGCTTGAATTTGAGGGCCATCTTGATGAATGACGGGGTCCTTATGTGAATGAATAATGTACTCGATAATCGCAAAGCAAAGACATTGTGAGGAGAACAAGAGGTTGAAAGGCCAGGTTGGGAGAAGACCCTCGATTTATACCCCAGGCTCAACCTCCTGCCCCGTGGCGCTATTAGCGAAGCGGGAGGCGGATAAGCTGAAAAGTGCGGTTCGGGAAACACAATTATGCCAAGATGAAATATCATTCGAAGCTTGTCGGATGTCTTGAATCATGGGATTGGTCCCTGCCCCTGTCGCCAGTCTGCTGGTCAGATGTTATCCCAGGAAAAGGAAGGTATAAACGCCTTGGCCTCATTTGCGCATACAACCCGAGGCTAAAAATGATCAGGAGGCCACATGAATGAGCCTTTATTGGCGAAGTTGACCGGAAGTGACCCCATCCGAAGGCTTATGCGGCGTGACGGCCGGAGGGCAGACCATGCTCGCCTCCAGCTACGTACACTTATGTGATGTGATGGCCTGGAAGTAGGCGTCTGTAGTCTGTTGGTCAGACCATCTGTAGCCGTTGCCGTCTCACGAGCAGGCATAATACGAGGTCGTAGAAGATCAGGAGGCCATCTGAATCACTCCTTATCGGCGGGATCAACCGGAAGCGAGCCCATCCGGATGCTTATGCAGTGTGATGGCCTTGACCGTTATAGCTGCGTTCCAAGCCTGCAGAGGTGAGGCCAACAGGAACTCGAATTGCCAGATCGAGTAAATACCAGTGACCAAACGACCCATATCTTGCTGATGAGGGAATTTCCGAAGGTCTAGACCATGCGCTGTGTTGCGACTTCACACCGCATCGCCTGAATTCCCTCAAGACAGACTTGGATGCCTATACTTCCTCAACCAGGCTACGACACGTCACCTCGGCCGTCGTGGCCAAGGCAGACTATCCTCATGACCATTGAGGTCGATGTAACAAGGCCAGAGCCGTCTCAATCAGACCACGACACGTCATCTCAACCATTATGGCTAAGGCAGACTTGCCTAAAACTTGAGGAGATTGGACTATGACATCCAACTCTGCGGTAAGGATCGGAGTTCCTTATCCAAAAGGGGCAATTTGAGCGCCGCTGATGAAGGCAATTTTGTATTGCCAAGGCGTACTGGCAGGGAGGTATGAATGACATGGCCCAAGTCTTAGCCATGCTTATCATAATGCAGGCGTTAGACGAGTGCTTAGCATGCCCTCTTTAGGGACTCGAACAATCCATTCAGGCAGCCGCTCTTTTAGGAGGGCATGAAACAATGGACTACTTTATTGACTTAAGTGTGCGGGGATATGGGCTGCTATTGTCTTTGGTGCTGCAAGAGGTAATTGGCATTACTGATATTGGCAATTCGAGCGATCCTTTGAAGACAGGAACAGGGGGCTGATGGAGGCTGGAGTGGTTGTGAGGCGACTAGTAGGTATAGATGGCAGGAAAACAGGAAAAAGTCCAGCAGCGAAGTTAAAAGGCAAGAGCTTATGGACTATAGCCCGCGAGTCTGTAAGATGAGCCTCTCTGGCTGTTGTAAAGTGGACGCAGAGAATGCTGTTTGCAGACGGCAAGAAGAGATGTCGTTATTGAGGGAACACGTGATGAGTGAGAAATAAAGGGAGATAGTCGGGGGTACTTAGAGACTTGAAAGGTACATTGCGCGATAAGGTGGGCGGCTAGCTTCTTTATAAGCGCTGGAAAAGCGGCACCAGGTGGCGTGGCATAGAATTTCCAATTTGGGCAAGTAACGAGAATAGGGGTGTAGGCTGATAATTTCCTGATATAGGCAAGCCGTAGCATAAAATACCTTATATTATATTATATTAAAAAATAAGTATTTTATTATATTATCTTCTTATTTAAAACCTAATTAGCTATACCTTATATATTGCTATAAAGATATTTTAACTTTTTAATACTTAAAGTTTAATTATTTTTATAAATAAGTAATAAATAGCTATTTATTTATATAGCTTTAAAGCTAATTCTTAAAATATTTAGCTTTTTAACTAAAAGTAAAATTTTAAGTAATAATAAAGGTAATGAGTATTTTATCTATATATATTTTTTTAATATTCTTTACCTTTATAGCCTTAAGGCTAAAGCCCCTTTTTAACCCCTTAACCCTATTACAGAAACTCTAGATAATTTCTATTTTCTGCTGATATTCTAGCATTTTGAGCGTTGCTAATACCTCACGTGTTATGATGAGGCCAAGATCATCCGAGCGGTCTGTATTGAACAGTCCGACACGGCGGAACTTAACAGGGGGTTTTGGCACTGTGAAACCAGAATTAAGCCTACCACTTGATTGGTTAAAGCTTTTACAGGATACAAAGGATGGGCCGAAAGAATAGCGTGATTTGACCTATGATCATGAGCATGATGGTAGTCAGAGGAGATATCGCAGCCAAGGGTCGACGAGCCAAGTCGAATAGAAGAGTTATCCTTAGTACCAGACTCCCCAAGGACAGAGAGGGCACCTTTCAAACGTAGCGAGGGGTTCGAACTTTGACTGGAAGATTCTGCCAACATGTTGCTATGATTTATCTCGACTATCTCGACTAAACACTTCCAGCTGATAGGAACAGGTGTCGTTTCTATTGTCCCATCTAGCGATGCCCATGACCACGATGGTACTTAACTTTGCGGAAAGGAACGGCCAGGATTAGGCGTGGAGACACGCCAGAGGAGCTGCTCAACGATTCTAGAATGCCACATTCCGGAGGCGTATTTGTCCCCGGTTGCACTGGCAAAAACTTGGGCAACTCCAGAAAGCCGCTGAGATCTGTGGCTGAGAGCTTAATCCAGCCGAGAGAACCTAGCCTTCTCTGCCCTAACTGTAGAGTGGTCCACACGATGCAACAAATGAGGCAGTTTTGTTCGACAGCTTTTCTGAGAGAATTCTGAGAACCATGGACAATCTTGTCTACAAAATCTTCCGTCTCAAAGAGACTGTCGAGGACATTTCTACAAGAAGTACACAGTTCAGCCGAGTGGCACTTGGTACCTAACGGTATTTTGATGAGCGACATGACAGTAAAATCAGACGAGGATTTCGATGGCTTTGGCGATGGCTGTATATGCTAAAAGCCCTCAAACCAGTAGTGACCGTGCGTTTCGAGGATATGTGAAAATCAAAACTTCCTCGCCATCAGCCCATCAGGCTGTGCTTCAGCGTGGCCGGTCAGGTGTGACAGTGTTGTTGTTCTGCGGGCGGGCGGGCGACCGGTCAGGCCGAAAGCAGCCGAATGCATAACGTGTGAGTAGCTAGTGGCCGGACATCTGTGCTCAGCCTATCGCCGCTCTCGGTGTTGAAAACAGAATATGATAACCCGCCAACCCTTTTCCAGCGCACCTCATCGCGACTTTCATCAGCAGCTACCATTTCTCGACACGACTCTTGCAAAAAACAACCAAGGTGAGAATGCCATTAATCACCCAGACCTCGGCTCCGACTAGGCGTAGTACTGATAAAGCACAGCGCGGTTCGCAATGTGTCAAAGAAAGCAACATTACGGCAAATTTCTGGCATGCGGTCATCCCTACGACGAGGTTCGTGTGACCAAACCGTGCGATGCCATAGGCTCGACAGCTTGCTCGAATGTGCCAGTGAAGCGGAGCACAGGAGCAACCGATATATCGGATTATTGCGACTACTGTCAATCTTTAGGGTATCAAAAGGCAGTGGCATGAGCTGTAATGCTATTCAAGCAATGGACGAGAAGAGGGATAATCTAGGCAGGATTAACATGTAATTTATTGAAGCTTATATTGAAGCTCACAGCAAGCGGTAGCACTGAGATATCTACAATCTGCAAATCGTTTATTTTATTGGCAGGTAGTAATGATCTGGCTGTTTACGCTGAGGCTGACTGCATGCACTTCTGCCTGTTATCCTGCAGGCCCTTGAATGGTTATACATAGGCCCATATCGCCCGCTTACCATGATCAACAAAAATACGTTAGAAGCTGAGCAACCACTACGGCAGTCATGTGGGTATTGTCATACCCTTGATGCACATCGCGATAAGTGATACATGCAGAATGCTAAGAGACCGGGCGTAAGCAACCTTCCGTGTGTTCCTTTAATTGGTCTTACTTTTCCTTGCCAATAGCGGCATGAAAATGAGCTGGAAGCGGGAAAAGGAGTTCAAATGAGGTGGAGTTCCTTCAAAAATACCAAACATCTCCCCCAGCACCTTTCTTTTATATCTCAGCCACATCAATCCGAGCGGTCTAGATTGTATACATGTCAGACACTCTGAACTCATATTATCAGCAAGTCGCAGTGCTCACGGGTACGGTCATAGCCATATCCACTAGCATTGCGACTTGGTGGAATGCATATTCTTCCCATTCCCGGGCCGGAGAGGGAAGTCAGGCTGTATGTGCAATATTTACTTGATACTCCAACTTCCGTTCCACCCTTATCGCAATTGTTCTCATTACAGCCTTTAACATCGAGTAGCAGTATTGTTTTCAACAATACCAGATATGCGAAAGAGATAAAGCGGACAAGGAGGCACAAATCCGCGATTTGCAGTGGAAAATCAGGGACCTGGAATCTAAGTTAAACCGACGCTGAAACGGCTTAATGTGGCATGGGGCGACAACACTGCCTCGTAACCCGATATAGCGGGTGCCCAGTGGGCTCATGTTGGCAACATGCAAATCTCATGTTTTTGGGTTAATACATTTGAAGAATGGGTCAAACGGCTGTCGCGACGGATTATAAGTCTATTTATGCTTAATTGAACAGAAAGACCACATCATGAGACCGAAATAATGGCCTTCGGAGTTCCGGCCTGCCCATTTTTGCTGCGCAAAGACGCATTTCGAGACCCCGCACTGTAGGCTGTGCTGACGATGATATGAGTGGGCTGACATATTAGGCTTCAATCCCATTCATCTCAAGAGCCTTACCGTATAATAAGAACCGGATGTCAGACTGAATGTGCCAAGAAAAATAATTATTAAATAACCTTTATATCTTTTGCTACCATGACATCGCAAGACTCACCAGCCAGTTTCGGAGTACTCGGCGTCGAGCCGCCAGTACTCTCTATTTCTTCATCGCCTTATTCCATCGTCTTTGAATGGGCGGCATTACTACCATTAGTCATTTATCTCTCCAGCAGCCGACTACCACATAGGCTAGTCGGCCAAGCTGCATTAAGTGGTTATGTACCCGTCGCACTATTCCCTCGCTTGGGAGTCATAGCAACCATAGCCGATTTCCTCCAACAAGGCCAGGAGTTCTTGGATCGTGCATCTTCTGGAAATGACCTTCGTAGGAAGGTCTGGGACGTCAACTGGGGGAGCATATTCCCTTGCGCCAACGGAGCAGTCGCCGCCATGCTCAGCGCCTACGCACTCCGCAAAGTCAACGTTCAAAAGGTACCAGAAGAAGTCGAGCAGATCGCTGGGTCTAAGGGAGGATATAAGCCTCTAAAGCCCAACAGCCCATTTCGTCGGTACCAGAAGCTTCACATCCTGCGCTTTTCTGAGACTACGAAAAAGATCAGCCATGCCCGATACCTTTGGTCTGGCCTCCCAACTATGCTTGAATTCCTTCTACCCTTGGGCCTTTCCGGGGCCAGTGTTATCTGTTTTCTATGTGGGCTCTATGGGACTGGTGTCGCAATGCTACTTGCCGTTATTTTACGTATAAGCCGACATCTTATGGTTATCGAGCGACCAGATGGGTACCTCAAAAACAATGAGGTTGGTCTCCCGGGTTGTATGTTGGTGGCTCTGAATGAGAATGCTTCGACATGGTATCTATATATCGGCTCACGTGGAATCATTGATACCATGCTTAACAAGACCATGGTCCAATCGGTTCACTCTCCGCTGGGTATCTGGCATGCTTACGCCCTACGAGCTCTGGAGGCACTGCAAATCCTCGTCATGACCTATGTTGCAGCTCAAAAAGGTTGGGATGGTGTTGCACTTCTATCGCTGGTTGTTGTTTCTTCTACCCTGGACTCTATAGCCTATAGTGATGACCGTTTGGCATCCCAGTGGCTTAAGCGAGAAGGCGTAAAGGTCGACGCCACTACTCTCGAGTTTAGTGGTCGAACGCCTATGATTGGAACGATCCAGACTTTGGGCAACCAAAGATCGACGACGTGGATGGATGGAATCATTGCCCCTTCCACTCGCCGTGATGCATGGCTTCGGAGGCTTTCATTTGATGGGAAAGAGGATCCTGAGAAAGACATCAGTCTCGATGACGAAGATTGGATCTATTTGAACGAGAGACTAACTCTTGCGGCACGAGATATGATCCCACCTGATATCAAAGCTGAGTCGAGCTCATAAGGCCAACTTGAGCTTGCCAAGCTCCCTGTTATTACTCACTTTAATTACATCTCTGCTTACATGCAATCAATCCACAAGGCCCGGGTGTTGATATCTCTCACTCACTACAATACCCTTTGCCTTTTTCGAGCGTTCTCATCACCATCTGAAGACCATGTTGGAATATGTTGCTCCCTAACTCTTGCCCATCGGGTAACCGAAACTCTCAACACGTATTCTCTCAACGTCGGGTTGCGCCCTTGAAACTGTGCACTCCTTCGTGGGGGCTTGGGAAGGATATTCGTAGCGACAGCCAGATTACCGACTTTAGTCATGCGGACCAACGGATATGTTGAATCCGATGGGCGAGTTCGGTGGACATGACTTGCCAATGCATTGTACATGGCGTTGCCCACGGAGTCGTTCATTGGGTCTCCTAGCCGTTCCCATGGATGTACACCCCTCCCCAAGGTCCCGACATATGGGAAGCAGCTTTCTGTAAGGCTAATGATGACGTCCACCTGTAATTTGGTGCCCTCTTCTTCAAGCTCAATGTTAAGGAAGACTACACTGTTTGGCTCAATAGACAGCTCTTTTGTTTTAAACCCGTTAGCAGATGTCCCATTCGTGAGATTGCTGAAAGGCTGTATTGCACGGTTTGTGAAAGAATGCCCGAAGATGGCGACATATGCTGCAACAATTTGGACTTGTTCGGGATATTCTATCACAAACATAGCTGATGACGTGGCCGGCTCCAAATAGTTATCGGCGCGAATAAAAAGAGGCTCGCGACGTCGTTCTTCATACCAATCACTGAGATTGAGTTGGCCTATATCGCAGAGTTCATGAATACGTGATCGATGGTAGACGTCGGCGACAGCGTCGTGCGTGAGATGTACCCCGGTCTCTTTGTCCTCAGTGTAGGAGGCGGAGCCAATTCTGCAATTCAGACGCACAATTACGCCGTCGGGATTGCTTCGCTGTCTCCAGTACTTGGAAGTGATTTCGAGACCTCTGTTCGTCATGGAGTACGCATTGCCGTATTGTCCTGCTGTAACTTTCGAAGCATCCCAAAAGTCCTTTACTGAGCGAGCAAGTATCCCAACTCCAGGCTTGGGATCTGGCTGGGGGCTTTTCCAGGCAAACACCGAGTCGTCGTGGTAGACATGAATGAGCTGGCGCTGCAGTCTGTTAAACGCCTTCCTGCCCCCTTCACCATAGATGAGAGGAAGGCTGATCCCAAAGAGACCCAACAATGAGTAAGACTCGTCTTCTTCAACCGTTGTCTCCCGGCCAGAAGCCCAAGAGAATCTCATCGCTGTAGAGCAAGATGCAAAGTCCGTCGGATTGAAGGCATTCAAGTGGCATGCTTCAATCTTACTAGCCTTCTCAATCTCAAGAGCCCAGCTTTCTCGAGTACCCATATGGCGCCACTGGCGGTCAACAAAAATTAGGTAGTGGGGGGCGAGAAGTTCCTGTAGCGTCCAGCCTCTCGTGAACCATTTAGCACCGATGAAGTCATTCTTACCGGCTGTTCGAAGCCTGTTAGTGCTGGAGTCAAGATCCGTATCATCAGGGAGAGAGACAAAGTCGACGTCACTCAGATGAGCATAACAAACGCCGGCATTTTGGTACCATCGGAACATGGCATTGATAGCTTCTTGAGTATCAGCTGGATTAGTCTTGTCGATACAGCAGGTATCCATCCAGGCCCATTCCCAGCCATCTTTGAAAGCCCGGTCGCAATAATCTTTCAACTTTGACCAACCCTTCTGCTTGCACACATCATTCTTGATATCCCCTGTCCTTGTTTTCATGTCTTGGTATGTGATTTCATCTTTGGGTGATATCCATGTGTGAGACAGAATAGCATAGGAAGGAAAAGGAACAGGGACATCGCTGGTTTCGAAGAGCTCATAGGATCTAGTTTGCAGCAGTCTCATGATAACGCGTTAGAGTAATCGAGAGGGCATGATTGTTAGGATGCCATACTAGGTACTTAGAAAACCTAAATAGGATTCCGGGGATAATCGAAGCCATTGGAAAGCTTGCGCAAA
This sequence comes from Fusarium chuoi, assembly GCA_022627125.1. Lineage (NCBI taxonomy): Eukaryota > Fungi > Ascomycota > Sordariomycetes > Hypocreales > Nectriaceae > Fusarium > Fusarium chuoi. The sequence goes on along the minus strand of JAJALE010000865.1, from coordinate 80,769 downwards.
TGCGACGCGTAAAGATTTATTTGTCTTTAGGTGGTTGGGAGTGATGCACAATTCAGCCAATAAAAGTCGCCAAGAATGTGATAAGCTGCAGGGTGGAGTGGCCTTCTCTCCACTATTACGGCTCAGCGTTGAACGGCTTTCCGATGTGCTCTACGTTTTTCTTTTTAGAAATTGGCCATCAAGAAGCTAAATAAGACATGATTGGCGTATTTCACCAAGCTCATTAGCGTCGGTGGGTCAAGCGCTTGGAAATAAGGAGGCGGCAGAAGCCTTTGCCTTAGCTCAGGTTTAGGCCTGAGCTATCAGCCGCAAGCGACCAAATGAGGGCAAATCAAAGCTTGCCAAGAGTTGATATGCTGCAGAGTGGCTTACCCTTTCTCCATTATTACGGCTCAGCAGCCTGCCTTTTGGTGATTTAAGAATCCACTACGTAGATTAAAAAATTGGCTACTCAAGCAGCTGACTTAGATGTGATTGGCTTTACAATGACCCACTACTCTGCTGCCCTTTTGCGAACCGGTTTGCATATATCCGTAAAGTCTCTTGATGCGACTGACGCACATTTATTTTAGTGTTGAAGTCAATCAACATTTCTCGCTTAAGCGTGAGAAGATGTGAGTATATCTTTTTTTCCGAGTTTGCAAGAACCAGGCCAAAACTGAGAAAAGACAGTATGGATTTTCATTGGCTAAGGAAAATTAGAGCTTAATTCATATTATTTAGTGTGTTGACTTGGTACTCCGTATGTCTTGTTGAGATGTGATGAGCTTTAACTAAGTATCCACTCTGGCGCCTGTGGTCTGACAGAAAAAGTGGAAGAGAGATAATGTGGGGTACGTACCCTTGAGCCCTTCCAGTTATCAGGGTCCCACTAGATCTGGTTAAGCTTTTAGCTGCGAACTGCTGCCCTGAGAACACGATATCTTTTGTTGAAGGTGCCTGAGGCACCTACCTTGTATATCAGCCGGACCACTCGGCCCGAGACCTTAGTTAGCCACAGTCAATACACACATCCCCCTCAACATCTTTCCCCGCGGTTCTCAACCAATGGTATCTAAGACAGCTGCTTGAATACCTGATTTCTCTTTCCCAAAACGCCCGATTTTGGTCACCACTGCGACAAGTGCTGAGCCGTATTTACCTGCCTCAGCTACCTTCATGCCCAGCACTGTCTGCCCGGCTGAAGGCCTTTCCGCAGCCCCAAGTGGCCCCATTTTTAAGCACTCCTCTACAAACGTGTTGCTTTTCTTGGTGCGTTTTCTGATGGCGCTTAAGATCAGTTTGTCTGGCAAAAGACTTCGTACAACGGGCACATGGAAATGGCCGCTCATCCGTATGGCTCTGCAGATGTGACTTGAGATTGAACTTTTTATAGTACACGTTGGGACAATGTGGGCATTGGAAATGACGTGGTTTGCCTCGTTCTCGCGAGCGTAGTTGGCTTTGTTCTTCCGGCTCCGCCTCCAACACCGAGTCCGACTCTGAATCCGACTCTGGAAGGTGCCCTGTTTCTGGTTGTGGTGACGGGGCTTCCTCCTGGGCTGCGGGAGTATCTTGTGTAACAATATCATTTCGCATACTTCGTGCCACATCTTCGTCAGTTGGGAATTCCCGATCGTGACTGGCCTCGTCAGGATGAGTATCCTTGAGGTGTTTATCCCGCTCCCGGATTGATGCAAATCCAAAAATGGAGCCGCTGCATCCCTCGTCTGTACACCGAAAAGGCCGGGTGTGTTTGTCCAAGTGTGAGTCTCGTTCCTTCTCAGTGAGAAAACCGTTGACAAAGAATTGGCAGGTAAGACGGGGACATTTGAAGATCATGTTACCGTATTTGTCGTTGATTGTCTTATGCATTGAAGGGACCGAACTGGAGGTTACTATTTCCTCCAGGACCTTTCTGACACGAAGAGTCAAGTCACCAAGGTTCAGTGCAATCTCTCGAGACTTGACACCTTTTGATAGTCGTAGCTGCTTCTTCCATGAGGCCACTGATTGTTCGAGTTGGTCGTAGAAATCCAAAGCCTTGAAGAATTCAAGCCTCTTCTTAGTTCCTTCAGATATTGGAACGCTGGTAGCTGGCTCCCCCCAATGATTTCTAATAAATGTCTCCAAGGATTCCGAAAGTTGGCGAACTTTGTCTTCGTGGCCGCCAATGTGTAAGGTACCCACTTCTAAATGTCGGATCCAGTTCAAAACAGCATAGTCCATGAATCCGTAATCTCCGTTAAGTACTCTTTCCTTTGTTGGCTGACACGTGAATGCTGGAAGATTGAGATAGTCAATGCAAATGCATGCGAGTTCGAGTTCCTTGGCAACTATATCTATGTAACGCGCATTGCCTCTAAAAAACCTTGAATTCTGTATGTTAGCATGGATACTGTAAAGATCGGCTTGCCCACAACCTACGTTTTCGCTGATACATGAATTAGCTCCTGAGTTCCGTCTGCTCGAAGCTCTACCAACGAGCCACAAAGGTCTTTCCCGGATACTGCAAACTTGTGACGCGCAAAATCAACACACTGTTTGTCAAGGTTGATTGACTTTAGGCATTGTATTTCGTGCCATTTTAGCGGCCGTCTAGCACAAACGAGCCACCCAAGCAACTTTAAAGCGCCTGTTTTCATTTGATGAGGAGCTTGATCGATCATTCTATCCATAATTCGTTCGTATCTGTCAGGCGGTTAGTTGTTAAACTGATTCGCGCTGCTCCAAACTGACGCGCTGTTGATCTCAGAAGGGAACTCGTTCAGTTGTTCCTCAACACCGGCCAGACTTGTCTGTGCCATCAAATTGATCCAAATCAATTTTGCTAGTAAGAAGATGCCTGGCCTGCAAGTCAGAACACAGGACAGATAGGTCTGTTAGATCAATACCTTTTACTGAATCAGTGACAGCAACGGCAATCCTGCTTGACTCCTCCTCCGAGAACTCAAATCTGTGTCTCAACTCATCAGCCTGTCCTTTACTGTAAACTAGGACGTCTCTCATGTTGTCCTGAGGTTCAATATTGATCTTGGCCAGCCCTTGCAAGTCCTTCACCCCGATGCGGTCATCTTGACTGACGAAAAGGCATCGCAAGCGATCGGGCGCATTTTTAGGTAGCGATTCGATCAGATGCCGGAACCACTGCGTTATGACCTTTCTTTCTTCTCTCTCACACTCATCTAGACCGTCAATGATGATGTAGGCACTTTTACAGCTAGAGAGCAGAAAGTTTAACATCTCCTGAACCAGATGCATTGAAGATAGAACCGCTTCGTTACTATCACAGTGCTTGCGATATAAATATAATAGCAAGCCTTTGTCCTGGTTAAGCAGCTGTAGAATGAAACTGCGCGCCACTGCGAGGAATGTATTGTGCTCGGGTCGACTTTGCTTGCAGTAGAAGATAAGCACTTGTGGTCTCGGCATAAGCTTCTGTGCTTCTTCGACGATGAGTGACGTGAGGATAGTCTTCCCTATCAAAATTTTCAGTCTTGTTTCTTCGTAGTAATGCGGGAAGAATTACCTGCGCCAGGCAAGCCCGTAAGCCAGAGCAAAGGGGGTATCCTAGCATATCGAAGATCAAACCACCCTTTAAAAGTTTCGTTATCGAGGAGCCATCTTCCTGTACCTGGATACTCTCCTCGAATCATTGAAAATAGGTTTTGATCTGCGGTTGGATCTATTGGCCGAAGCCAGTGGCATATGGCTAATCGCTGCGGTCGGTGATTCTCCTCCTTGAAGGGATCTGATTCGGAAACCGGCTCTGTTTGAGTGTCCTCCGAGTCTGTCACCTGAGAGTGATTGGCTTGATTCTGAATGGCATCTCGATGTCGAACAATATTTGAAACGATGGAAAGCAGTCCAACTTTGATCGTCTTCCAGTTAGTATCAAATAGTCTCTCCCATACTATAATTGTATTATTAGAACCTCCGAAAAGTTTGATAGTCAGACTTAGAAACTAGCCTAGGTTTTGAAAGCATTCCAAGGCAGTTTCATGGAATGTGGTAATTTCTTTGTAAATCAAGACAAGAATCTTCACCTTATGTGGCCTCGTACGAAAGAAGCCTTCATACTGCTGTAAAAGAGGGAGTGCCTCCCCGACCTTTTCGTATAAGCCCACAAGTTCGTCGAAAGCTTTGGTGCATGCGCTGGATGAACTAGTTATCTGTGCCCTCAAGTTAGCTCGCAGACTCACAGACGTAGCTGAGACCTTACTTCTAGGAGAGTTGCTATTGGCCCCTGTAATAATATCAGTATATAACGCTTATCCTTTATAGATAACATACCCAAATGAAGGGCATGATCTCACCGCTATTGCAGAACAAGTAAACTACTTCGCCATACTGCTTAGCCGCCTCGAGGAAGCGCGCCAGCCTGTTCAGATCTTGAAGTTGACGGCCGGCATGCTGCTGGGTTTGTATCTCCGCAATACTGACTCTCAGTGCATTCAGTGTGAAGGCCCTAAACCTTTCTCTGTCTCTATTACTTCTTAAACCTTGCTTAAATTTCTCAAGCACAGTCTCAAAGTCAGAGAAATCGATGTTGTCCATGAGAACTAAAGTATTTTATGGTAACAGGAAAGGCGTCAAGGCAGAGAATGATAGCGATTTGCAAACAAGGGAAAAGAAAATAAGCAGGGGAAGGAAAAGAAAAGCTCAGATGATAGAAGGAGAGGGGTAAAACACGATTTAGTGGATGGCCTGAGCTGAAAATGAGCGTAGTTCTAAATATAGATGAGGCTGATTGCTGCGGGGTAAAAATGCCTTCTTTACGGTGGACGTCAGCAAATACTTAAGCGCCAGCCAGGGTTGGAATATGAGGTGGCATTTTCTAGCTCTGAAGGCTGAACTTAGTGTCCTATTTATTGACTTCTTCTCTTGTTCCTACGTTAAAGATGCAAGAAAGCTCCCTTAAACGGCTACACATTTCGGAGGAGAATGAACGAAACTCGTTTAGTCCTGTTCCGACGTCGACTACTGAAGAAGAAATATGGGCAAATACTTTGGTGATGAATACACGTTTTGGATGCGTAAGTCTATGTGAAACAGATTAAAAATGAGTTGATTGATAACGGATTTTGCTGGCCAACTTTTAGGTCATTGGAGAAAATGCACGGTTAAGCTGCAATCATTTAGAACACCAGCTATTCTCGTTTCAATACTCATCGCCCTTCGCTGTTGTACAGCAAGGACAGTACTTCGTATTAGCATATCGTGACTTTGTCATCGCGCGGTTAAGCAAAGGATTGTGCACAGTGTTGCTCTCCCTTGTGTCCCAGCATCAACTCTACATCTTGGCATTCGTCTCTAGCGACATCGGTTTTTTGGAAGGCGATTCTTCAAACTTGCGACCTGGCTCCCAGCTTCCCATAGAGCTCAATGTCTACGGACGGCGTGACGACGCTGAATCTATCGGTCGAACTCTTTCCAGAGCCGGCACCTATCTCCAATTCCCGCGGTACGGGCTAGATGGCGTGGAGTACTATAACCCGCACTTCTTTAGAATCGAGGGATTCTCGGAGCAAGCACCGATTGAAAAACTGCTTTTATGCCCACCGAAGGTCTCAGAGGCCAGAGACAGGTCTTCTGATCAAGAACCTCGAGTCGATAACACAGATGCGGTCGATGAGATTCTTGGTTCGTTGTCATACCATAATCTCCGCGATGCTATCCAAGTTGACGGCCGTATTAAACGTGCTCTTTTCCCGTACGTTGCTGTTGACCTGCACGCAAACCGGCTTTATATTGACTGAATTGTAGCTATCAAAAGGAAGCTGTTGACTTTATCTTCAAACGAGAGACTGGCGATGTTCCGTCCGAACTAAGCCTATGGAGCTACAATAGCACCGATGCGGATGAACCTTTGTGAGAGCAAAATGTCCAAATTAGGGATCTGATACTGACAGCAATAGTTATCAGCATGTCTTCAGTGGAGCAAAACGTCCACGTCAAGAAGAAGCTGAAGGCGGAATCCTGGCAGATGATATGGGACTAGGGAAATCCCTCGTCATCTTGTCAACAATAGCAGGTTCACTAGATCGAGCAAATGCATTTGTTGATTCAAATCAGCGATCTGCAGCGACACTAATTGTGGTGTCATCAACGCGTAAGTGCCATATGTTAAAATAGGAGAAGGAAAGAAAGAAAGAGAGGAAGAAAGGAGAACATACTTATACTAATTCAAACCTAGTCTTAATCGACAACTGGGTTGAACAGATTCAAATGTAATGTTCCTTGATCTTACTTATCACCCAAAAGGCGAATTAACACATAAATAAGGCATACTTATCCCGGTGGTCTGTCATGTCACCGACACACTGGTACACAACGGCACAAAGAGGTGCACTTAATGTACCAAAAGTCCATAGTGTTCACTACGTATGCAACATTAGCGGCCGACGCATCACGTGGTAGCATATCCAAAGTTCACTGGTTCAGGATTGTTCTAGACGAAGGTATGAGAACAGCTCTTAAGCTACTGCATCTCGCGTTCTAACATAGATGGTCTCTATTAGCTCACGATATTAGAAACCGCAGAACTAACCAGTTCAAAGCCGTCGCCGCCCTCTCAGCAAAGCATCGATGGTGCTTGACGGGAACACCAATTCAGAACAGTATGGAAGATCTTGGAACTTTAGTTTCCTTCCTCAGGGTACCAGTACTTGAGAATGCTCCAACATTCCACAAATTTATCACAAGTCCAGCCATGTCTTCCTCTTCGAGAGATCGGTTCAAGAATCTACGAACATTACTTGAGACTATCTGCCTCAGGAGGACTCGAGACATATTGCCTTTGAAACATCCTGTTACGCATGTTCGAGAGGTTTCTCTTACAAATTCTGAACGGCAGGAGTACAACAATCTCATTCAAGAAGGTAAAACACAGCTGGATATGATAACCAGCGGATATAGCAAGAGGAAAGTGAGCTCTGTAGTGCTCCAGTCGATTCTTAAACTACGTCTGTTTTGCAACAACGGCAGATCAATCGATAACCAACAATTTGAGATCACAGGCCTTCCATCTGACCCTGATGAAGCATTGGCCTATCTCCAGCAACATGACCGCAATATCTGCGCTATTTGCTCTGTCACGATTTACTCTATTGACAATTCTGACAAGACAGATGGTGGTAGGTTCATATTCACTTGTTGTCATTTATTTTGTCGCACTTGCATGCCTCAGTACCGCAATCGAAAATCCCCCTGCCCAGCTTGCCAGGAGGAAGGTGAACCGCAACTTCCAGGGGTGCGATCTATGCAAGATCAGCAAATGGGTACTGGCACAGGTGGACATATTAGCGGTTATGGTCTATCGACAAATATCCGTCGAAGTTACTCAATCTCTTGGACGACATTCGCCAACATAATACCCAAAAAAGGTAAGCCATCTAGATATGCATGTTCATGACTCAAGCAGAATATGCTGATCTCTTCATCGCCAAGTATCGTCTTTTCTTGCTGGAAGAAGACACTTTTCCTCGTCAGCAACCTTCTTTCGCATCATTCCATTAGACACGGTATAATCCATGGTTCGCGAACGCTCGCTGAACGCACCAAAACATTGAAGGAGTTTCAGTCGAAAACTGGCCCAACTGTTCTCCTTATGACATTGGGGACAGGTGCCGTAGGGTGAGTTTACGGTCGTATCTTGATAGTGCAATGTCCTCTTAGTTCTCACTCCTTGGTAGATTGAACCTCGCCGTTGCATCACGTATTTACCTCCTGGAGCCGCAATGGAACCCGTCTATCGAAGAGCAGGCGATTGGGAGAGCGCTTCGACTCGGTCAAGAGTCTCAAGTCGTTGTTGTCAGATACATCACGGCGAAAACAGTCGAACAGGTCCGTGAGCAAGTGGTGCGGTTATCGTTCTCGCTAACAGTTTCCAGGCTGATGTCGTATTTCGCCAAAGAAGAAAACTTCAGTTGGTGGGTGGGGGATTCGGCAAAGGGAAAAACGCATCATCGGAAGCTTTCGTGGAGTCGCTGTTGGTAAGTGAGGCAAAAGATAAACATGTGTAAGGCTATGAATTCTGACACTTTCCTAGCATGTTTTTGACGATGATGGGGCATCGACATAGGGTCCAAAACCTGACTTTCTTTCGGCATTTTCCTGGGTTGGGTTGTACACAAATCTTTAAGTAGAATGTTTCAGATCAATTCAGTAGCTTCTCGATAACGAGATTCTAGCTTAGAAAGAAGTCAGGATCTCTGTTGCCATTTTATTGCTGCTACAGATGGCCACGGAAATACCCAATTAGGCATGCCCGTTGGCCTCTCCGCTCCCGGACTGAGAGACAGACGGCGTCCCTCTCTCCTGGTGGAACTAAGTTCTCTCTGCTGATTCAAGCTCTCAGCCACAAGTCTCAACTGTAAATAGCACATCTAACTCATAACTTAGAGACAATGCCATAACATCTAAGCAACTGCCACAGCATGAAGCCGATTACTGATTACTTAACATAACATAGGCCAGCTCTTAAAACGCACATTCATGCCGCAAGCCTTATCACTGAGACGTCTACAATCTGCAAGTAGGTTATTGTATTTACATCCAGTAATAATGTGGCTGTATATGCTGAGGGGGGGCTAGTGGCGTAACGGTTAGACGTCACCGGCCGGCTAAAGGGCTGACTAGGCAGCCTAGAGGCAGTAGGTTCAAATCCTGCAGCGCCTAAAACCCCTAAAAATAAGAGGCCTAACCGCCAAAAAATAACCCTAGAACCGGCTTATAGGTCGGTATAACTGTATTTTTGACTTATTAGTTGGCTAATTAGAAGGCTAAGAAAAGTAGGTAATTAAGAGAAATATCCTAATTAGGCTTAGTTTTTAGTATATAATAAAGAAGGTATAACGGTCACACCTAACCACTACACCACAGGGCAAAAGATTGGGCTATAACTGCTATTATAGCAATTACAGTAGTGTGTACAGCTACTTATAGAGCCTTATAGCGCTATTACAGGCACGAATCGTAACACGATACTCCCTCTTCAGTGGCTTACGACCCGGAAGCCCGCTAAAGCCGGCTGTTACAGGGGGAACCAAGCCCTATACGTTACCGCACGTGCAGCTGCCAACCCCCAAGGCATACCCCGCAGTGCCCCAACCGCATTACGAGGGTATCCTTATAAGCAGCTATTCCAAAGGAAGGGGGAATCGAACCCTTAACCTTCAGGCCACCCGCTTATAGCAGTTATCGTATAACGGTCACACCTAACCACTACGCCACAGGGCAAAAGATTAGGCTATAACTGCTATTATAGCAATTACAGTGGTGTATACAGCTACTTATAGAGCCTTATAGCGCTGTTACAGGCACGAATCGTAACAGAAGGGGTTTACCTAAAGGTTCCTCTTACCGGTAAAAAGTTAGGCTAAATATATATTTTCCTAAAAAAGTAAGTCTATTATATTAGAAAGAGATATAATTAGTTAGAATCCTTAAACCTAAATAATAATACAAGATAAAGCTTTAGCTATATAGCAATAAATTTAATTTAATTCCAGTATATGCTGAGGCTGATAGCATGCACTTCTGCCTGTTATTTTGCGGGCCCTTGAATGTCATCTATTTACCAGTGTTGCTTGTTTACTCTGCTTAGCAAACATACGCATATTCAGCCCAATCCGGAAAATCAGGCTGTATGTGCAATATTTACTTGATATTTTAACTTCCCTACTAACTTTGCTGTTATCATCACTTAGCCGCCAGTACTCTGAGTTCTTCTTCGAATGCGGCGTCTACTGCAGGCAGCTATTGGCCAGATTACGAACAGGCCTCGTAAAACAATTCTCGGAAACCGCCGGCTCCGTCTTTGATTAGGCGCCAAGCAAGGCGGACGCATGCATGCCACTTGGCATCTATCCATTGACTGGATGTCAACAGTCGGTTGAGGGGAAGCTGAAAAGCTAAGCCCCAGAACCCATTCTGTTCTGTCGCTCCAAAAACCTCTAACTATTTTCAGAGTCTTCTGACATATCATCCACCGTATCCCGACCAAACTATCAACAGCCAAAGGGATAGGCCTCTAAGTCATATGATTCAGGATGTTGGATCCAGTAACAGCCATAGGCCTTGCGTCATCTATTGTCGCCTTCGTTGATTTCAGCGCAAAGCTTGTGAAAGGGTCGATCGAGATCTATCAGGCTAGTGATGGCACCTTGACAGAGAACCGCAACAGTCAGGCGGTCGCGGGCGCAATGGAAAGATTCGCCGCTCGGCTCGTCATCCAGCAGTCCTCACAGCTATTCGGCGATGAAAAGGAACTGGTTGATCTCGCGAAAAACTGCCATATTGTCTGTATGGAACTACTCGGTTTGTTGGGGCGAATCAAGCCGAAGGACTTGTCTTCCAAAAGGCAGAGCCTTTGGGCAGCATTGAAGAACAGATTTCACGAGGGCGAGCGGAAAGAGCTTGAAAACAGACTCGATACTTATCGCCGCCAGCTTGAGCTTCACATGAGCTTCAAAACCACGATCTCCGTTGACAAGCTTTCTCAGTACGTTGCAGAACATAGCGAGAGTCTAAATCCACTAAAGGCTACGGTATCGGAGCTATCAGCGATCAGCATCGATACCCATGAGTCAATCCGTCACTTATTGAACACACAAAAAGCAGTGCTCCATGCTAGTATTACCAAACAAATTTTGAAAAGCCTAAAGCACAACGACATGGATAAAAGGCATGACATGATAGAAAAGGAGCATGAAAAGACGTTTCAGTGGATCTTTGACATCGATGGAGCCGCTAGGGACGGGAGGGTAGGGTCCCGTTCTCCTGCTCCAGACGATTGGGATAGTGTTGACACACTTGGCTCTGATGACTCAGATGCTTCTGTGAGTTCCTTCCGAAGGCGAGAGCGAGCCAGGATAAGAGAAGAGAAAAGAGGCACAGAAATCGAGAAGACAAAAGAGGAGATACAGATGCGACAGGAGTCACGAGAAAGGTTCCTTGCGTGGCTTTCGGCTGGAACAGGAATCTTTCACATATCAGGGAAGATGGGGTGCGGGAAGTCAACCCTGATGAAGTTCTTGAGTCATCACAAGGGAACACAAACACGACTGAATGAGTGGGCAAGTTAGTGCAATGCTGTGGGGTTTTTGATAAGGCAATACTGACTACTTGCAGATGGAAATCAGCTCGTGTTTGCAAGCTTCTCCTTTTGGCGTCCAGGCTCAGATGATCAAAAATCACTTGGCGGTTTATACCGTTCCCTTCTGCACAATGTTCTCAAACATCATCATGACCTGATACCGAGCATCTTCCCTAGAGCATGAATAGAAGCGAGAGAAACTTCTTGGACACCACAGACGGAAGTAACCCTCTCACGAGATGATATCAGTGAAGCGTTTGACCTTCTTGTTCATAGCGAGAACATATGCGCCAACTACAGTTTCTGTTTCTTCGTGGACGGCTTGGACGAATATCAAATCGGAACACAAGCCGACCATATGGATCTCGTCGAACGGCTGCATAGCTGGACGAACGCCTTTCCATCGAATGTTAAGCTTTGTGTTTCAAGCCGAGAGGAGCATCCTTTCATGGAATCGTTTGCAGAAGCCCAGAGGCTACGGCTTCACACGCTAACACAATACGACATCAAGGCATATATTCTGGACAGGCTTCCCAGTTCGAAAAGTCCAAAGCTCAGGCAGGCATTGGCCAAGTACATTGTGAAAAGGGCTAGCGGCGTCTTCTTTTGGGTAGCACTCGTCGTCAGAAGCATACGTGGTCAGTGGTACTTTGAGCTCAAGCCTGCTAGGCTCCGCAAAATTGTCCGTGAATTTCCGAGCGAATTGAACGACCTTTACCGACATATACTAAAGAAACTCCACAAAAGCAGTCGCAAAATGGCATATCAGACACTCGCTATGCTCCCCTTTGTGACTGGTCGGCAAAGTTGCATTGATCTGGACTTACTGGCGTACTCTTTTCTTGAGGAATACGACCTAAACGAAAGGTTTGCCAGGGAAGATAAATTCAAAACAGAACTATCAGAAGAACAAAAGGAGGAAATGCGGCAGATCGCCCGGACTATGCTGAGCGGCTGGTGTGGGGGGCTCGTTGAATTCGACCTTCAGGGGAATATCGGTTACGCCCACCGGTCTGTGGCAGACTTCCTCGAAGATGATTACATCAAACAGCAAATGGCCGCCTCTTTGAATGGTATCCACCCTGTCAGTATACTTTCAGAGCTTATGCTGGCAAGATGGAAAGTTCAAGGGAGCGACGGTGATTGGCAACGGGGGGGGGCTCCCCATATGATCTTATGGTGTTGCGTGAAGAGCATCATCTCGATCACGAACCATTCGAGTTTCTACGCAATATGAATGGCATTTTCGAGCCACATCTAAACCGCATTGATGATTCAACATGTATCTGTTCCATTGAAATTCGGGCACGGGGACATTCTACTTCTATCGCAATGACACAGGTCAAGGGTCAAAGGAATCGGTTTCCATTCGTGGAAGTTGTTAAACTGTCCTTCGCGCCCCTCCTTTCCCCATTCCTTGAGACAAATGACTACGCCTTATGGAGCATTGAAAACGACCCTAAAGCGACAAATACTGCATTAAAGATGGTGCTTCTCTTCTATGCTTCTATCCTCAAGCCCTCTTATCCAGTTTTAGATATGCTTCTGGAACTGAACATCATCAGCCCCGAAATGCGAACTCATCTCATGCCGATTATTGGCACATTCTGGTGGAAAGAGACATACATTTCCGGCGCAGTCGGCGAGACCCATTCCATTTGGCAATACTTCCTGGTTCAAGAGTTTTATAACTGGCTAGATGATAACAAGTATGATGTAAATCGTTGTTTTGTTGGTATAGTGGAGCGCTTTCTTCGAATCGGTGCCGACCACCGGTTTCGATTTTCAATCCTGGTGGTTCAGTGGCCCACTGAGACAGGCATAAAACCCGAAACGGAAGATACCTTTACTTTTGGCGACCCCAGTGACCCAGAGACCCTCTCTTTCAGGCGTAAATGGCGATATACCGTCAACGATAGGTTGGAAACAAAGGAGGGGTTTGCAAACGCTACTGGTCTTGACTGCACTTTTTCCAAGTTACGAACCTGGCCATGCGAGCCGAATGGGCCTCGTCGCGAGATATCGTTCACAGGGTGGATCAGAGCGATGGGTGATTTCCCAGGCAGAGATGATGTGCTTCAACTCGTGGAGGAGAGGGCTCAGAAATTGCAGCGTGTTCAAAACAATCAAGTCGTCACGGTACAAAGTCCGTTGGAGGACCAGAGCGCCGACACACTTAAAACGGCAGGCAGAACAGAACGTGATGTAACTGTTTGTGACGATCCAACAGTACTCTTGAAGAAAAGGATAACCATTAATTGGTTATACTTGACTGGTATTATCCTAGGTAAGTTATTCAGAAATAGAAACCAGTTTGCTTCTACTTCAAAGAGCTAACTTATTATAAATAGGAGTTGCCTTAATAACCCTAGGTTATATAGGTATATAGTAAGTAACTTAACTATCATATGAGAATTACTTTTACTTTATACCTATTCACTTCTTCTTTTTGCCATCTTTCTGCTCTGAGTCCAACCTGATAGGGTTGGTTTGTTACTTGCCCTTACATAAATGCTTGCTTCATGGCAGTAAAGCGTTGCCTACAGTTATCGGCTGGACGAGGTGGCTACATAAAGCCCAAACCCTAGTTCTTTTTTTTTTTAGTACTTTCAGCTATACAACCACTGTAGCGATCACTTTCAGCATCTCTGATATTGTTTTTATTAATCTTTTAAATGGCCGCCCATGCACTAACGGAAATGCCCGATTAGGCAAGCCCGGCTACCTCTCCACTGCGGCAACTGCTAAATGGCCCCACTCTTTCTTCCGGTGGAACAGATTACTGTAAAGGGAACGACAATTGGCTGTCAAGGCCGCCAATGGCGTTCTTATATGAGACTTGGAGAACTTGTTATATAAAGCGTGAGACTCCGAGCGAAATCGATATTCACTCAATCATCACCTCTCATCCAAACAAACTCATTGTTACTGCAATCACCCACTTACAAGGACATCATGAGTTCCAACACCAACCAGATCACAGTTACTCTGCGACAAATCGCCAAAATGATCGATCATTCTCTTCTGCATCCCACTATGACAGACGCCGACATTCTTCAAGGCCTTGCTATCGCCAAAAAGTTCGGCGTCGCTACAGCCTGCGTCAAACCATATGCAATCTCCATGGCTAAGCAGGAACTCCAGGGCAGTGATGTCTTGGTCTGCCCCGTCATTGGCTTCCCTCATGGAAATAGCAGCACCACCGTTAAGGTCTTCGAAGCGGATGTCGTCACCGCTATTGGCGGTAATGAGATCGACATGGTCATCAATATCGGCAAAGCACTCGGCGGTGACTGGACCTACGTCGCTGATGAGATTCGTCAAGTCAACAATGTCGTTGTCAAGCGCGGTGCTATTCTCAAAGTCATCTTTGAAAATGACTACCTGAACGAGGAACACATTGTGCGTCTTTGCAAGATCTGCTCTGATATTGGAGTGGCTTTCGTCAAGACTTCGACTGGCTATGGATTCGTCAAGCAGTCGGATGGCACGTACAATTATAAGTGTGCTACCATTCCTCATCTCAAGCTCATGGTAAAAGAATCTGGCGAGAATATCCAAGTTAAGGCGGCTGGAGGAGTTCGCACCCTTGACGATTTGTTGCACGTCATGTCACTAGGTGTTACACGCATTGGCGCTACAGCTACAGTTGCGATTATGGAGGAAGCGGTTAAGAGGGGGATCACGGACAAGCCTACTGAGGTTATATTCAAGCCCATGGCTGATAGCTCAGTCGGAGGATACTGATCTTCGTCGGAGATGGAACTAAGGAGATCATTATGGGAGACTTCATAGATCACTCACGGGTAAATCATTGGACCTTTTTTGGATCAAAGTTACGTATCCTACTTACTAAACGTGCTGTGCTTCAGATCCATCGCTCTCTGCATCTAGCTTTTACTTAAATAGGTATCTAAAATAATTTAGTAGAATAGAGGTTATTGCACTTATGGCAGCTATTGCTACAGCATTAGTCCGGAGGTTTGGAAACAATATTATTCACTGGTCGAGGGTAGGGGTACAGTGTCTCGGCCGACGCCAGCTCCGGCAACATTCACTACGGAGTTGCCATAAATAGTTGTCCGGCAAGGAAAAGAGTAATTCCGAATGTTTCATCATCACAACATTCTTCTTCACAACCCAACTATCCAGCAATCGTGATGAAGAGTAATCGGCGCAAAGTATCTAGGGCTTGCGAGAGGTGTCGTAAGCAAAAGCTGAAAGTGAATATACCCCTCTCAATGATAGTTGAGTTGACTCAATGCGATAGTGTGATATCGAGCGTCCATGCACCCTATGCTCACGAGCGAATGTTGAATGCATTGCATCGGAGAGTTCGAGATGGCGACCCTATGAAAGTACACGAACGCAGATCGCGACAGCAACTAAGTCAGTCAGACCTCAGCCGGGAGCTGCTGTTGCTCTGGCTGTAGAACTAGCCTGGAATTCCAGTTCAACAGTGAAGCTAGTTGAAGAGGTATGCATACAAAAGGCCCAACCCTTCGTTATCTCGCCACTAACGTGGAAGTAAGGCATTTCAGCAGCATGAAGCTGACTCACCAGAAGGCGTTGAATTCTCCGCTCTAAGATCAGAGACTTGGGCTCAAGAAAAGCCCGCTACCGAAACTGACAACAAGAATCCCTTCCAAATACCTGTCGCTCAACGTCCCAGAGACAAACAACTACAACAAGGCAATCTAAATTCCAAGCTGTCGGCTGCCGAGAAGGAACTCTTGTCTTTGTTACCCGATCTTGGTCGACAACTATTTTGATCGCATCCATTGGTTCATATTAGTCTTTCACCAAGATGATTTTAGAAGAAATTTCCAGGATCTTTATAAATACCCAATTTCTCTTTCCGGCCCATCAAGAGGTATAGGCTTTGTAGCTGTCCTCTTGGTTGTTTTCGCTACCAGCTTGCATCACATCGGCGCGCAAGAAAGCAAGCTGAAGATTTATAATGTTGATCCAAAAGAACTGAAAGACCGCATCTTAGACACCCTTAAATTGAGATTTTTGGATATTGTGTCAAGAGGTTCTCTCGAAGCGGTGCAATTCTGCGTTTTGCTAGCAAGCTATTACTTGTACCACGGTGAACCTGGAATGGCTTGGCCACTATCTGGTTCTGGATTGCGAATCGCCCAAGCACTGGGACTTCATCGACAAATGACACCCGGAGATCCTAGCGATCAGCCTCTGAATCAGCAGATACAAGACCGGAAACGGGCATGGTGGGCCGTCTACGAGATCGATACGTTCTGCTCGATGCTTTACGGATTCCCCCTCGGCTTTTCCGATGACGATTGCAACGTCGAGCCTCTGGATCCATATGATAAGTACTCTGGGTCGACTAAGAACTCTCGCCAGACCATGGCACCATCGTTGTTGTTCTACAAGTGTGCAATGTCTAGGCTGTCGGCCATTGTCAAGTCCGCATTGGTTGAGCTATATGGCACTAGGCATGGTGATCGAAAGAGAAAGGACAGTCTAAAAGGCATTTTCGATAAATTTGCGGTTTTAAACGAGCGTCTCCAAGAGTGGTATGGAAACCTAGCTCCGAAGCTCAAATTCGATAGTCATGCCTCTCTGTCAGATGTTCAAGTTACGAGAAACCGCGAAAGAACGGGACAAGAATTCGAAAGCCATCTGTTCCGTCTGCAAGCACTTTCTCTCAACCTGGCATACGAGAACGCGAAAATTCTAATCCATAGGCCCCTTCTGTCATTCCGACTGGCCACTTCGACTTCAACAAACACAGCCAACTCCAATACCGACCCATTTCGGCTGGCGATGCAAGAGTGTAAGGAGGCTGCACTCCAGATATCAGAGGTCGCCTCGACTCCTTACCTCTTAGAAGCATCCGAGACATATGCTGTAGCTGTTGTGTCACTGCACCTTTTGACGGCAGGTGTGACACTCTGTATTTCGATAACCGTCGATCCCTTTGTTTCCAACTCAGCCGAGGCGATATCTGGAATACGACAGCTGATGCAGGTACAGGACCTTCTGAAGGACAGATCAATTGTTGCCGCACAGAGTCTGGACATCACAAAAAGATTGATGGGTCTTGTGATGGCAAAAGCAGGCAGCGATAGGCCAGAGACTGCGCCTGTTCGTAGTACATACGCAGACGTCCCTCCCAGATATGGAAGTGGGAATAACTCTACAGCACCCAAAAGAGGATGTACTGGACCAGCACCGTTGCCACAGGCGAACATTGACGTAAACTCACCGCCAAAAGTGAATGATGGTAGCATAACTGATACACTGAGCATGAGCTTCGCAGATCAAGATATTACTGTCTGCGCTGACGCGTCAGTGGAGGATACCATTCAAGAGTATGAACAAGGTGAGCGTCGACTGAGGAATAACTGCCAAATATTATAGTCACTAACTACTGGAAACAGCGGCCAGTCGTTTATTTACTGGAGATATCACATATGATCCAGGTGATTCGTTTCTGGACAATCCTTTCTTGGAACAGAACCAAGGCTGGATATGGAGTTGGAACTTTCTGGAATAGGCGAGCAGAGAATCCAAGCGTTGATTTCGGAGGGTGGGCATTGCAGTGGGGTGTCAAAAATCGCACTGACGCCAGTGGACACTCTATAATGCTCGTACACTTCTAAGCAAGGAACAGAAATTGTACAGACTCATAGGCAGACACAATATTGAGTTTTAAGCAACTATTTAGGAATAGACAGTCTAAATGAAAGAAGAAGACGACGAGTTATATCAAAGGACAAGGCTGAGGCCCTAGATGCGCTGCCCTCACCAAGAAGCATCCTGCAGGAAGCTGCCAACTAATCGGAAATCATTTTGAAACCGCGGCGTCCTTTCTAACGGCAAACGGGTAATCAATGTAGCCCTCGACATCGCTGCTGTAAAACGTCTTCCTCTCATAGGGGTTAAGTTCCAAGCCCTCCTTGATTCTATACACCAAGTCCGGATTTGCGAGGAAGTTTCTTCCGAACATGACCATGATCTCCTTGTCGGAATGTTCCTCGTCAACGAGCCTTTCTGCTTCTTTCAGTTTATACCCACCGGCAATGAGAAAAAGTCCCTTCCAGAGATCATATGCAAAGTCGAGCTTCTCGCTGCCATGATCTTGTAAGTCTTGGCTGCCCGAGATGCGCGACTCGATTAAGTGAAGATAGGCCAAGTTCAGACGGCTCGCCTTGTTGATCAAGTCTGTGAACTGAGGGATTGGGTCTTTCATGCGCATGCTCTGGAAGGTACTCCATGGACTGAGACGGATACCAACGCGCTCTGGACCGATGGCTTGAACAACGCTTTCCAGGATCTCAGTGATAAGACGAGACCTGTTTTCAATGCTGCCGCCGTACTCGTCGTTGCGCTTGTTGCTGACGTCTTGAAGGAATTGGTCCAGCAGGTAGCCATTGGCACCATGGATCTCAACACCATCGAAGCCGGCATTGATCGCATTCTCCGACGCAGTGACAAAAGCCTCGACCATTTTATGAATCTCTTCCAAGGTCATTGCTCGAGGTTGGGCGGGACTGCCTTCAATCGGGATGGCACTCGGTCCGATAATGTCGATCCCTTCATCTTTCGCAACTTCAACAGTTGCAGCACGACCCATTGCAAACAGTTGTACAAAGATGGAACTGCCCTTGCGGTGCACCTCATCTGTGATCTCTTTCCAGGCGCTGACTTGCTCTTGGTTCCAGATTCCAGGCGTTCTGGCGAAACCTCCGCCCGCAGCAGGAGAGACAAGAGTACCCTCGGTTATGATGAGAGTGCCAGGTATCGAAGCGCGTTGGCCGTAGTACTCCTTCATAAGGGCGTTGGGTACACGGTCAATGCTTGCTCTGAGACGGGTTAGAGGGGCCATGCCAATCCGATGTTGGACTTTGATGTTACCGATCGCCATGGGCTGGAAAAGGCGTGACTCTGTCATAGTGGTTGGGGTCGATTAAAGTTTTATCGAGCGTAGGCGATGTAGGTTCAAGACTGTTTAGTGAAGACTGAATGATGGGAAATCCTTCCATCGCCCGTCCATCTTGCTCGCTTTATAGCTTGGGATTTCGGACTGATGACATACAAGAGTTTGCAATAAACGCATCAGAAGATTACAAGCTGATAAATCTACCATCATAATATCATCCATCATGTTCTATCAAAACGTTGACGCTTAGACCTCGTGCTATTAAGGCTTAGACCTGTCAAGATATGGAAATGAGGTTGCCCTCGATGCAGGAACGAGATACTTCCGAAATAGGAAACGAGATGTTGCCCAAGGCGGTTTAGCTGATCTACAGCAGGGGAAATGTGGATCTTGCGGTGGGCGATTTCTAAGCAGCGTGAAGCTTACGGTGAGAGTAAGACGCAACCAAGATATCAGGTCTTCTTGCGTTAATGGCGCCATAATACTTGCCACAATAGCATACTCGGTGCGCTGCAAGGACCCAATTTAGGAGAAAAAGAGTATGTTTTGCAGTCAACTACTACAGTTTGCGTACTGACAATGGTTAGTGGCGCACTTTCAGTTCGTCACTGTACAGGGACCTCCGGATAAGACCAGCGATAAGGCTGCCAAGCGCCTCGCACGATCACATGCAGTGAAGCAAGCATTGCAGAAAAAACGACAACGGCAACAGGAATCGATGCGACATTTCTCTGTGAGGACCATAGAAGACGAACAGGAACAAACGAGAAGTATCAGCAGGAGGCAATGCACCAAGCGCACTATCCCATCGCCTGTTTCGCTATCAGCCAGCCTGCTTGATCCATTCCAAAGTCTCGCCGTCGACTCCAAACGGCTACATATTCTACTGAACGACTGTGAGTCTACTCTGTTATTCTCAAGTATCTCAAGACAGGGTGTTAAGGATGCGCAGTCCATGCACGGCAAGCCCCCGAGCCTGTTTTCAGCGTTGGAGACGACTTTCAGAACTTCCAATCAGTGTTCCGGTCCGGGCTCGTCGATCCTGCTCTGTCAAACGCCGTGATGCTCTCCTTGGCCTTTACTGCAAACGGCGGAGTCATCAATAAGGAATGTCTTGTATACCGAGGTCAAGCGATCCAGCATATTCGTAAGCGAATGAGTACGCCTGACAAAGTCGTGTCGGAATCAACTATTGGTTCCATACTGTTATTAGTTGGTGTTGAGGTGAGATAGTCGCTCACTTGAAAGTGTACTCGTACTAACTTACCAGGCACGGCTTGGCACAACTTCACAAGTCCAGCTTCACATGGGGGCAATACAGTACCTCCTCAATGCCTGTGAACCAGTCGTCGTTAATCTCACCCAAGGCATCAAACGCGCCATATTCTGGTATGTATATCTCCATAACCCCAAGGTCTTCTCTCACCCTTTGGCAGGCAGGACTTGAACTCCTCAATCATGGTTGGATCAAAACGCATTGTCGACCATACGACCTTTACCGAGCTCCAATGGCAAAGAGACTCAATAGCTCCAGACTTTTTTGAGTTGCCTCTGGGCTTTCAATCGCGCTCTCACCTATTCAGTCAAGACTTTCTAGGCATTGTCAGAGATATCCACGCACTCCAGTGCATCAGAAACATTTATCACCTTACTGGCCGTCCAGTCTCAACAGTAAACATCAACAGTCACACAGCATCTATACAATCTCGTCTTCAGGCTCTGCCAAACACTTGCCCGATATCCAAGGCTTGCCATCTCGCAGCGTATATGTGCTCAGTAATGCTGTGCTGCAGAGTTTGGTGCGCTTTAGTAATTCCCGTGAGTCCCCCATGCAACTTCTGGAAGCACTTGCTAACTTGCAAGTCCAATGTTACCGCGCAACTCCTCAAAGAAATTGAAAAGGTCCGTTATGAACCCATATGGGACGAGCATGCGGACTTGCTGCTTTGGTTGATATGTATTGGCGGAGTGTTTGCTCCAGACGGGCCTGTACGTTCAGGCTACACAGCACTTTTGCGTTCGACAGGTTTCGAGAGACCCGGCCTTTACGATTCGTGGTCTGATACAAGCGACATATTGAACCAATTCATTTGGTCGGACTTGGCTTTCGGGTCTGCTGTTAGGAAATTTCTGGAAGAGAGATGAATGTGACTTTGACCTCGAGCACTTTATGTAAAATAGATTGATTGGAAAGCAACGCTTGCCTCAAGTTATGAACCATTCATCTGGAAAAGACCTTATCCACAGCAAAATGGGGCTGATGTTCAACTGTTAGTCGGTGCACATGATTTGGGCACAATCCTTAACAGATTGCTAAGCCGTTAACGTTATGAGGGGGCCATTTGCTCAGCATGACGTCACTGTGCTTCTTTTGACGTCTTTGATATCTCAGCAATCGAATTCGATAAGTCTATTTCATTAACCTCTCCTCAAAGACATCATCAGAATTATTATACTCATATCAAGCGATTTATCTGAACGAATTTCCACAAATGGCTGCAAAGAGCGTCTTTATGTAAGGTTCTCTCCCCAATGCCACCGTAAGCTGACGCTGACCCTCGCTTAGCACTGGAAGCACCGGTTTCATTGGAGGTGATGCATTCTACGCATTGCATAAAGCGCATCCTGATTGGAAGTATACCATCCTTGTCCGTAGCGAGGATAAGGGAAAGGATGTACAGAAGCAATACCCTGATGTGAAGTTGGCGATTGGGTCGTTGGACGACTCCAAGGTCATTGAGAAGGCGGCTTCTGAGGCCGACATAGTTGTTCGTGAGTATAAGCAATTGCAGTGATTTATTTCTCATTGTAATGACAAGTTTAGATACCGCTGATAGTTCTGACCACCAAGGAGCTGCCAAAGCTATCGCTGCCGGCCTGCGATCTACCCACTCGAGCTCAAACCCCGGCTACTGGATTCACATTAGCGGCACAGGCATTCTCTGCTGGTATGACATGGACAACAAGCGCTACGGAGAAGACCCTCTTCCCGAACAAGCTTACGATGATCTCGAGGGAGTTGATAAGGTCACTTCTCTGCCTGACACCGCCTTCCACCGCGACGTCGACAAGATTGTTCTCGACGAAGCTGCCAAGGATCCCAGCGCAGTAAAGGTCGCCATTGTCTGTCCACCCACTATCTATGGAACTGGCCGAGGACCTGCCAACCAACGAAGTCGCCAGATCCCTGGCTTGACCGAGACGACTCTCGAGAAGGGCTTTGGTCCTATCATTGGCGCGGGTGAGACAGAATGGGACAACGTGCACGTCCACGATCTCTCCAAACTGATTCTCCTGCTCTCTGAGCGCGCAGCCTCATCGGAGAAACAGTCTGATGAGCAGGAAATCTGGGGTCCAAAGGGATATTTCTTCGCCGAAAACGGTAAACACAAGTGGAGCCAGATCTCTGCTCTTATTGCCAAGGAGGCTAAGAAGCAGGGCGTTATTGAGAGTGATGAGACCAAGGTTCTTGATGTTGATGAAGCACAGAAGAAGTTGGGTTTCCAGGCTCTTTCGTGGGGATTGAACAGTCGTGGTGAGGCTAAGAGGGCGAGGAAGTATCTTGGTTGGAAACCAGAGGGTGAGAGTTTGGAGGAGTGGATTCCCGAGTCGGTGCAGATTGAGGCCAAGAGATTGAACAAGGCCTAAAGAACAGTTGTGTGATCACTCGGCGCTCAAATAAATATTACTTTTATATCAACTATAAGAACCTAATATGTCGGTTCTAAGTATATTGTAACCTGGAATTACATCTTTAACGCTATTGGAGTTTAATACTCTGGATTTGGACTGAGAATATCTTAGCCAGGGAGCGGTCGAATGAGTATCAAAATCTCGAAGTACGCCCTCTCTGGAGCAATCTGTGTATACTAGTCCAACCCTGGAGGAAATGATTGACCCCGCGCTAAAGCAGACAACGAAGGCAAACATCAATGCAGGTTTAAATCTCCAGGACACGTGCCAGAAGCAGCCACTATCACACATCTAGACCCTTAGGTTGCATGGTTTTTAATAGTATTCTCCGGGCGCATATTACGATTATTAAACCGTGACACCCTTGGCTCCCGTATAAGTTCATAATCTAAAGCAGGCCGAGCGATACTTTTTCAGCTTCATCTACAGGACACAGCAAGGATTACAGTCCAAGATAGGCAATCCGCCGACAGCTAGTCCTCTTACGCTTTCAATCCCTCGCTTAAGCAACTCACTATGTGCCGACTTCCGCAACCCCATGTACTCAGCTACCAGCGAAAAAGCCAATAACACAACGCTCTTTATCGGAGTCTCCGGGGTAGGTGCACTTGTATGCATGTCTCAGGTCGTTTGCATGGCAGCTCGCCACAGTCGAACAGCTACAAGGAGAGGCCGTGCCGTACCGTGCCGAACCTAGACTGCCTTGGGCTAGACGGATTGAGTGCCAGAAGCTTAGCCCTTCTGGTTCATTAGCTAGTAGGCACCCGGGGCACGGCACCACTATCACTTGTTAGGAAAGCTAGAGACGGACATTCAGCTTCAGGCAAGGGAGCCACTTGTAAGGAATTAAGTGACTTGACGCATTGCTACCCGCATTTCAAATCCTTCGGAATTGAGACTTCGGGTCCGTCCACTATCAACTGGGGGCGTCTAGAGTTGTGATTGAAGGCCAATCCCTACATAAATACTCATTGCTTGATCTCTAGTTGATGTCTTCGAATTAACAGACTCAATATGGAAGTGAATAACGCAATTTTAGCATTATTTGAATATATCCGTCTTAACCCTTAGATTCTGAAAAAATATTAAGAGGCTTCTAGATCTTCTTATGTGGAACGATGAACAGCTGGAGCAGGCCATACCTTCTGTGCTTTAATGACAACTCTTCATTGTTACAACTTCATCTGGAGTATATCACGCGTCACACTAAGCAGGGATGGATCACCAGATGGCCAGCATTCACCATGAGCCTGGCTGTCTTGTAACACAAGGCTATCATTTAGTTCTCTCTTGTCACTTTTGACTTAATGGGCAGATCACCAACTATCACTGGGTTAAGGCCATAGTCATGGTGAAATGATCGATATCGCAGAAATTCTCCAATCTGCTCTCTTTCCATATCTATCTAACCACTATCATTATAACTCACTGCCATCCTATCCCACGTTTCAGATGTGAGGGCTGAATCGGCTTCATGTAGTAGCCATCTCCAACCACTATTTGATACCGGACCCGACGCTTAAAACACAAGAATCACTCAATTAGGTCTGTTCGCCCCAGATGTTACGTGCCTCGTGTTATTCTGGTTTGTAGGTTGGGGGGGAGAAGCGAAAGATCTACCAGAACCGCTAGCCCGGGATTCCGTAGATGGTTTGCATACTGCCACATTGAATCAGGTTAGCATTATTCCTTGGGCATTGGAGCTGGAATCATCCGTTTGATGGAGTTTCACTTACATGAGCTCTGTAGGCCCTTTGGTGTCTCAGGCTTTTCGAGACCCGCAATACCGCCTTGCAGAATATACACCCTGGTCTTGAGTCCTCTCACATTTTGACTGTCAGGGACAACTGATGGATAAGTCTTGAGAAGATATCATAGGGGAACGATTCATGCCTACTTCACAGTTGAAGATAACCGCATTGGGCAACATGCGCGGATCAGTAGGGAAAAGGTTATCTCCCCCCGGGTAATCCTTGCGTCTAAGGAATAATTCTTCGTTCTTGTAATCGTCATTGTCTTTGACATCCCACTTAATGGCTCCGTTAACCATCCATTTGGCGATTTGATTGTCTGATGCATACAGAATGTGATATTTAGATTAGCCATGACATCCAGATGGTTGAGTGGGTGAGTTCTTGGGCCGTAAGATACCTTGACAGTCCACAAAAAAGATCTGTTTTTTGCCATCCAATGCATTCCACAGGTCTGCTGGAGTGATGAAAGAGATCTGCTGATATGCGTAAATGTTGATTACGCTGACTCTCTCCGGGTCTACCTTGATCAATTCACCCAGCTTGGATAATGGCCCAAGGTTCTTCTGCGCACCAGATGGTGCGGGCCATGCATCATGAGCGGCTTCCATGCTGAGAATACAGAAAGAAAAGTATGAGATTAAATGGGAGCTGGTGATCCCTTCCAGCACGCAGGGACGATGTAATGGTAAAAATAGGAAGATTGGAATACTGATAAGAACACAGGAAAAAGGGCTTGCCAGTTCAAGTCGGTTCGGGCCTCTGTAGAGAGATATCTAGGTGGCCCTAAAAGAATGAACGGAACGGGGAGATTGTGATGGCTTGCTGCCATGTCATGCATGATATCGAATAATCATACGATGCCCGAAAGAGCTGATTTAATCGCCAGGTGATACCGAAGACAATGTAAGGACAGTCTAGAACTCGGTGAGTGAAACACCTCGACCGACCAGCGACAAAGGCTCCTCTGCAGCTAGTAAGTGCCCCGCATCACTGCGAACAAAAAAGGTGACATTGACTACACCTAAAAAGCACGCTCACAGATGTTACCAGCTTAGGCATAATCTAAATGTGCTCGGTACTACGGATACAAAGATAAACTACTGAGAGGTGTGTAAAGGAAGTGGAGATCAATAGTGCGTCAATAGTCTATGCAGGGGATATTCCTGGGGTCGGCCGTTCCGCACTAGAAGCCAACCTGGGCCATCGACGGCTCTGGATTGATCAAAGTAACACGTCTACGTACTCGCGACAATTGCATATGCTCCTCTAGTTTATGAGAGAGGTGTGAGTTTAAAAAATGCGCACAGAATAGCTGCTCCATCAATTATATCTAGTAGGACCTCGGATGAATAGAATATATGATCACCGCCAGACTTTGGGCAGGGAACCTAGCGGGAACTTGCACCTTGCAGAGCTCCAATCTCTGCTTCTTGAGAAAGCCTTTCATCACACTCCGTCGAACGTCAGTGTAGCCTGTCTTGACAAAATAATTATTGCGAACTTACAAGATGGCTCTCAATCTTGCCCCGTATCATGCTGCTATGAGAATTGGCCAAGGGTAAGCGCGATAGCGTGAGTAACCCACCAACACTGACATTGTTAGTTTCAACTCCTACACACATGAGATCTTGATGAACGATGCTGTTGTCTATGACACAGAGTCCCCTGGTGGCGACCATTACCAGGGCGACACCAAGCAAGCCAGTCAGATTGTCTCGTATTGCACGCGCCACGTCGACAAGATCTCTGAAGTAACAGATGCCATGAATGTCTCAGCAGCTTTGAGCATCAAGACAGCGACAGCAGGTGGTGGCCTCACAGGATCCTACGTCAACTCTGACAAGTTCAAGGAGAGCACCCTCAACTTCTTTGTCCAGGTGACTGTCGTCAATCAAACCATCATGGCTGAAGACGTGCGGCAGTTCAATGCCATCGATGGCGTCTGGAACACTGGCAAGTTCATGAAGGTATACGGAGACTGTTACATCTCTGGGTTCATTGAAGGAGGTGAGCTTGATGCCATCGTGTCTGTCAAGATCACCGACAGAGCGACCGAGTCAGATATCAAAGCTGCACTTGAAGCGAGTTTCGGACAGGGCCGCGCAGCAGGTGGCAGCTTGAATGCTTCTTTCAGTCTTGATAAGACGAATGCATTCAAAAACTGCGAGACTACCATCACCGTTAACTGGAATGGAGGTGGGGATATCAAACCCGCCGATGAGCTATGGTCCATCGAGTCACTAACCAAAGCGGCGGCCGCATTCCCCTACAACGTTGCTCGATGCCCGCAGAGAACCTAGTATGTTATTCCTTCGTATTTGGTTTCTTTGGAAGGCCGACTGCTGACGATACCATTTAGCGCTATACTCACAAAGTACGAGAACCTTCTCAGCTTCCAGAAGCTCAGCCCCAAGCCCACTGTTCTTGACTACGACGTTGCCAGTCTCTATACCAACGATCTCTTGGATGCCATGATGGCTTACAAGAACATCTGGAAGAAGATCCACCTAGGTTAGTTGAAACTTCGTGAGAAATGCTGCGCGCAAGACTAATCACCATGAACTCGTAGACATTACAGACTATGAGGACAATAATGTTACACTGAGGACGGCAAAGATAGAGCCTAGAAAGGTTGATGTCAAGAGGGAGATCAGCAAGCCCAAGAAGATGGAAGCTCTTCACTTCTTGCAAGATCTAGTCGACACGGCTCGCGAAAACGCTGGTGACAGCAGCGAGCAAGTGCTAGAGTTGGTCAACCTCTTGCACTCTCCTGGTGGCACCCATACCACAAGCTCTCAGTCATCCAAGAACTTCGACTACCCTGACAACGTCGGCATTCCGTACGAACCTGATGAGTTCGGTCTGGAGAAGGCCAGGAAGGACTGCAGACTGGAGATGCTCAAGATCGTCAAGGAGGTGGATGAAGTCATTGCAAATCCCATGCTTGCGCTGGACCCGGATCGAGATCTTCAGTACACTAATCCCACTTTTTTTCGAAGGCTACTCCCTGTAAGTCTTGTACAAACAACACGTGCCGTTTTCTCTTTCTTCTTGTTCTAACGACGTGTGTTTTGTAGACTGTTACCAAGATTGAGAAACCCAAGCTGGTCACTACCTCTGCCGCCCCCGCCCCAGCGCTACATGAGAGGCTATACTATGCTCCCAAGGATCTGCCAGACCACTTCAAGCCCATGTATGAGAAAGCTCTGGGGGACCCCAAGTCTTCCAAGTTTCTCATGACAGCGTGGGCAGGTGATCACACCAAGCATGAGCCCGGCACTGTTTTCAACGACTTCTCCGTCGTGACGAACAGCCACATTGTCAAGAGCGTCAGCGTCTGGATCAACGACAAGAAGGGCAGTAGCTTCATCGTGGCTTATCAGCTTGACTTCACCGACAAGCCATCTCACTTCCGCAGTCACGACGACAAACCAGGTCATCCCCCGAACAGCACACAGAAGACCTTTGCAGTGACTAACGTCGGCGATCATATCACGTCGGTACAGATCACGGCTGGCAAGTTTCCTGATTTCCCGGTCAAGGTCATCAGTTCCATCACGTTGACTACCGCCAAGGGCCAGTCGGCCAAGCTAGGAATGGACGCGCCGCCAGAACAGTCAGATACGCTGTGGACAGATGCTCCAGTAGCAAACTACTCGTTCAAAGGTTTCTGGGATGAAAGTGGGTCAGCATTTGATCGCTTGGGCGTGTTTTATGGTCTTGATGAGTAGAGCACATGTTACGGCCGATAATGGCTCTGGTTGTAGACAATTAGTCCGACCTTCCTCAATCTCTCCCATGGTCTCACTGAAACTAGTATACACGCTTGATATGTCATCCTCTTTCTATTTAAGTTCTGGTACATTTGCAATATCGAGTGAAAGACCGTAAATGATTCCTACTGATCATCATCCAAAGGTGTCTCTTGCTTGTCAGGAGCAAACTTTGTACATAGAACTACCTCCAATGGCTTACACTGGCTACACAATAGGCTCTTGATCTCCTCCAGCTATTATTTGTATCTTATTCTATATAACCCTTTAAAGAAATGGCAATCACTACTATATGACGGTCAATGGCTAATTCCTGTATAGCGCTATCTGATAGTCTCTCAAATAACGATATGGCATCAGAATCACCTGGACTACTAATCCAGCCCGACATATATCTAAACAATGACGCCACTCCAACTCATCCCGGTCATTGACTAGCCCCAACTCCCGCATCCGCTTACTGACACGGAAAGGCAGTTTATCTACATTCTGAAGATATCCTATGCTCTGTCTTCTCACCTCATTGAACTGAGCCTGAGAAGCCTTGTCCAAGCCCTCTTTCTTAGGCGGGTAACCGTGGCAAGTGTTGGTCAGTGTGTCGTAGCCGCTCATGGTCACCTGAAAGGTCTCGTCGTGTGTCGATTCTTCTTTCTCAAAAGTTTTGCTGGCCGTGAAAAACAGGACCTTTACTTTCACAGTCACCTTTTCCTTCGTTTTAGTATCCACAGTGTCGTCACTTGTAGCCACGTAAACACCTGCATCCGCTCCCAGGATGTAGCACGAGACGTAGTAGTCTCCATAGACTTCTTGGAATTTGGCTTGGCCATTGGGTTCTCTCAGCAGCATCTCTGCTTCATATGACAGACGAGGCTCTGTTTTGAACCTTATGACTCCGCCGCGGACCAAACAGGTGCGCGACACGCTATACGTCTACCATATATCAGCCAATTGATACCGCGACGAGACTATGGTTGACGTACATCTTTGGTCTCTAGGACTGTCTTGTCATACGACCCTGTCACGCTTGCACTCAGGAATGAGCATCCAACTGTTACTCCCAAACTGCCACTCGTATGCTCCATGCCAGTCGAGTGAGAGGTGGACTCAGCATCGCGAAAGTTGTGTCTGCCCTCCACTTTGCCGTCATAAAGCAGTCGCTGCTTCTTAAGTTCTTCAATATTGAAGGGAGATTTGGCGGTGATCCAAGGATTTGGTGTAGATACAAGTTTCGATGAGAAGCCAGTGCCCAAGGTGAGCTCTCGATGAATCCATGGAATGACAATCTCTCTACCAATGTCAACCTGCTTCTCTACAGTCGGCACCGGAAGGTCTTCTAGAGATAGCATTTTATGACAGTGTGACCTGACCCGTGTTGACAAGATTTGTTGTGAAATGTAGCCGTAGGTGTACGTAGCTGTAAGCATAGCATAGCATAGAAAGTGTAAATTGTCTGTCAAACACGAAACCCTCTTTGAGCAGTCGGCGTTCGCCGCTTGCACCATGTGGGCAACGGCTCCAAGCGCAAGGGTTCTTTTCACACCGCCAGTCCAGATCTATCACATACTTCAGCTGAGCACAAAATGTTTCAATAGTGTGTGATAGTATCACCCGCATTACTTTAGTGAGGCCAGCTCAATGTCTAGATGCCTCGATTAGGACAGGATGTGAACTCATCTGTATCACAGAGCAAGTGACCAGGGTATGCGCTTTGATCAATAGCTCTTAGTGGTAGGTACGATAGTGGGGACAAGCCATGCCTTAGCCTAGAGATATGCCTATACCAGGATTATCGCACAAGTAGTCTATGGGTTACTTTTGTAAATAGAATGCTTACACGCCAGGGTGTTATCTAAAAACACTAGATTCTATTGATCCAATTTCACAGGCAATGTGACCCAATTGTGCTATGTTGTATGCCCACAAAGGTATAGGTGCATTCTCTCGGCTATCGGCATCTCCTAGCGCCAATTGTGTCTCAGATTCTGAGGAACTATTGAGTGATACATGTTCTAGCCTCCGGTCCATCGGTTGAATGATTGTTGCGACTTGTAAGCATGCTGAACACCAAGCTGTATCCAAACGCATAGATCTATATGGACTCAAACCTAAATCACAATTGTTATCACGAGAAAGATCCCCCTCGTAATTTGTGCTTTTTCAAAGGTTATCAGGACATAAAAACAAAGTCAAAGTGTTCTACGCTTCTCATTTTTACCCCATTCAGAGCTTAACAGAACTTATCTTCACCATTCCTCAGCAAGAGACTACGATACGGCATTCCGTGCCAGTCGCTAATCGCAGTGTGAGGGACAATACCAAACCTCAACCGTATGTCACTCCATCACACTGAACATAGCCAGGCTATGACTAATATTTGTGACTGCATAGTCCCAAAACCCTACCAGCTCTTAAGTCAATTGACCAGGTAGAGTTGAACAATTTGCAGGGCGTTAAAGTACTGGATGGTGCGGGGGTCTTCCAACTAAAGGATGATAGTTTTCACGTCTCCCAGGCCGTTCGGGATGCCCATATCGACAAGATTCGAAGTCTCAGCCAAGATAATCCATCCTTAGGCTCGACTAGTTTTCCAGGGATAGAGGCAACGCTGGACAGTCCTGCCACAATGTACGTTGGCTACTTCCACCCCGATGTTGTGAAGGCAATCAATGCATCTCCTGTAAGGCTACTCGATATCGAATATCGATCCGTACTCCCTGGACTGACGTGTTGCAGGAGCTGCTCTGCTTTACTCCGAACATAGTTGTCGAAAAATATGTCGTCACTGAAGAGCCTTGCTCTAACTGGGGGGCGTCCAAGGTCACGTTGTCGGATGTCAGGTTCAACGAGA
This sequence comes from Fusarium chuoi, assembly GCA_022627125.1. Lineage (NCBI taxonomy): Eukaryota > Fungi > Ascomycota > Sordariomycetes > Hypocreales > Nectriaceae > Fusarium > Fusarium chuoi. Next base: position 49,715 of record JAJALE010000865.1, on the reverse strand, counting down.
TCCAGGCTCTTCCAAACTCATGGGTCAGAGACACAGCAGTCATGAACAAGAAGGGAGAGAATGTGACCATCTTCATCTTAGACGGGGAAGGTTATCTGAAAAACGACATAGAGGTAAGGTGCATTGCAGATATCTCCACCAGGAGTCGTGTCGGCTAAGTAGGTTGTTCTAGACTAATCGTCCCTTTACCATCAATGCCTGTCCAAAGGTCGGTAAGGCCGAAGACTATTGCACTGTAGTCACCAACGTTGCCTGTGGGCAAGATCATGGCAGTAGGTACCCATCGGCGCTCCTACTAGGCGGTAACTAACAAGTTTGAAAGTCGCTCCCAAAGCAAGTGTCAGAATACACTACTTCTTGGGCACGATGCCCACCCAAGGGTTTGTGTCATGCGCACTGTCTGGACTTCGATGGGCAATCCAAAACAAAAAGGTGTCCGGTCGTGTCGTTTTGAATATGTCTTGGGGGCTTGTTGACCCGGAGCCCGGTGCTGTTCGAATCGCATCAGGCATTCTTCAGCAGTTGATAAAAGAGTACAACATTATTCCGGTGGCTGCAGCTGGAAACAGTGGAGTAGAAAAACGGCGAAACAGACTTGTGGACACTTTGCTGACATGGGATCCAAGACATGCTTGTCTAGAACATCCAAGGCCTGGCCTCAATGCGAGCCCGGGGTGATAGTTGTCGGTAACACAGACAAGAAGGGTGAGATCAACAAGCAATCATGTTATGGGCCATGTACGTAAACGAGGTACCCAGCGAGGGAAGTCTATGAAGATCTAACAAGGTAACCACAGTGGTGGACATCTACGCACCGGGTACGGATATAGCAGTGCCAGGTAGTAGCTTGACCATGTCAGGCACATCGTTCGGTAAGTTGGTGATACTTTTCCTTATCTAAATCCTTTCCTTCGAATGCTGACAGGCCCGCCTAGCCGCGCCACTGGTCTCCGGTTTTCTGGCCAATCTTCTCTCGTCCGAAGGCCAGGATAATAACTTCGCGACAATCAATTCTGGAGAACTGTGCAAAATGCTACAAGAGAGTTTCTCCGTCAAGACAGATCAATGGAAAGCCCCGAATCTGCTATTTCCGGGTGATGTTCGAACCATCACAGCACGCATGTCAAAGCCAGACTTTGATACCCTCACCATTACTGTCAGCATCAAGAGTCCAGACCTCCAGACTAGATCGCTAATAAATGGCTACAGTTGACCAAGAGCAACTATGGGATCAAGCCTCCACGAGGCACAAAGACACACAAGACGAGCCTCGATGATCTGCTGAAGATCTTGACCGCAGTCAAAGAAAAGAAGCAGGATGAGTACGAGTCACTCTTGAATAAGCGTGCTGGGGCCGAGAACTGGGATGACATCCCCGGATTCAAGAACTCATGGGGCGACTTGAAAAGGTTCAAGTGCGAATACGACGTTCAAAACGAGACTACGGCGAACGATATGATTCGCCAAATGTCACAGTTGTCACTTGACGCGCCAGGGGTCTGTAGCTGGACCGGCGTACTCAAGCCATGACCATTGGCTGCTAATGGCACTGCCTGACTTTCCACCATATATAAGTGGTATAGATAATTTTCAGTATGAATGGATAGTTACTACAGTAATAGATCTTGGGGATGACAAGATTCACAGATATATACAAGGTTAAACATCATTAATTAACTATGCAACTCAGCACGAGTCCTACCAGTTACTCCAAGGTCGAGACGGACATCGGTTTCAAAACTACCAGCGAGCACCCTTTTTGACCAAGATCGCAAGGCTACCACTCACAAACAACCATAGCTGCATGCTCAATCTGCGCAGACTTGTCAAGATCGTGGCAGTAAGTGAAGGTCCGTCTGTCCGGGTGTGCCCTGCATGAGTGTCCCTGGTCACCACACCATAAAGCTCCCGGGTTTCCTGTGCCATCGTTCTTATACTGGCAGTCTCCATCTTGAGTCTTGACATCGAATGTGCCAGCAGGAAAGTGGTCGTCTCTCAGAGCATCAATCGATAGGGTAATAATAGACACGTCGGCATGAATGGCGAGAGCGGGGTTGAGCGCACACTGCGATGCAGTCCCAAAGTCGGTGGAGTAGAATAGCCAGTTCATTGTGTCGTAGAAGTCTTTGTCCATGGGGACTCCGTGACGCTTGTTCTCGAGGATGATGTTGAGTGCCTTGGTGGGACCTGCGGGAGGCGCTGGATCCTCAGTCGGAGTATCATCCTCTTCTCCATCTCTCTTCTCATAGGCTGCGTTGGGCGTGCCGAAAATGCCTTCAAAGTACTTCTCGGTCGCATACCAGGCATAGCTGTCAGCTGTAGAGAAAAGAATCAGTTAGTGCCAAATCTTGTAAAAGTTATTTGCTGCCTACCATTCTTGGCCGTACGAGCGCGCCAATTCTTGTTTCTGGCGAATCTTTCCACCATTCTAATCCCATAAGCCTTCACATTCGAGTCGTCATTGAGAAGTTGATCGGTGACAATAACTTGATAATTCCGTCAGCATTTGTAGCTCAATTATCATTGCGACAAAAACCACTCACCGTCATTTGTCGACGCCTCTGCCAGTGCGGGAAGGTGTGTCAGCTCGTGAAGCAGAATTTTACCCTTGCCGACCATGAGATTCGGGTTCTTTCTGTCACCTTCTGGCGCCTTTCGGAGATTGTCAACTATCTCCCCCAGAAACTCTTGACCGGGAGCCCAAAAGGGACTGCAAAGAACAATGGTAGACTTCTCGATGGTCGCCTCGGTGGAAAACGCGTAGGCGCCGATGGAGCCAGATGAAGACTGAATCACATTTCCACATGTAACTTGGTCATTTGCTCCCCTGTGGTCCTGGTAGACATCTTGGCAAGAAATCTGCATCTTGCGCCCATTCTTACTCAGTTCCTCGATATTATGGAAAATAGCTGTCGACTGGTTAGCTCGTGACATTTGCAGCTTGACACAAGGCGGAGGTTCTCACTGTATATACGGGATATATCCTCGAATCTTAGGTTGATGTCATCTCCGAAGATTCTCGACTCGATCGTACCGGGAGGATTAAACTGTTTTGAAACACCGACAAGCGTGACAACATCGGCCCAAGCCTTCTCGATGTCCTGGCGTTGAGAATCACTGCAAGCATCAAAGCTGACGAAAGGCGTGTCGCCAGGGACATTTTGGCGTGGCTGTATTCCTGTTGGCTTAGCGAGAGTGGTGGAAGGTAAAGCGAGGAGTAAAAGACCAAAGGCCGCCATTCGAGTCATGGTAGAAGCCATGGCTGTCGAGTCTTGAAGATGATTGATTGCAATGAAGCAGAAGTAGTTGGTTGACTATCGTTATTGCCAGCGGTGGTGCGGTTTCTTATGTTACTTTACTCGGCTGCATAGCCTCGTTTTCTCTCCATTTATAAATAATCTGGCCGTTGCCGGAAATGAGTTCTCGCAAAGGATTTGGATCAAAGGATTTTCACAGCCTAGTTGTCCCTGTCATGCTGCGCAGTTTAAATCTAGGGAGCTTAAAGAAGCTTAACTACTTAAATGCAGGGGTATTAAACGGAATTCCGTTTCTTGGTGATATTGTATACAGGGATGACCATGTATAATTAAAGTGGAATTGGGGTCCTTATAATAGAAAGGATTTAAGTGGTGGTCTAACAATTTTACTAAACGGGGCTGAGCAATTCCGAAACGGGGCTTGGCGATTACTAACAAGGGTATTTTAGCCCATCGACTTGAGGCACTTTGTTCGTCCCTAGCATTCTGCTTTGCTATGTAATAACTGTGCTATAAATGTATACAATTAAGATTTAAGCTTGGGCTATGTTCCTCACTGCTGTAGTGAAACATTTTCTTACTAGCTAAGCTGAAACAGAACATGCGAGTCTGGCTCCCCCAGGCTTGAGTCTTGGGAGATGTTGGTGGAACTCACGCGTGTAAGCCTTCCATTCTCTTGCTCACTGCGCCTTACCCTCAATAGCGACAGACCAAATTTGCTGAACGCATCGAAGCCCAGCTTCGAACGCACCCTGAATCCATCCATGAGTAAAGCTAGCCTGCTCGCCTGCAAAGAACACCCTATTCTCCCAATCAGGCCTCTGCATGGTGTCCAAGAACTTGGTCTTTTGCATCGGACCAAAGTAACAGAAAGCACTTCCACCAGCCAGTTCATCAGCTGGGAAGACCTGGGATGTTCCAGCTTCGAGAAGGTCAAGAGACTTGGCTTCAGGGAAGATCCTGTTCAGGTTCTCAGCGGCGATCTGAATCCTTCGCTCTGGAGAGAGGGATCCAAGGATAGTGGCGTCTTGTTCAAAGGTGTATGCTGCCATGATGACACCGCGGTTAGAATGTTCGAACTGGGTGTTGCCATCTGTTTTGGGGAACATGGTGTAGCGGATAGGAAGATCGCTGACGAGACCACCATCTAGGCCTTGGCCCGCTTCAGTAAAAACCTCCTCCCACCATCTCTTCTTGTACTGGAGGAGGATCTTGGTGACTTCCACGTAGCGAACATCTCGAACTGCCATTTCCTGCATGGGAACGAAGGGCTTTGACTTGGCGACTGTTCGCTGCGCTGTGTACGGGATGGCGAGGATGAGATAGTCTGAGGTGATGGATTTCTTTAAGCTGTTGGCTGTGACTTCGTAGGTCACCTTGACTGGAGCTTGGAGGGGGATTTGGGGGTCTGATTGTTCATGGATACCTATCTCGGTAACTCGAGCACCATAGATGATGTCATCAACCAATGATTCTGTGCAGTATTAGCCAACGGTGTCTTCAGCAAAGGCGCAGAAGTGACTCACTTTCTTTTCTCTCGCTAGAGACAAAGGCGTTGGGCACAGCATCCATACCCTCTTGAAGCTGTTTCATGCCCGCCTGTTCGCCACCTTTGTTGCTCGACAAAAACGCATCCTTGAACGATTCAATGAACCCATTCTCAAAGACGACATGAGCATTACCAAGATCATAAAGATTAATAGCATCTTCAGTCCAACCTGCCTCATCAGTCAAGTAAGATCGCAGCGTGTAGCTATCATACTTCTTGGTGATCGCAGCATATGCCTCCTTGATAGCTTTAACCTGAATCTTCTCAGGGAACGCGACCTCGTCAGTGGCCTTTTCATAGGCTTCCCAAAAGTCATCAACAACCTGTGCAACAGCCTCTGTGAACAGCTTGTCGCACGTCTTGCCTTTCTCGCATTTACGGAGACCTGGGAAGAGAGACAGCAGCTTGGCGTCCTCTTCTTGCAGAAGCTCGTTGAAACGGTCGTAGGTGAGTGTCTCACCGTAGCCTGAAATGTAGATGAATTTGTTCTTCATCTCAAAGTCGAACAGCTGGGGCTTTAGACCAAAGTCTTCGATGTACTTGTGTAGTAGGTAGTGATTCGCGGGGATACGCATGGCGCCGCCCTCTCCGTGAAGACCATGGGCGAAAGATGGCTCGCGGAAGGTCTTGACGCGTCCGCCGACTCGGGAAGATGCCTCAAGGATGGTGACCTTGAACCCAGCTTTCTTGAGCTCATAGCCAGCACAAAGGCCAGACACACCGGCGCGGACGATAGTGACCTGCTCATCTTTAGCGGGGTATAGCATAAAGATTGCTGAGAGCACTCACTGTTGGGAAGCCGGGGATCTTCTCTCCGGGCTTTCCCGGTCCATCTTTCATAAGGGCCAACAGAACATCTTGCAATTGCTCAGACTCGTCGGGGATGGGACGCTCCGCATCTCCGATTTCGGACTTGACTTTCTGGAATAGCCTTCTGGAGCCATTCTGTTTGTGCTTCTTACACTCGATGAAGTAGCTCAGAAGTGGGAGGGTGCTCTCGGAATGAATCTCACAAGTGAGAAACTCATCCGTAGCGAGGTCGAACGTTGAGGCCATATTTCCTTGGGAGATCAATCGTGAGATTATGTTAAACTCTTGGTTGTTTGCTTGTGACTTCGAAGAAACCGTGTCGCAATTGCGTGCTTTATGTAGTACTTTCTTTTCGGTCAATCGAAGCCGGAGCTGCATCTGTGTTATGCAGGCAACAGATGAATCATTGGCGGCGCCACTCAAGTGGCTGGCTGAGATTCCAGCAGTTCACTATCACATTGCTCTCAATCACAAACATGTATGCCCAGAATCGTAACAAGATATCACATTGCATACGCCACGACATACATATAGGCTTGGAAGCTGAAAGGTATGTGATAGGGGATGGATATGTGGTGTTCTAGGCCCGAGCTTGATCCAGGTTAGCCTAGTTGCCAACTCACTATTGCCCAGCCAGTGGCTAGCTGAGCATCCCTATTGAAGTATTTTAGGATCCCATTTCGTAAAGCAGGTTGCAACTCCAGGCTCGACCCTAAGTCACTTTCGCATCTGTTTAATCGCTGAGCATATTACCCCGCTGGCAAGGTCACAGTTGGCGGTTCTCAGAAGTGACTCCCTACAGTTCAAGCCATGAGCGCTTGACCCAATTCAGCATTTCAGCTCTCGGTGGCTAACTGAAGGCCTGAGACATGCATTTTGTTGCCAATAGTCCATGTCGGGTAGAGAGGCAAGAGAGGCACAGTGAGAACTTTGGTGTCATTGGGCTCCCAGCAGAAATTCGAGAGCGGGAGTGTCGTTTTACTCGATTTAATTGTTGTCTAAATCGTGAACAATGGAGGACTTGCTCCGGATTAGTGGTTTTATCCGAGCTTATCTTCTATTATCTTTTATTATCTTATCTTATCTTTGATAAGATAAGATAACTTCACAAGCAATGCAATTAACCGCTTGCTGCACAATATAGATAAGAGAATGAAAACTTTAGAGCATATTGTGAATTAACTAAGAATTAAATATACATTATACTATTAAGCACTCTGGCGCACAGAACAAGTTGATGTAAGTTTTCAATCCGAGAAACTTTCTCTTTTGACTTGTGCTCTTTGCGCTAGGTTATAGTTCACCGATTCGATTGACAACTTGTAACGATGCCATTGCCTTCAAGAATTGAAACCGTTGCAGCTACGTCCACAAGCAATGCTAGAATAATCCAAGCCTGTTGTTAAAATTTCTTTCTGTGTATTCCATGCAATCAAGGTAATAACGCGATCAGTTAATCCTCAGTACTCGTTACACCTCAAGTTACCCTGCATCTTCACAGTATTACAAGGATGACTAATAAATTGAGCGACAGTGATGATCTGCATGCCAATTAAGCGTACGAGTTAGCTGCAACAAACTCGCCAGTCATCTGCATATTCTTTCCTTTTTCGCGTTAATGATCTGAGAATTCGGCATCGAAATGCCCGGAGTAACGACCTCCGACCCTTCTCCCGCTGCCGGTCCAATGCCCCCATCGGCTCCGTTTGCCCCGAACCAAGAATATTGGTCACGCTCACGTGCGGGGATTTACCCTCTAACCAAACCGAGCGCAAAGACCCCACGGCGCGTTGACGAATCTGGGGTAGATCCGGGGTAAAAAACCCGCAGACACGCAGCGGGCGTCGGCTCATGTCTCCCCACAAGCAAGTTTTGGGGTTCAATCTTGACTGAATGGTACGACTTCCTCGGTTCATCTACCGGAGAGGGAAATGTCACTGCAGACCTTGGTTCCAACCCCACAAAGTCAAATTGATAGATATAAAGGACTGTGGAGATCATCAAAACGAAACACAAACACCAGACTCAACCATCTTTACTTCCACTTGAGTCAATTCTGGTTCTTTCAAGATGTCGAAGCAAATTGCCGAAGAAACTCACCTCCCCGACGCCGACGCCAATGACTTCCAGGGTCTCGTCCTCGCCGATGTCATTCCCCGCGATCGCAAGCCATGGTACTCTGACTGGACACTATGGAAACTCAACCTCCTTCTCCTCAGCGGTCTTCTGACTCAAACCGCTACCGGTTTTGACGCGAGTATGCTCAATGGAGCGCAGTCGCTGCCTCAATGGCAGGAATATTTTGGCCAACCCAAGGGGACGCGTCTCGGCGCTATGACGTTTGGACCCAACGGTGGTGTTCTCATTTCGATCCTCATTTCATCCCAACTCTGCGATTGGCTTGGACGAAGAAAGCCCATCTTTATCGGATCGATTACCATCATTGTTGGTGCGATTGTCCAGACTTGCTCGTATAACTATGGCATGTTTGTTGCTTCGCGCTTCATCATTGGTTTCGGTCTCGGTATTGTGTCCACCGCGGCGCCCCCTCTCCTCTCCGAAGTTACATACCCGACACATCGTGGAAAGATGACATCTTTCATGATGGTCTCGTGGCCGCTTGGCGCTATCATTGCGGCTTGGGTCACGTACGGAAGCTTCCAGATGCAGAGCTCTTGGGCATGGCGTCTCCCCAGTCTTCTTCAGGGCGCTTTCTCTGTTATTCAGGCTTCGTTGGTCATGTTTGCACCTGAGTCCCCTCGATGGCTCATCTACAAGGGTCGTTATCAGGAAGCTAGGGATATTCTCGTCAAGTGGCATGGTTACGGGGATCCCAATTCTCGACTGGCCCGCTTTGAGATGGCTGAGATCACAGCGACACTCGAGATCGAGAAGGTTCAGAAGAAGTCACGCTGGGCCGAATGGATCTCAACTCGCGGCAACTGGCATCGATTCTTCCTTGCTCTTTACATCCCCGCCATGTTGCAGTGGTCCGGTAATGCTCTCACCTCTTACTATCTTGCCAAGGTCCTCAACTCGATCAATATCACCGACCACAAGACCCAGCTCCTGCTCAACGCCGGTCTCCAAATCTGGGGCTTCCTGTCAGCTGTCGTTTTCGCTACCATGATTGACAAGTTTGGTCGACGCAGACTCTTCCTCGTTGGTATGTCAGGCATGGGTGTATCATACATCATCTGGACAATCTGCTCTGCCCGCAACCAGCAGGAGAACTTTGAGCACATGGGCTACGCTGGTGCAGTTCTGGCCATGATCTTTGTCTTCTCATTCTGGTATCACGCCTGTTCTCCCATTGGTGCCACTTATATCATGGAAGTCACGCCGTACTCGCTCCGTGCAAAGGCATCTATGCTGTACCAGCTCACTGGCAACTTGGCGGGTGTTTACAACGCCTTCGCCAACCCTGTTGCTATGGAGGCTATTGCTTGGAAGTACTACATCGTTTGGTGTGTTGCGATTGCTATTCACTTGACCTTGATCTTCTTCTTCTTCCCCGAAACCAAGGGCTATTCTCTTGAGGAAGTGGCTGAGATCTTTGATGGACCTGATGCTCCTGTCGGTGCGAATGCGATTGGGCAGAAGAAGATGGATGACATGGCGATGCACAAGGAATGAGAGGCAAAGGACTTGAGGGCTTGATATACTAGTAGAGGCATGAGGTAGAAAGGAAGTGAATTGACTATTACGAGCTACTGTACTAGCCCAGTGACTACTATCGCCATATCAGAATGACACTGAGACTGCCCAACAGCCAGTAAGTTACACAAGGAAAAGGTTACAAAAAGAAATGTTCCACACAGACAGACACTCCATCGTCTCTTGCCCAACCATCTTAAGAGTTACCATTACTTAGCCAAGGTAGCCGTAGTGGGAAAGAAAAGTGCATTGTTGAGACAGCTCACAACAGCATCGCCGCTACCCTGAAGAACGCTCAAGCAATCTTCCGCCGCTCCCTCTCCAAACGGTCCAAGAGCAGTGTCGCAAGCACCAAGGTTCAATGCAAGTTGAACGGTATTCTGCCCTGCCAGGCTGGAACAAGCCGCAGGGAGTGTTGAGATACACACCCCAGAGAGGGCGTTGTTGAGACAATTGACGACAACCGAGCCGGACGTGAAGAGACCGATACCGGAGGTAGTGCAAGACGCCGCGGTGCCTGTGTTGTAAGCGCCAAGTGCTGTTCTACAAGCAGGGGCGGCTACAGCGATAGCGACGGAACCAGTCAAACTGCCAATGGACTCGCAAGCGTCAGGAAGTGTGAAGCAGGCCGGCGTAGGGGTTGGCGTAGGCGTGGGAGTGGACGTAGTCGTAGACTCGGCGCAGTATGGGATGCCGGTAACGGTACCTGTGCCGGATGTAATGCCAAAGGCAATCTCAAGACACTCAACAATGCTGACACCGGTTGTACTGCCAGTGATGTCACCAGTGGACAGACATGTAGCAGCACTTCCAGCGGCAAAGGGACCAAGAGCAACAGCGCAAACAGCAACATCGGCGACAAGCTCAAGGCCATTGGCATTTGCCAGATCTGTACAAGCGTCGGGAAGAGTTGTGATACAACGCTCTTCCAAGGCATCAAGGACACAGTTGAAGATACTCAAACCAGAAGAGCCAATGACGGGGGTGGTCGCGAGACAGGAGGCAACGTTACCAACGGCATAGGGTCCGAGGGCAACGGTACAGACAGCGAGGACAGGGACAAGAGCTAGACCGTTGGTAGTCTCGAGGTCTGCGCAGGCAGCGGGGAGAGCAACGGCACAGGTACCCGAAACGTTTGGCGAGGGGATACACTCAGTTGCAGAGGAGGATGTCTGAGCCTCAGGAGTGGTAGAGCTGGGAGCGGTGGTTGTAGGTGCAGCTGAAGTAGTTGAGTCTTCAGCCGTGGAGGGTGCAGTGGTGCTCGCCGCAGTGGATGAAGAGGGCTCAGCGCTGGTCTCGGGGGCAGCGGAGGAGGACTCGGGAGTAGATGTCGCGGCATCGGATGAAGAGGTATCGGCTGCGCTGCTTGTAGACTCAGTGTCGGCAGAAGATGTCTCGGCGGCAGAGGAAGTCTCAGCAATAGAAGAGGTCTCGACAACGGGAGAGGAGGTCTCAGCAGCAGACGAGGTCTCGACAGCAGAAGAGGAGGCAGTGGACTCGATACCAGCAGAAGACGTCTCAGCGTCAGAGGACGTGGCTGGGGCGGATGAACTCTCAGCCTCTGAGGAGCTGGCTGGAACATCACTGGAAGTCTCCACAGGAGCTTCAGAAGAGGTCTCAGCGGGGACATCAGAGGAGGTCACGGGGGTATCCGAGGTAGCTGGCGATGACGACTCCTCAGCGGGGGAGGAAGTGGTACTAGCGGCAGCATCAGAGCTGCTGGTCGGTTCGGTGCCAGCTGAAGAGGTCTCGGCCGCATCAGAAGAGGTGGCAGGAGCAGAGCCAGTGGAGCTGTTGACACCAGCATCGCTGGATGTCTCTGCGGGGACATCGGACGATATCTCAGGGGTACTCGATGTTGCGGGAGAAGAAGTGGCACTGGCGCCGGAGTCATCGGAAGTGCTGATAGGCTCAGTACCGGATGAGGATGACTCAGGTACATCAGAGGAGGTTGCAGCAGCAGATGAGCCAGCGTCGCTTGAGGTCTCTGCGGGTACATCAGCTGTAGACGAAGACTCTTCAACTGGGGCAGATGAGGACTCAGTGTCGGCTGACGAAGTTGGTGAAGCATCAGAGGTAGACGGGGCACCAGCATCTGAAGAGCTACTGGCACCAGCATCACTGGAAGTCTCAGCGGGGGCACCTGATGTAGCCTGTGAGGACTCGCCGGCCGGTGTAGATGAGGTTTCAGCGTCCGCGGTAGACGACGCACCAGTGTCTGAGGAACTACCAGCGCCAGCATCACTGGAGGTTTGCGCAGGGACATCCGATGTAGCAGAGGATCCATCAGATGGTGCAGAAGTTGAGCTGGCGGGAGAGTCACTGGTTGCGGCACCTGAGGAAGTCTCGGGAACGTCAGAGGTAGCGGGACCGGAAGAGGCACCACCATCAGATGAAGTGTTTATACCAACATCACTGGAAGTCTCCGCAGGGGCATTCGAAGTAGCAGAAGACTCCTCGGATGCTGCAGACGTGGGAGCAGCGGAAGAATCACTAGAAGCGCCTGAGCTGGCAGCCGCACCCGAGGAAGTCTCAGGGCCGCCGGAGGTAGCAGGTTCAGAAGAGGCGCCACTGTCAGATGAAGTGTTCACGGCAGAGCCACTGGAAGTCTCAGAAGCAACGCCCGATGTGGCCGCAGAGGACTCTTCAGAGCCCGCAGAAGTGCTGGACGTCTCAGTGGGCTCCGAGGACGCGACAGAAGAGGACTCGGGCGAAGCAGATGAAGCTCCAGAGGTTTCACCAGCGGTAGCCGCAGTGCTAGACGTGTCCGAGCCAGCATCGGTTGTAACAGAAGATCCACCGGAAGTTGACTCAGCTTCAGATGAAGAAGCCGCCGAAGACTCTCCACCCGCTCCAGAAGTGCTAGACGCTGAAGCACTCTCAGAGCCAGAGCCGGAAGAGGTCTCTGAGGGACCGCCTGAGGTACCGGAAGACTCACCAGCATCAGACGAAGACTCAGCAGGGGGAGCAGATGTGTTGGAGCTCTCAGAGGGAACACCAGAGCTAGAAGAAGCATCAGGTCCTGATGAGGTAGTGGCGGCACCTGAGCCAGATGAAGCACCGGTGGTCTCGGAACCGGGACCGGAAGAGGTCTCTGCGGGGGTACCAGAAGACTCTCCAGCAGAAGAAGACTCTCCTGGGTTGGCGGAGGTATTGGAGGTCTCAGATGGAGTACCGGAAGTGGAAGAGCCATCAGATCCTGATGAAGTATTCGAAGGCTCTGAACCAGAAGTCTCTGTTCCAGGTCCCGATGAGGTAGTAGCGGCACCTGAGTCTGAGGTTGAAGAAGCGCCAGTGGCAGGAGAACTAGAACCAGTAGAGGTATCAGGGCCTGATGAAATGTTAGTGATCTCTTCAGAAGAGGATGAACTAGAAATTCGTGTAATGAATCCTGATGAGGTGAAAGTAGGTTCAGTGGATACTCCAGCTGCGGTGGTCTCTGAACCTGAACCGGTGGAAGCCTCAGTGGCAATACCGGTAGAGGCACCGGATCCAGTAGAGGTAGCCTCAGAGCCAGAACCAGTTGAGGCGGTCTCTACACCAGAGCTAGATGGGGACTCAGTTGCAAGTCCAGTAGAAGAGCCTTCTGAACCGTCGGTAGAGACGGGGATACCAGTGCTGTCAGTCTCTGGGGCCGAAGCCGAAGAAGATGCACCTGGCCCAGAAGATGAAGTGGCAACAGTAGGTTCAGATGTACCAGAGCTTCCAGATGAGGCTTCAGATCCCGCTGATGAAGTCTCCGAGCTGAGGTCCGATGAAGAAGCTCCGGGGGGAACTCCAGTTGAAGATCCTTCAGATCCTTCAGATGCACTGGTAGTTGAAGAGAGGGTGCCAGTATTGCCCGACTCCCCAGCATCACTCGAAGAAGAATCAGCTGGTTCCCCGGAGGTAGTCGCTGAACCAGAGTCAGATGAGGTAGCAACACCAGAAGGCACACCAGTTGAAGATCCCTCGGAATCACTAGAGACACTGGCGGTAGAGGCAGGGGCACCAGTGCTTGACTCCTCAACAATTGTCGAGGAAGCACCTGAGGTCTCTGGGCCAGTACCAGATGAAGTAGCTCCAGTGGGGATTCCTGTCGAAGAGCCTTCAGAGCCATCAGACGTACCAGCCGGAGCACCAGTACTTGACTCCTCTCCAGCGGTTGAAGAAGCACTCGACCCTGTTGTGGAGGTCTCAGAGCCGGTGTCGGAGGATGTAGCACCAGAGGGAACACCAGTTGAAGATTCTTCAGAGCCGTTAGTGTTTGTCGAGGTAGGGGCACCAGTGTTGTCAGTCTCTGTAAGTGAAGCAGAAGAAGCGCCCGAATTGGCTCCAGATGTCTCAGTACCAGAACCAGATGATGCCGGACCAGTGGGAACTCCTGTCGTGGACTCTTCAGAGGCCCCTGAGGTGCTGCTTGCAGTGCCCGCGGTATCAGTGTTGCCAGTCTCCGTGAGCGAAGCAGAGGAATCACCAGTTGCCGCTGAAGATGTTCCAGCGCCAGAGCCAGATGATGTCTCACCGGTAGGAGCTCCTGTTGGAGATACATCAGAGGTGCTGCTTGTAGCGCCAGAGTTACCACCTGTCTCGGATGAAATACCTGATCCGGCGCCAGAAGTCTCGGCTCCAGAAGACTCAGCACCAGAGCCAGAGGAGGTGGCGTCAGTGGGGACTCCTGTCGAAGATCCTTCGGAGCCGTCAGATGACGAAGCTGAAGGAACTTCAGTGGAGGACACTTCAAAGCCACTAGAAGTGGTGGTTGCAGAGCCTGACGCGCCGGTGTTAGCATTGGTTGCGGTATCTGAAGAAGACACTGATGCAATTGGAGATGTCTCTGAGCCGGACTGCGAGGATGAATCTCCTGAAGGAAGTCCAGTAGATGACTCTTCAAAAGCACCAGAACTGGTGCTTCCAGAACCAGGACCGCCAGTATTGCCATCAGTGGCAGTTCCAGAGGCAGTACCCGATCCAAGTGAAGACGTCTCTGAACCGAAGTCAGAGGACACAGCTCCAGAAGAAATCTCAGTTGATGATGCTTGGGAGCCTCCAGAAGTGGTGCCAGTTGAGACGGGGGCAACCGTGTTACCGCCAGTCTCTGTAGCCAGGATTGATGAGGTATCAGAACTCTGTTGGGATGCTGTGCCAGAAGTACCCGGTCCTCCAGCGCCAGACGTCTCTTGACTCTGAGAGCCAGAGGTTGGCGGTGCTCCCGAAGCAGTAGTAGTCAAAGATCCATCGGTGCCAGTAAAGGTACTGCTTAGAGACTCAGTACCAACGGTGGGACCGTTGGATAGAGTATCCGACACTGAGGATGCAGAAGAAGCACCTGAGCTCTCCTGGGATGCGGGACCAGAGGTACTGAAGGCAGACTCAGAGCCACCAGTAACAGAAGCTGACAAATCACCTGATGAAACTCCAGTTGGAGATTCCATAGAGCCACTGGAAGTGTCGCTCGCAGAACCAGAGTTGCCATCGGTCAAGGAATCAGAGGCAGAGGGTTGGGAAGAAGAAACATCTGAACTTTGCTGGGAGGGGGAATCGGAAGTGCTTGAAGCGCCAGAGTCGGAGCTTCCAGGGGAAGACGTGGACTGACCTTGAGAACCATTAGAGGTTGATGAAACACCCGAACCCTCGCTAGTTCCGGTGGCTCCAGGGGATACAGTCGAAACAGGCGTGGGCTCGATCACGATCACGGTACCGACGGGGTCTGTTCCAGATGGCGCCAGGGTAATACTTGTGCCAATGGGTCCGCTACCTGTGATGGTGGTGTAGGGACCAGTAAAGGTAGAACCAGGTACTGAAGTTGAGGGCTCGAGGATGATGACAGTGCCGATAGTATCTGTGCCTGATGGTGGAAGTGTCAAGGTAGAGGTACCAGTAGCGGTACCTGTGTTTACGCCAGTGATAGTGGTGAAAGGCCCGGTGAAAGTCGAAGCAGGAGCTGAGGTCGAAGGTTCAAGAACAATGACAGTTCCGATGGTGTCAGTTCCTGTTGGAGGCAGGGTGATGGTGGATACCCCCGTGCCTGTGCCTGTGTTGATACCAGTGATTGTGGTGAAAGGACCTGTAAACGATGAAGCAGAGGCTGATGTTGATGGCTCGAGCACGATGACGGTTCCAATGGTATCGGTTCCAGACGGTGGGAGAGTAACTGTTGAGGCTCCTGTGGCGGTCCCTGGGCTGACACCAGTTATAGTGGTGAATGGACCAGTGAATGTTGACGCAGGTGCTGATGTTGAAGGCTCTAACACAATAACTGTGCCGATGGTATCTGTTCCAGATGGCGGAAGTGTGATGGTTGAGGCTCCAGTCGCAGTACCTGTGTTGACACCAGTGATGGTAGTATAGGGTCCGGTAAAAGCAGGAGCTGAAGTTGAGGGCTCCAACACAATAACAGTACCAATGGTGTCGGTTCCAGCGGGTGGTAAGGTGACGGTCTGGGCTCCTGTAGCTGTGCCTGTGTTCACTCCGGTGATGGTGGTATAAGGACCTGTAAACGTGGTTGGAGTAGCAGCTGTGGATGGCTCCAGAACAATCACAGTACCGATTGTATCTGTACCAGAAGGCGGCAGAGTGACTGTCTGGGCTCCCGTAGCTGTACCAGTGTTCACGCCAGTGATGGTGGTGAAGGGTCCAGTGAAAGCTGGAGATGAAGTCGAGGGTTCCAAGACAATGACGGTACCGACAGTATCCGTACCCGAGGGCGGGAGAGTCAGAGTAGCAGGACTAGTCGCCGTTCCGGTGTTCACACCAGTAATGGTGATGAAGGGTCCAGTGAAAGTGGTGGCTGCAGCTGAAGTTGAAGGCTCCAAGACGATAACCGTACCAACTGTATCTGTGCCGGAAGGAGGCAGGGTTAGAGTAGAAGGGCCAGTTGCAGTTCCAGTGTTCACGCCAGTAATAGTAGTGAAGGGGCCTGTAAAGGTTGTTGGGACTGCAGAAGTGGAAGGCTCTAGGACGATAACAGTACCGATAGTATCTGTGCCAATAGGAGGGAGGGTCAATGTAGAAGCGCCAGTTGCGGTGCCAGTGTTCACTCCGGTAATCGTTGTGAAAGGTCCAGTAAAGCTGCTCGCTGGGGCTGAAACAGAAGGCTCCAAGACAATCACGGTACCGGTAGGATCAGTGCCAGAGGGAGGCAGAGTCAGAGTGGACTTGCCAGTTGCAGTTCCCGTATTGACACCCGTAATTGTTGTGAAGGGGCCAGTAAAGGTCGTACGAGTAGAGGGCTCCAATACAATGACTGTACCAATGGTGTCCGTGCCAGAAGGAGGTAGGGTAACAGTAGAAGCACCAGTTGCAGTTCCAGTGTTGACGCCCGTGATGGTAGTGAATGGTCCAGTGAAAGGCCCAGTGGCACTGGCGCTGGTAGAAGGCTCAAGCACGATAACAGTACCAATGGTGTCAGTACCGGAAGGAGGTAAGGTAACAGTAGAAGATCCAGTACCAGTGTTGACGCCAGTGATCGTAGTGAAAGGGCCCGTGAAGGTTATGCGAGTTGAGGGCTCGAGGACAATCACAGTGCCGACTGAGTCAGTGCCAGAGGGAGGAAGAGTCACAGTTGAGGCACCATTTGCAGTCCCGGTGTTCACGCCAGTGATAGTAGTAAAAGGTCCCGTAAAAGTCCTGGTTGTTGAGGGTTCTAGTACGATCACTGTGCCGATAGTATCGGTACCAGAAGGAGGCAAGGTTACTGTGGAAGACCCGGTGCCAGTGTTCACGCCAGTAATGGTAGTGAAAGGCCCAGTAAAGGTCTTAGTCGTGGATGGTTCCAGCACAATGACAGTGCCAACCGTATCGGTGCCTGAGGGAGGAAGTGTGACGGTTGAGGAACCAGTACCAGTGTTGACACCGGTGATGGTAGTGAATGGACCAGTAAAGGTTGTGCTTGAAGAAGGACCAATCACGATAACAGTACCGCTTGGGTCACCACCTGAAGGAGGAAGGGTGACGGTGGTTGGGATGGGACCAGATCCTGTGATGGTGGTAAAGGGACCAGTGAAAGTGCTCGAAGGAGCAGAAGAAGAAGGCTCAAGAATGACAACAGTTCCAGTGGAGCCAGTTCCAGACGGCGCCAACGTGAGAGTTGCAACGCCAGTGCCAGTGTTGATTCCGGTTATGGTGGTGAAGGGACCTGTGAAGCTAGAGGCAGGGGCAGTGACTGAAGGCTCGAGAATGACAACCGTGCCGGTCGGGTCAGAGCCAGATGGGGCCAGCGTAAGTGTTGCTGTCAGACTTCCTGAGTTGACACCAGTGATCGTGGTGAAGGGGCCAGTGAAAGTGCTTCGCGGTCCAGTTGTGCTAGGTTCAAGGACGATGACAGTACCTATGGAGCCTGTGCCTGAAGGAGGAAGAGTAACAGTCGTTCCCGATGAGCCGGTGTTGACTCCAGTGATGGTTGTAAAGGGACCGGTGAAGGTACTTGGCTTCGATGTCACACTGGGCTCGAGGACAATGACAGTACCGGTAGGATCCGAGCCTGAGGGGGGGAGGGTAACAGTCGAAGCAGCGGTGCCAGAATTGACGCCAGTGATTGTGGTGAAGGGCCCTGTAAAGGTCGTCCTCTGGGCAGTCGTGCTTGGTTCAAGGACAATAACTGTGCCGACACTATCTGTGCCCGAGGGGGGGAGTGTGACTGTAGTTCCGGCAGAACCAGTGTTGACTCCAGTGATGGTAGTGAAAGGGCCTGTGAAGGTGGTCTTCTGAGCACTTGTACTAGGCTCCAAGACGATAACAGTGCCGATGGAGCCAGTACCAGAAGGGGGGAGTGTCACTGTTGTACCAGTAGAACCAGTGTTGATACCAGTGATGGTGGTGAACGGACCAGTGAAGGTGCCCTTCGAAGTAACAGAACTGGGGTTGGGGACACCAGAGCCTCCAGCCGTGGTATGGGCCGAGCCACCAGAGGAAGCATGTCCAGATCCAGAAGATGCCGTAGGTCCAATAACGATAACAGTGCCAGTGCCATCCGTGCCAGATGGTAGAATAGTAAGAGTCGTTGCCGGAGACTTACCTGTGTTAGTAGAGGGCTTGGAACCAGTGGATGTTGGATCAATCACGATAACAGTTCCAACACCACCAGTGCCAGAAGGTGGGAGTGTTAGAGTAGTAGCCTGAGATCCCGGCCCAGCGCTCGTGATGGTCGTATATGGACCAGTGAAAGGTTTGCTCTGAGTACCAGTACCGGAGGGAACAACCACGATAACAGTTCCACTGGGGTCATTGCCCGAGGGAGGAAGAGTCAGAGTGGTTGGGTGACTTCCAGCAGGTCCATTGTTTGTAATAGTCGTATACGGTCCGGTGAAGGCGGGACGTGTGCCACCAGAGCCACCTGACGGATTGACTATGATAACGGTTCCAGTGTGATCATTGCCAGAGGGCGGTCGGGTGATCGTAGTGGGGTTCGATCCGGGGTTGTTGCTAGTGATGGTCGTATAGGGACCAGTAAAGTACGGTTCCGGGTTACTAAATGCAAGTCATTAGGACCCGTCTCTTCCGAGATTCAATTATCGGATAAACTTACCCAGTGATGTACCTAGTCGAAGTCTTTGTGATAGTAAACGCAGTGACCAAGGTAGTAGGAGCACCAGTGATAGGAATCGTAGTCCCGTCAATAGTAAGCACTGTATTGCTAGTGAACACAGCACTTATACTAACAGGCTGAAGCCCGACGATAACTTCAGGCTGGACCTTGACGATAGAAACCCCATCAGGGCACTCTTCCGTAGGTCGAGCTTGGGTAGTCGAGCCCAGGAGCAGAAGCTCAGGGATGAAACGACGAAGACGCATTGTCGAAACGAATGACACCCAAAACGATTGTTGTAACAAAGAGATGAAGAAAGAGAGTGATGTTGATGGATATCGAGACTTCTGACTGCAGAAGACTCTAATATTTATGGATAGGGTTCTGAGAAAGGGGGATGGAGAACATCACGAACGACTTCCCCAAAGCGAACATATCGCGAGAATGGCATGTTCAACTAAGGTTTGTCTTGTTGAGTTATTCTGTAAGCATCTGGGCCCGGGAAAAGACATACCGTCAGGAATGCAAAGACAGTAAACCTTTCAAGTGAAGTTATTTTCAGCTCACCTCGCTTAGAAGCTATCTCAAGAATAAATCAACCGTATCCGTTATTCTCTCGCTTTAAAACGCCACCAAATTCCTCTAATGTCGTGATATTATCCTTTTCAAATATCCCTCTGTCTGCTTTAGGCATCGTAAGGTCTTGGGATGGTGTTGAGGGGGACCTTTTGGTTGACTCGTTGGTTAATGATTCGGAAGGTCTGAAGTATAAGTCATATTAACTCTGCCCTAGCCAAGACAAAGTCGTTACCCGCGGGATCTGGATATGGGTGAAAGTGGATATAACGGGGGTTTGATAGGACGGGAGTGTCTTGAGGGAGAGGTTGTGTAACGATCCCCGTTGATGTGAAGGGCATTGCCGAGACAGACCTTCTCCTTCCGGTTATGATTTTCAGCTGGTTATGCCCGTTGGCAGTTCCAATCATTGTCTGGACTAGACGAGGTGCAAGCCCAATCCGGATAGTTGGTTCAGAAAGACATCAGTTTTCACGTCCTTCCTGCGGGACTGGAAGTCGTGATGGTATCATTAACCAATGCAGGGGACATTCCAGCAAGTCTTGGAGATGTGATTAACTTTGCTTCTACTTTCAAGGGCGGGGTAGATCAAGACTGCAGGGGATCGCGTGCCGGATTTGTTGTGCTTGTTGTTGAGAGGGCTTCAACTGATGCGTGATCTTTGCCAAAGGCTAGAGACATGCCAACGTGAAAAACATAAATACTCCAACAATCTTTTCAGAGTGGAAATTAGTAACGCACATATCACCGCTTCACTCGTTAATCATGTTGTTCACTCCGCTCATTCTTCTCTTCCCCGCAGTCAGCCATGCCTCTTGGCTTCCTATCAGACTCCCTATCAGGCGAGGACAGCTTTCAAGCCCTGAAGACTGTACTGTAACAAGCACTCTTTCCCCCATCACTGTAACCAGTCTCCATCCTACCTCTACCTTTGGACCCCATGGCTCTGGCTCGGGTGGTTCCGATGGTTCTGGCCATGGTCAGGTGACAGGCGGCGGCACTCTCATCTACACCACTGCCCTTCCAACCCTTGGCCCTAATGGTCCAGGTGTACATACTTATACCATCACCGCCCCCTGCGCCTCGTCTCACTGCCAGAGACCTGCGTCCACCGAGTGTCCTCCTGGTTTCACCACCACAGCCGTTATCTGTCACGTCTGCGGCGAGCACCCAGTCACAACCACTTTGACTCTCCCTATCGAGTCAGCCACAGCTGCTCAGGGGTCTCACGGTGGGGCCGCCAAGGCTGGTTCTACGCTTACTACGGTCGTCACGACCGTTGTTCACAAAACTATCGCGCCTGTTTCTCCCGCCGAGAGCGTGTACCCGTGGATTTCCCGCGGTGGTCCTGAATTACCCGATGCCCAGAAACCGTCTCAGGGCTCTGGTGGTTCAGATGCCAAGCATGATGGTGCTGGAAAAGGCGATGAATTACCCGAGGGCCCTAAGAACACCGGCGCTCCCGAATTGCCCGCTGGTGGAGGTGCGGACACTAGTTCTCACAGTTCCACTGTGGATGCACCTAACGGAGCCTCTACCGCAGCGGGTAATGAAGCCGGGCACGGAGACGGAGACGGAAATGAAACGGGATCGGAGTCGGCATCTTCTTCTGACGACGCTAGTCCATCGGCCGTCGTTGTTACTGGCCACGCGGCCGAGACCAAGGTGACCAAATCTGTTGTCCTCAAAGCCGTCCTCTTTGCTGCTATGGTCTTGTATCCTCTCTACATCTAGTCAGAAGGGTAAATGATATCCGGAGGCATGTCGAGTCAGAATGTGGCGTTTCTCTTCTTATAATAATCGATCTATTGAGCTTTCAGAACTTTACAGTGCCCTTGTAACTCTGCATCTAAGACATGCATTCAACTGGCTGGGGGATCGATCTATTAGTTATCCTTACTTAATACAATTCATCCACTTTGTTTTGTTGGTCAAAGTCATCCTAAAGCCCCGCGATTGGTCCATTGTTTCAGCGGCTCAAGTAAATGTCTCGGCATCGGCTGGGCGACTCCATTTCGAGCCTCGTCCAGCTGAACAGGGGTTTACAACGGCGCCAACGACGTGCTAGCTTCTTTTGTCAGCTGTCAACTACAAGCTAACGGCTCAACTGTCTCATTGATGACGACGTCAATATCAGCCACACTTTGATATTGTTGGTTACTTCGTAAAATTGCAGCAATATTATTAATACCAATATTTCATTCGTTCGCAGTCGATAATTGACTATTTGTTTTCTCTGCCCTGAGGTCACTCCATCATCTGGGCATCTCCATTCTGTATTTCCCCCATCAAAGCGTCGTACCATGCATCAAGAGCCTCATCAACGTTGAATCCACCGCCATCCAAGAACTCATTCACCTGGTTCACATATGCTTCTACCCCGTCACCCATGGAGAACATTATATCGTCGCTGGCATTAAAAATAAGTCCTTGTGACATTGTACCAGGGGAAATGGTCGAGTTGATAGCCCCAGGGCTAATGCTGGTGAATATCGTCTTGGCGTAAACTTTGTTCCTCACAGCCTGGAACAAGTCTTTGTACTTTGACAAATATGGAGCTTTCATATTAGTAATTCCTCGGTCAATCAGGTCTAGGCACAAGGCAGTGTCGTTGAAGTGTCGATGGGGCCTCGGAGCATCATCTCCAGTCTGCGGTAGGGCCATCGCTTGCCTGCAGGATATGCATGTCAGTCACATTCCAGGGTTCAGCTCGTTTAGCTCGCTCAGCTTACCAGTCGTAGTAAAGAGCTGCTAGTCCGACAAGGATAATATCATGCAGCTGTCGGAAACATCGACAAATAGCAGAAATGCCATATTCGCCCTCGATTTTGGACCAGTGGCTGATTGCAGTCGATGCAGCCTTGGAACAGTAAGACGCCATTTGACGTGAGGGTACCATGAATGTCGGCGATGGTCTGTGTAGCAGAAGCTGCAAAAGGCAGTACTCAATTTTCATCTCAGAGTACTCCCGAGATGGCTTTAATCCCATTGCCTCCAATTGCTGCTCCCAGAGTTCAAGGTCTCTCCGTATTTGATCGGAGGTCGCACAAATCTGTTGGAATGTAGTATCCATAGCCGTGCCGCTTGGCCCTCTGGCTATGTAGATCGACTCCAGGATGCGACCACCAATTCTCCGCAATGCAATAATGTGACGAATAACCTCAACGTTGTGCTTGTGGAGAACGGGGGCCATGGTGCTCTCAAGTGGTGTCAGGGCATCGAAAGTGGCCGGATTGGGTAACATGGTGTGGACTGCGTGGTCCCGAATGGATAAGACTCGCCCTGTCAGAGTCGCAACTTGTCTAGTTTGCGAGGTCAGTCGAGTCAGAACTCTCGATTGGGCAAGACAACTAACCGCTCCAGGTTGTATGCACACCACCACGTCCTATTCCGGACTTCTAATTCTTCAGCTGTGAAGCCCCAGTCTTTGTTGTGACGGTGGAGTCCTGCCTCTATGGCGGCCGACATGATGTACCGGCTGAGCTGCCAGAGGTCGTTATTGTGGCTGCTGTGAGACGAGTCTAGCATCCATATCGCCAGGAGCAGCACTGCTTGTATCCCAAAGAGGTCTCTTGGGTGGTCACTAAAGTTATTGAAGAAGCGCAATGAGGTCTGGAAGTATGCATTGGAGTCGTTGAGGTCCATCATAGCTGGCGACTGGGCATCCTTCGTGGTCAGTTGACAGCTTGCTAACGCTAGAGTAACAAACACAGTAAACTTTTCATGGTCACTACACTGCCTGGGGCTCTCATAGATACGCTGGAAGACCCTTCTCAAATGCGGAAGCTGTAAGAGTGGCCACCAGATGTGTACCCTAGAGATGTAGATGTGGAGGAGAGCCCTTGCGATAGGCTGAGGCGGAAGTGCTGCAGTTGCTTCACACAAGGGCTGTTCAAGACCGCTTCCCTGGATCCCGGATTCCCACGAGGGAACAAGATTGAGCTGCTTGAAGAAGATCCTCGCAAATGTCGATCCGGCTGCGCTGCCGACTGAAGCAGATCAAAGATCAGCAGGGTCTTCAATTGATGATCATGATTGATCTTCACTTACCGTACTTGCTGCCTGAGTACAAATCTGATCCTCCCGTGGTGAGGAAACCCACCTCTTCAGCCTCCTTCTGCAGATCAGCACGGGGTTCCGGATTCACGTCCGAAGGCTCTGGCTCTGGTTCAGGAAGGGTCTCATTGGGTGTTGGGACCAGTCTCAGTCTTGCTTCTAGGTCGTTGATTCGATCTTGAAGAGCTTTTACAACTGTATATGGGTAAGAGACGCAGTCTGTGATGTTGCATGCTTCATTCTGTCGTGCACATGCTGTACACTGCGGAACTCTGAGGTCGCACTTAGACTCGGTGTCAGCCGAGGGACTCAAAAGAGCTTGCTATTGCCTGTAGATGAACTCACTTTGACCTTACGTGACCGACACCGACTGCATGCTTTCGAAACAGATGGTTGAAGAGTTGAAAGCATGGAACATTATTGTTTAGGGTAGTGGTTTTTCTTTTTCCCTTGTAATAGCCGTGTCTAAATGTCTCGCACCCATCCGAAAATAGTGGGGCCATCATGGTTGACGCCATAACGGATCGGAATTATGCAACTACCGAACCGAGCGTTATCTCGGCGTTATCCGATATCTGTCTATCGATAAGCATAAGAAAGCACTTCGATTTGATGAGCCGAATTATTATCTATCCAATCTGGAATGCTTGATAATCTACATAGAATAATTCGCCGATGAAACTTCAAGTTATATAAAATTTGCTTTTATACTATATTTTATTCTGTTACCTTAGATTATATCCCCCAGTAAGCTCATCAGCACTTTTATTCCAGAGCAAACATCCGCATTTCAAAACAACATACAGGGTAGCCTTTTCTTGGACCGATCAAGGGGCGCCCCACTGAAGTATGCCGCAACTTTGTATGTCTCTGGTTTCCGATGCCTGACCTTTTATCTTCTTCAAATAAATATGTAAAACGCCCTGTAAGTCATTGTGGCTATAAGGCTACCATTAAACAACAAATCTATAAAGCTCTACTGATGGCGCTGTATCACAAAGTCATACAAATGACTCTCGAAATTAAAACTCGAACATCACGCGTATTGTGCATATTATCAATTTATGAATTAATCGAAAGTAATCTATCTCGGGAAAAGTGTTGACTCTTCTAGTAAGTGTAGCGGAAGTTGGGATTCTGCCAATCCGTCTTGTCGCTCCTTTCGGCCTCCAGTCCAATATCAGTGTCGTCATGAGCCTTGCCATATTGCTTGTTGCGCCTCCTGTTCTCTATACCGCAGAGAACATAGTACGCCAAACCAGTGGCAGCCATCAAGACAAATGCGAAGAGCATAGAACCGATGCCGAGGGCATACGTGGGTGCCTGTCTGTCGAGGAAGAACTGGGGTCCAACGATATTGCCAACAGCTGGAAACCTTCAGTTAGTGGACGGAATCGACGTGATTAACAATGAGATGGCACATACCGTAGACAATTGCAATAGAGATACCCATAAAGCTCTTCTTTGTCGCACCAGCAGTGTTAGACGAAGAGAGACTGAGCAGAAAGACCCATGGGACGTTGTAGAAGCCCATGAGATAGACTCCTGCCAAAGACGCGTCGCGTTGTGTCGCAACATCAAGAGAGTGCACCATGACAGCCCCGACAAGACCCATAAGCGCACCAAAGATCCAGAAGATACATCGAAGGTTCGGAATGAAGAACGCGATAGTGGTTAGGATGGCCTGGCTGATCATCGCCACTGCTGCTTGCGGAGTAGCCATGAGGACGGTCTTTGTCTTGCTGAAGCCGTAACCAGCGATAATAAGTGGGTTGAAGTTTGTGATACCGGCGTTGGCGAGGGCGTAGCCAAAGACACCGAGCCAGATGCAATAGCACTTGGGATCTCGAAGGGCCTCCAAGATCTGAGCAGTTTGGAATTTCTAGAGCGACGTGAGCCTCAGTTAATCTGATGGGGAATTTGTCGCTGCATACCTTCTTTGACTCAATGCCGGTCTGATTGGGTGCTAGGCGGATCATTGCGAGCTTCTTCTCTTCCTCGGTGAAGAACCACGCCTTCGAGGGAGTATCGGGAAGACCGAAGAAGACTAGAGCTCCAGCGAGGATGGTGCAAGATCCATAGATGAGGAAGATGTACTACAATCTCTTATCAGCACAGAAACATACATTGAAATGATGGCCACTAACCTTCCAAGTGGATAGCGATCCATTGATCTGCCCAATGGCATAAGATAGAATACCTCCAAACACGCCAGCGAAAGTATTATACCAAAACGCCGTTCTTAGAGGCTGCTCGTTCCTCAAATACCACATGGAGTTGATGATCATCATGCAAGGTAGTACAGCAGCCTCAAAAACACCGAGAAGGAATCTGATAGTCGCTAGTCCAGCGAAGTTATGGCAGAGCGCCATGAAGCATAGAGCAATACCCCATAGAGTGAGGCAGCCACCGACATACTTGCCGATAGGAATCTTTGTCATTAGCCACAGATTGGGGAACTCCATGGCGAGGTAACCGAAGTAGAAGATACTGCTTAGCCAGCTGTACTCTTGGGGCTTGAGGTGGGCATCTTCTTTGATACCGAAGATGGCGGCGTATCCGAGTGCATTCTTGGATCCGTTAGCAGGCAATTGGTGGGATTCGAGTATCCAGACATACCTTATCCAAGAAAGCAAGTGTCATAGACAGAACAGCAAGCGGCATGACGACAAGATCTGTCTTGAGGAGGAGTCGCTTTGACTGAGCCTTGGTCAACTCAAGAACCTCATCCTGCTCGCGATCAGAAGCAACAGATTGAGCCATGTCCTTGGTCTGGCCTTGCTCAGTCTTGGGGGTCTGCGACATGGTGGAAAATTATCGAAGAAGTCCAAGTCTAGAGGCGAGATGGGAAGTCCCTCGACGATCTTTGGATGCTTCGCATGGTCGTCTTTATGAATTTCTCAAGTCAAATCTGCTACAAAGTTAGTGCTACCACTTCCCCGGGTTCAGCGGGGCCAAACGGGGAGTTTATCGCTGTAGTTGTTGGGCTTCGGTGTACAACGAGACCCTCGGTCACCACCGAGCTCACTACTCGGACGCTACCGAGGGGACTTGACTGCTTTGAGGAGTTCTAGCCTATCACCCCGCCATGTTATCTGGGGTTGGGGATGATAACGAACGAACCAGATTGAATGCCGATGACGATTGGGGAGCCTTGCGATCACGTCAGGTTACAGTGGATAGTTGGCCGAGTTTGATAAAGGAACCGCAAAATCGTCGTGAGATTGAGAGTCGAGGCGGCAAACGTAAAATAATAGAAGGGTCTGCTAAATTTACTCAATGTTTATGTATGTTAAATATTTCTAAATTACCCCAAATTATCCTAAATTCGACTAAGTAGCCTTATCACTCTGTATTGAAGTCCGAGAGGTGGATGATCGAAGTCTTATCGGATTATCACGCTTGCGCGAGTCAGCTCGGCCACGACCGAATTCGCCGTCCGGTGGACACCGAGCTCACCTCCACGGTCCGAAGCTCCAACATGAGCCTTATTAAAATTCTCGGAGATATAATATTTGACTGAATTGAACCATTCCATCTCAATATCACGAAATCGAAGCCCCATATACAGGTTTCAATCGACGGCAAATATGACAAACACCAAGCAAGGAAGCCATGGAGGCTCAACGCATAGCTCTGTGCCGAATGCGAAGAATGCTTCTATCAGAGTAAGTTGCTTCATTGAATATGTGCATGATAGTTACTGACGGAGGTCAAGGTTGGAATTCGTGATGGCGTCACTGGCGAGTTCAACTTGGCACCTCGAGCAGAAGCTGTAGTCTCAGTATTTGACTCAAATTTCCTGATTGGCGATGGCATCTGGGTAAGCTCTGGTCCCCGACAAACTACGAAATATTGACTAACGCTAGTCAAGGAAGGTATCCGTGCAAACAAGGGCCGTGTTCAGTTTGCCAAAGAACACATCAACCGCCTTTTCCAGTCAGCAAAAGCCATGTATATGGACCTCGGGCTATCCAAAGGAGATCTGCTCGATCTCATTCACATGACACTTGATGCGAATGAAATGGGTGACGATGAACATGTTCACATCCGACTTGTCGTGAGTCGAGGCCTAAAGGCTACTCCTTACCAAAACCCCAAGGTCAACATCGGCCTTCCTCTCATCGTCATCATCCCTGAGTCCAAGGCCGTTGATCCCAACTCTAAGTCAAGAGGACTCAGACTCGCGACAACATGGGTCCGTCGCGGCCCGCCTGATGTCAAGGATGAGCAGTGGAATCACATCTCAAAAGCCACGGATGTCCAAGCTTGTATCCACGCGAATGTGATGAACGTCGACGAGGCTCTTATGCTTGACCTACGAGGCTTCGTCAAGACGTGCAACTCAGTCAACTTCTTCATCGTTCGAGGTGATGAAGTCTGGGCTCCTACCAAGGATAATCAGATGCAAGGAATTACCCGCCAAAAGACGATTGATGTCTGCCGAGCGAATGGTATCACTGTCAGAGAATTGGACTTCACACTTACTGAGACGTATGGCGCCGATGAGGCTTTCTGCACGGGGACGTTCCCCTCACAAATCCATGTTACCGAGATCGATGGGCGGGTAATTGGTGATGGGAAGAGAGGCCCTTTGACAGAGAAGATACAGCAGCTGTACTCAGAACTTGTGAGGAAAGATGTGGAGAGGTCGAGAGAGGAGATCAAGGCTGAAGTGGTTACTCCACGAGACTTGTCATTCTTGAAGTCAAAACTGTAACTGTAATATTACTTGCTCGAATATTGTTAATCCTTGATCACTTCGAACACAGTCTTTCCTAATCCGCCCTTTCCCTTGTAAGTCTGATCGCAAGCTTCGCGAACGGCCTTGATGTCTCTCATGTCAACCTTTGCTCCAATAACAGGCTTCACCTTTCCACTATCCACATATCCCGTAAGAGTATCCAAGTCCTCTCGATTGGGGTCCAAGAAATGATACATGTAGGTCACTCCCCAGCGCCAAGCCCGAAGTCTACGTATCGCATCAGCTGCATCCAGAAACAGTCGCCCAGCAAATGGGATTCGAGGGTTATCCGGTCGTTGCATCACACTAGAAGCTTGGAGGGTCGAGGCAGATGGAGTTGTTGAGATTGAGACGATCATGCCGGTTGAGGGAACCATGAGTGAGAGGAACTCCATGGATTGACCGGTGGTGTCGAAGCAGAAATCGACGGACTTTGGAAGAATGGCTTCTGAGATTTTCTCTTTGGTGTAATCGATGACTGTGATACTGGTTAGCCACTTCTCGGTGTTTGATGTCAGGACTCACTCTGATCCACTGTGCCCTCGCCAAGAAGCTTCGGCACTTTTGGGATTTTGGCGGTCGAGACTGTAGTGATAACCTTTCCAGCATGGAATACATTCTTGGCAAGCTGACATGCAAGCGCTCCTGTACCGCTTACTAGATACAAAAATTAATGTTTCTCTCCCAAGCAGTTGTGATAAGCGACTTACAGCCACCGGGGATTAACACCGTCTTTCCCTCAAGGGAGCCTTTGTATTGCCCAAGAACCTGCAATGCGGTGACTCCAGCCAGCGGTAGCGATGCAGCATCGGCAAAGGAAAGACTCTCAGGCATCAGGGAGACGTAGGCATCTGGACATTTCACATACTCACTCCAGGCACCTGTGTCGTAGTGTCAGCGGTCAGAATTCTTACTTCTAACTAACCAATTCATCATACCTCTCCCGATCTCTGGAAGTCTCGTGTAGACTTCATCGCCCACTTCCAACGCCGTCACTCTCTTTCCAACTTCAACGATGACACCTGCAGCGTCGTACCCAATCTTATACGGGAACCTTGACCATCCCGACATCAGCCTGTCGTCTCTCTCCAACCTAGGTAGACGAGGCAACTCACTCTTCCTTTACTGCCATCTTGAAGACGCCGGCGGCCTTCTTGACGTCGACTGGATTGATGCTCGCAGCATGGACTTTGATGAGAACCTCATTATCTGCAATGATAATTGGCCTTGGGACCGTTGAGATCTCATAGCCAGATGGGCTAGTATAGTTTGGCGCTGTGATTGAGAGCATGTCTGTTGCCATTGTTGCTTTTGTGCCGGTTTGATGGAGACAAGGAGTAATGCAGCAAAGTTATAATAAGCTGTACACTCGCACGGAGACTTTTGCCAACTGCGCGTTCAGAAAATTCCATTTGATAACCATTAAGGCCATCGCCACCTGTGATTGGTAAGGCATTTTGACTGTTCTCATTTGAGATCCGGGGCCTCGGCTGAATCCACCAGGCGCAAATCCGGCCGGAATCGGTTCCCAATCCCGGTCGAGACTAAAACCTGGTACAGCAAATCAGCCGTCGGGACAACATTCGTCCGGGTACGGACGCATATCGAGCCGACTTTTGGAGACCTTGTTTCCTATAATTGTAGTAAAGGACTGTCCTTCCATGATAATTGTGGTAGAAATGGCCATTCTTGCACACGGTGGCGTCATTAGAGAAAATGTTTCTTTTCCTAGTAGTTCTTAGAATTTGGAATAAAATCGAATTGGAAATAACCGACTGGTATTCAATTATTCGTCTTGCACAACGCCTAAAAACACTGGTATACATAGTCTAAGTGTCTGAGTGATTGGACCAAATAATCTATCAGAATCATATCCTTAATTGACCTTCCTCGCTAGACCCAACCTCGTCGTCGTATCTCGAGAAGCTCCCGATAACAATATTTGGAACATGATCGTCACAGTGCTTAGTGTCAACTATATCGCTAAAAGTAAAGTGTTAGTTATATCTTGAGAGTTGATGATATTGTAGCACTTACTAGCTCTCCGTCTCTACCTCTCTTACGCACTTATTATCCAGAAACTTCAGCCGGCCAGTCCCTTCGGTATCACTCCCGAACTGGACGAACTGAAACATCAGTGTCGAAGATGGTTGCCCACACTTGATCAGGTAGTCAATAGCCCGCTTGATGGAAAACTTGACCTGATCGGCACCGGGTTCCCAGACCCCATCAGTATAGATGTAGATGCTCGTAGGTTTGACCTTTCTTCCAACAAGAACCCGATCGAGTATTGTGTCCAGACAACCTCTCATGTTACAAGTCCCGTCGACGGTCGGCATTTTGGTGATAGCTTTCTCGATCTGCGAGCTATTCTTGCATTTCTGTGGCTTCTTGGCGATTTCTGATGCAGCATAGAGCTCCATGCCGTCCTTGTCAACAGCCTTTGCGACGTAACTGATGACTCTTGCCGTCTCTTCCACCTTCTTCATGTACTGTCTCATAGATTTGAAGTTATCAATGAGCATGATCTAGAAACCAGCGATTAGTCAAGTTGACACGATAGCAGTCAGAGACATACCTGATCCCGACCTCTCGCCATCGCGATCTTGATTCGAGCCTCTTCCATACCGGGAAGCTTCATTATCTCCTTGGACTTATCTGATCTCATACTGAAGGAAGAGAGGCTGGGTTTCTCCATCATTCGGTATACGTCATCCACTGTAACCTTCGTGATTACCGGTGGAGAATTTGGTGTCTGCATCAGAAGCTGACCGTTGTCCACTGGCGGAGACGTAGCCTGGGTGACGGATGGAGCTGGTGATGAAGGTCCCGCAGTAGAGTGATCGAGAGAGGTCCTGGGGGAAGCACAGATGTGATTTGCCACTGAGCGAACTGGCAGGCCAAGATCGCCTGCCTGGGGAAGGGTCCGTAGGGATGGGTTAGGAACAGTCCGTCGTCTGCTTGTAGATATAGCTCGTGGCTGCGCAGGCCTGCCATTTGCAACCGCCTGGCCACCATCGAGTGAGTCCTCTTTCATGTTCTTGATCTCCCTCTCTGCTCGGATCCTAATATTCATCGCTGCCAACCTCTCATCTACACCAGTGAGCATGTAACCCAGTATGACCTCGCTCATATAAGGCGATATTTTGTCACTGCCTCTTTTGTCTTGAAGCGCTAACTTATGAGACTCCTCAACAGCAGCAAGGCGTTCCACTCCATCGTGGAAACAAGCATCGTGATCACGTTCCTTCATGTGACGCTGGGAAGAAATCTCGGCTCTTCTTCGGAGTCGGTACTGTTCACGACCTAGCTCACCACAAATCGACCAGACAAGAACGTCGCTGAACACGGCGCCTAGTGCCCAGATGTCTGCAGTTGGTGGTAGATCAGTTCGAACCGTTTCTTGAACCGAGAAGTTGGCAAAGCTCTCGGGAGAGACTAGGTTGATGGTTAGCTTTGTCGATATCTGTTCAAGTTTTGACGGCACGTACTGTACATCCGGTTGCCCCTATTCTCTGTCGCCAGCTTTCCTCCCGAAGCTGAGACTCTGCCAATCTCTGCCAATCCGAAGTCTGTGAGCTTAAACTTCACGTCAAAGCGAGAGTCCTTGTCCTTTTCGGGGAAAACTAGGATATTTGCTGGCTGGATGTCTTGGTGAACCCTACAACACGTCAGTATATGCCCGTCTCCTTAGTCCATGGCCTCCGCTTACCCTGCAAGGAACCAGATTGGAGCTCCATCCGGTCGGTAGAGATCGTGTAGAACGTGCAGAGCATCGAGAAGCTTGAGTAGCCTGCTCCACAGTAGACGGAACTCTTTCGGGCTGACAGGTGGAGGTGTGTTTTTGAAGAAGTCCTTGAGGGATCCTCCGGCTGCATACTCGAGAACTATAATGTGTTTCCTCTTTCCCTGAAATGAGAAGGAAGCAAGGTGCTGGGTGATGTACTTATTGTTCTTTCTGCGGAGCTTCAGATAAACATCTGTCTCGGCTTTGTAGAGGTCTTCTGTCCCAGCACCCTCGTAGACCTTGAATACAACAGGTTGGTCGTCCAATGCCGTTAGGCTTCCTCCAGAGTGTACTTGTACTTCCCATAGTGTGGCTGTATCGCGCCCGCCACTCTTCTGTGTGAGTTGCCTCTTATAAGTAAAAGGTAAAATGGTATTCGGGTGCACGTCACGATTAAATATCTTGTCTGGCGGAAAAAAGAGAGGTATGAACATCCACTGCTCTCGTAGAAAGTCGTCCGCCCATCTGCAGGTTGAGGGGAAACAACTGTTGTCGAAGGGTAATCGGCGGTCATCAAGGCCCTTCGCATGGCGACAGAAATACGAAATCTCTTGTGGTTGGCCAATTTGTGTGAGGATGGAAAACACGCGAGGGAAGTCGCTAATGATCAAATCTGAGCTCTGTGCGACAGGGGGCTGTTGAGAGTTCAAGATAATATCGACACGTCGTTCTGTCCAGTAGTTGTCCAAAGCAGATGGTATAACGTAGGGGACCTTCTCGCCATCGCCATTGATGCCCTCGCGTAGGTTTTCCGCAATGTGTTGATGAAAGTGATCCATGGTTTGTGTGAGCATCCTTCCCGTCTATGCAACGCGCCGACGTATGACGAATATTGAGTGACACAAATGACTACCAATACGGGAATAATGGAAGTTGACGTATTTGCCACTTTTGAGGTGTGTGTAGCGAAAGGCAAAAGGTTGATGGGTGTAATGGTGTACCAAATGAGAGCGTGAGAGTTACTGATTGGGGTCGGAGATCAAGTTATAGGTCACGGGATGGTGGGTGAAGGCAGGCAGCCGTCGCCTTTTGGCACTTAGAGGGACCTGCTGCGCCTTAATTACTTGCCTTGCCCTGACTTCGGTGCAGAATGCCCTACACAAACGTGGCGATGTAGAAAGTGATATCATATTACTGGCCTACCTGAATGATATGCTTCTGATCATGAGCCACAGAAGTCCTTGCGGGCCCAAACGGTTGAGGGCGCCCATTGACGAACTACGGTGTATCCAATTGAGAGAGTTCACTTCTCAAGCTCTGGTCAACCCTGTGAGCCGCCTTGCAGAATGTCTCAGAAAGAGATAAGATATTGGTGGACAAGACCAGGCAGTAAGGCGCAATGTTGCCTTGCGGCTGATGAAGAGCGAAACAGGGATTTATTGATCATTCTGTCTATTTGTGGGTCTTGTATGCGCCTGAAAACTGTGGTGGGCAGATTAGACTGCCCTGTATGTTTACTGGCACTGTGCGTGTTATGATAAGGAATGGTAGGTAGGTATGCTTGTGGACGTGCTGTACTCAGACAATCCCCAAAGACTCCTCCTTCGACCGCTTTAGTGCTCTACCAGAAAGGTACTTGAATAGAAGCATCCACAAGATGAAGGTTAGACACATAAGAGGGAAGCAAATGGCAGCGAAGAGCTTGAATGCACCTGGATGGAAAGTCACCGCAGCCCGGATATCCGTGGCAGTCTGATTGATCTCGATAAGCCCACTCTGGAAGAAAGCCTTGGCGCGAGTCACTATGGTCAGCAAAGCCGTAAAAAGCAAGCAAACATCGCAAGGCACTTACAGCGACAAATGTCCCAGGCAAAAATGCCAATGTGACGCAGGTGATAACATGCATCGAGATGGTCTCCTTTTCTGTCTTGTAAGCGATCCGCTCCATCTTTTCCGATTGTGTATGCGAGCTCTCTGTGAATATGCGGCTGACCTGCACACTGCGATACTGTAAGATGCCATCGAACTGATTGAGAGAGAAATGATCAGCAGGTAAGGGTGGGCTGCGGGTTCTGCAAGGCCTTACCAAATCCTTGCCCTGCTGCAGGCAGGATAACAGTGATTCTACCTGGGTGATCCGTATCTCCAGATTCTTTCTGATGCGCTCCACGCGGCGAGAAAAGGAAGCCAGTGCATCTTTGCAAGAGATCCTGATCTCGTCTGGAAAGTTGGTACGACTTGCTAGATCTTCATAGTGCTCAATGACATCTCGTAGAGCTTGACGATTCAGCTGCATCACCAGGCGGAAACTCTCCAACTGGTCGGCCAGAAAATGCAGATGCTGGAACTCCTTGAACGAAAATGTCTCAAGGACCATCAGGCTTTCAAGCTGCTTGGCGAGCCCAGTGTCCTCCTCATTCGCTGGGGGCCCCGCTGTGTTGGACGCCACAGGTTGCACAGCAGGTGAACATGTTCCCTTCTCACTGGCTGGAGAAAAGCACGAGATGAGGGGTTTCCCAGCCGCCCATCGAGTCAACGCGCTTGAGCTTTCCGCAGCCTCAGTCTTGTTCGTCAAGATGCGCTTGATGGCTTGTGAACTCAAGTTAGGGTCCTTGTCGATTCGGGCTGTTCTGGCCTTTTTCAGTACCTTTCGGATCTCAGTCTCGAAGTGGTTGATGCATTTCCGCCATGACTCGTCACACCACTCTAGATGAATGAGATGTGTCAGCAGAGTGGCTGCAAAAGATCCCGGCAAGTCCTTGGCTGCAGCGGAGCTGGGCGACGTTTCTGCTGCTATGGCTGTTTTGACCCTCTCTTGCATGACACTATTGGCCTTGATATTCAGCCAAAATGTCTTTCCCTGGCCAAAGTCGAATTTATGGTGGACCGCCATTTGCCGTATGTTCCAAATGACTTGCTCTCCATTATTAGTTGACTTGGTTGACCTCTCAACCGACCGCAGCAAATATTGCACAGCATGCTCCCGACCTGACCGGCCGAGCTCTGGGATCTTTGTAATCTTGTCCTCGGGCGCGTCAAGAGTATCGTAGCTGTTAAACCCTGTCATATGGTAGTCAAGAGGTTCGCTACTAACACCAAAGGACGACAAAAAGTCCACAAAGCTCGCTCCAACCTGGTAGAAAGAAGACAAGAGC
Source organism: Fusarium chuoi (assembly GCA_022627125.1). Classification (NCBI taxonomy): domain Eukaryota; kingdom Fungi; phylum Ascomycota; class Sordariomycetes; order Hypocreales; family Nectriaceae; genus Fusarium; species Fusarium chuoi. The sequence goes on along the minus strand of JAJALE010000865.1, from coordinate 14,679 downwards.
GAATAAGTCTCACGCGAGCAATTCAAGCGATCGCGCGAAGAGTTCGATCCAATGAAGCTGTGGGTATCAATCAATTAGTCTGTGTCCATTTCGGCCCTGTCGAGGTGCTGTATGCACTTACACCATACAGAACTGGGGATCCTTTCGGTTCTGCTGCAAGTGCTTGCGTAGATCAGCGGGGCTCTCAACCCCTCGTTCACTATACCCTAGGAGACCATTAGATACTACGAAGGCAACTCCGCGAGCTGGTGAAATGAAATGGGATAGACAACATACCTTTTAGAGTATCGCTTTGTTCTATGATATGTATGTCCTCGCTTTTCTCATTGAACAGCCTTGATTTTGGTGCTCCAAGAAACAAGCGATAACTGTCGAGGACCTCTGGCCTCTGACATGGGTTCAGCAAGTTACAGGGGTATGAGTCCCACTGTTCACAGTGCTGCTTCAGTAGATCATATTTATCCATTGTTCGAAGAAGGAGGTTTTGGAAGAGGCTTGAGAAACGAATTTGATGGAAAGAATTTTAATCATAGAGGATATCAGAGCATCTATTATACGGTTCAAGGCATTTTGACGGTTGTTTATTTAAGCGGAAAAGGTTAGCCCTCCAGCCACTAACATTGCTGGAATGAACACACTGTGACTTTATCCCCAACGTTTGTCAACAGTCCACAGCCTGATTTACGTGCACCCACGGGTCCTCATTTCTTCTTCTTTTTGGTGCGCAGCTCGCAAATGTCCTGCTCGTCATCCTGTTTCAACAGTAATCAGCTCAAAGTCCACTTCCAGGCCATGTGAAACGAACTTCGGTCAGTTCCTGGCCTTCTGGCAGGGTAAACACATATTGTCCATCTTTAGACTGGCATTTGAGACACCGTTTAGCGCGCTTGTATCCGATTGGGTTACAAGGTAGATGAGGCTCACTTCGACACGGATCGTGCTATCCTCGAACCTGCGCTGTAGCCAAGTCTGCAGCGCCTTCCCGGAAAGTTGGTAGTCGGGGAAACAGGCCTCTGGCATGATCGCTCTCGTGTATGGGGCGTAAGGCAGATTTGTCTGGGTAAGGTAAATCTGGCAAGGCAGAATATCCTGCCGCTCCAGGAGTTTAAATGCCTCGTCGGGCGCAGCTCACAATGACTGGCAGGCTTGAAAGTCCAGGGGCTTTTCCGCAGAGCCGCATTCACGATTCCCATTGTAGTTAGTCTTGGGCGCTGGGCAGATGTTGGTGATACGCCGGGCCTAGTGCAGACTATCACAATCTCACCTGCGGCATAAGCCAATCGACCCTCGACACAAGGCACCCTCACACGACGAATGCGCAATATTGCTTTCCGAGCGGTGAGGAATTATTGCCACAAGCATTGACGAAGATCTAGACCGGAGGAACGATAAGAAAATGAGACCCTGATCTTGCGCGTCACAATGGTTCTAGGTGTACTAGCCTGGAAGGGTCTTAACTGAATTTGTTTGGACATTTGATCCTACCAAAACAAATAAGGGGTTTCGAGCGAACAACGAGAGGTGGGCAGTATAGGGTATGTTGTGGCTTGAAATTGCAACGGGGATTGGAGCGATGGCTGAGACAAGGCAGAATGGCTAGGCGATTTCCAGCATTCAGCCGCACGAGATGGCAAATAACGCGTTTGAGGGCAGCGCTGCCAAGAAGCATCGTGAAGTCTCAAAGGACAGTGTGAAGATTTTGGCAGAGCCGAGTCGTCGAGTTCACTGCAAGTCATTCCAGCTGCATACATCTGTTCAACAGGGCCTTGTCCCCTATAGATAGTGGAATGTCGACCCCGCAGGCCAGAAACGGGGCTGCACTACCATTGCGTCGTCTCAGCTTTGATGCTGATGGAGAGAACCAAATGTCTACGTCTGACCGGGCACCTCTATTCCTACAGGTTCCCGACTACCCCCAAGATCCTGACCATGGTGCGTTCTCTATTATACAATGATTGTTCATTACTGAACCGAAGCAGGCACGGAGCTGCAAGACGTCGCAAGGCATGACACAATACTGTATCCTGCTGGCAATGCCTCCAATTCTCAAGTCCACGTGCCCATTCCTTCAGACCTTGCGGAAGCCGCTGGCCTCAATCTCGATTCCACTACTGAGGAGAATGTCTATGAGATGGCCCATCTGACCTGTAAGCACTCTAACTCCACAGGTTCTTCGTGGTTCATGTTGTTGATTAACCTGCTTTGTAGATACACCCATATCGACTGATCCCCAGGAGTTCAACGAAAAACACCATCTGCGTCCCAAGCAATTCACGTACCCTCGCCAGACAGAAATTCTGGTTGGCATCACGGTTTACAGTGAACCAAAGCACCTTCTTCGGCGTACATTGCAGAGTATCGTTCAGAATCTATGGTATTTAAATATCCGCCCTCAGTCAAGAATCTGGGGAAAGGGTTCTTGGATCAAAGTCGTGGTCTGCATTCTCATTGACGGTATTGAGTCTGTGGATCCTGGAGTCCTCGATATCCTGACTAGTATTGGGCTGTACCAGAATGGACTGTGCAGAAAGACGACCGAGCAGGGAGAGGAAGTCACGGGACACCTTGTAAGTATTATTTGCCGTGTGTGTGTAGCTGATAGATATCTAATATTCGCGAAGTTTGAGTTTACTTCTCAACTGGCAACGCATCTCGGCTGCGAGACATACACAGACGGTGACGGGAAAACTTCCAATATGAAGTTTCCGGTACAACTAATGCTGCTTATGAAGGCTTCGAATTGCGGCAAGCTTAACTCATACCGATGGCTGTACAATGGATTCGCCAGAGTCTTGGAACCCAACATCACAGTGCACCTGGACGTCGGTACGAAGCTGGGCAAGCAGGCACTTTTCAAACTTTGGAAGGAATTTGATCTGGAGCCTATGCTTGCTGCAGCTTGTGGAGAGATCTCATGTTCTTTGGGTGGAAACTGGCTCAACATTCTCAATTCGATTGTCGCAGCGCAAAACTTTGAGTACAAGGTTGGATTCCAGCTTGATAGGACGTTTGAATCCGCAACAGGATTTCTGTCACTCCTGCCAGGGGCGTGTTCGGCTTATAGGTTTGTGCAACAACATAAACTTTTGGTGATGTAATTTTAACTGACATTCACTGTCTAGATACGTGGGCAGTGCTGGCAAACCCCTTGAAGATATGCTTCTCGGCGACCCAACGTGGATCCAAGGACATAACCGCGACCGCCCATCCCTGTCACCCGTTAACCTCAACCGCCATCTCGCAGACGACAGAGTCATTTGCTTCAGGATCATCAGCAAGCCAAATACGCACTGGCTCTTGAAATATGTTCCCGTCACTGCCACCACTGACATCCCCATGACGACAACAGATTTCATCAACCAAAGGCGGCGATGGCTTAATGGAGCTTTCTTCTCGACTATTTATGTCTTGAAGAGATGTGGACACTTGTGGAGGTCTGATCACTCGCGAATGCGCAAGTTGGCCTTTTTTATCCCTCTTCTTCATAGTGTTCTGGCTCTTGTGCTGGCTTGGTTCTCACTCGCGGCATTTTTACTCTCGACATTCACCATCAATAGCATCTCTGGGGATCCCCCAAAGGATGCACCAACTAGTGGATTTCCTTTCGGAAAAGCAACACCAATTGTCAACGCCGTTATCCAGATAGTGTACTTGGCGACTGTCTTGTTCCAATTTATACTCGCCCTTGGGAGTCGCCCAAGGAACCACCGAATCAGCTACATCATCTCATTCGCCATTTTCGGACTCATCCAGGCGTATCTACTCATGAATCTAGTGTATCTCGTAAAGAGAGTTGTAGACTACAAGGCCGATGATACTGGATCTAGTAACTATGCCTATATCGGAGACTTCTTTGCCGACATTGGTCAGAGCACCATCATCGTCGCTGGATTCTCCGTTTTCGGCGTCTATATCCTGAGCGCTCTTCTGGCACTTGACCCTTGGCACCTTTTTACGTCCTTTGCACAATTTCTGTTTATATCATCGTCTTATGTCAACATTCTCAATATCTACGCTTTCAGCAACACACACGATGTCAGCTGGGGGAGAAAGGGCAGGCATGAAGATACTGAAGCTGGCCAGAGACAAGAAGGTCTAAGGCCAGCTAACATCGAGAGACGATTCACCTTTTCAGACCAAGATCCAAACATTCGATCTGCAGCTACCCAGCGTGACGAAACCCCCCAGGCGAGAAATGCCGAGTATCAACAGGCGCTTTCTCGATTAGCGGCTGGAGACGAGACGACAAGTCGCGAGAAGAAGCGCCCTCAGGTTCTCGCCGTAGCCGACGCCATGATGGAGTTTCGCACAATTCTACTCGCGTCGTACATTTTCTCAAACATTTTTGTTTGTCTTATCGTCTCGAATGACAGTCTGAAGATACTGTGGTGGCTTGGAGACTCGTATTGGCATAAAGTCTGGTTCTTCCGTATTTGGTTATGGGCGAACTCGATCAGCTTTTTGATAAGGTTCGTAGGTTGTTTGTGGTATCATGTTATGAGGCTGTTCAATGGATTCTTTCGCGGCACTTTTATGTAAGATAGTTTTGACTGTTTATTATATTTAAACAGAACTGTTCCTTAAGTTATTAAAACTTTTATACCATTTTAAGTAAGCATAGTTATTAAGAATTCTTGGAGCTTGCTGCAGTGGGCCTTCGCAAACTACGGTAAGGAGTTCAAGTTTCCGTCTATCCATGTCCTCGATGTGACCGCGGAAGAAGCGCTAGGGGAGTTGATGAAGATTCAAGATGGAAAACGGGGGTTTGGAAAGGTCGTATTTAAGCATCCCCTTAAGTGAATTATCGTAATGAACCATAGGCACCAAATTGACCAGCTCAGTGCGCCTTGCATGTTCATAGCACCATTTGCAGTGCTCTAACACTTAACTGAAATACTTTGCTATTCTCTTGGCGTTGCCGCGGTCCTTTGGCCTTTTTGTACGGGTATGGAACCAACACAGCTTTCTACGGAACCACCTGAGCTGGACTCTCACCAAGCTGCATTGTGACTGGATGTGTGGCAAGGAGGATATGGAGAGGTCGTGGGGAAAGCGGCAGTAGTTGGAAGGACGAAACAATGCGCGCATAAACCCTGCACAGGTCTGCGGAGTCTCTTCTGTCCAAGTTGTGAGCTAGATTTATATTCAACTGAGACTTGTGGCTGAGAGCCTAAGTCAGCAGAAAGAACTTAGTTAATCTGCTCATTTTTATCAGTGTTATCTCATCTTCCAGAGCATATCACATTCAGAGCGTCGAAAGCGCAGCGCTTTCAATCCATTAGAGCATCCAGCACATGTTTGTTGTCTTGGTCTATAACAAGGCATCTTGGTGCCGCTTTAATATGAGTTTAGTTAGGGCTGGCGAACTGGTTGGCAGGAATTTCGCTCAAACACGGTAATTGCGGCATGAGTTGGGTAAATAAGTCGTCTGCAGAAGATTTGCGTAAGCCCCGGGTAGACTAACCGACCTATAGAGAGCAGGCCACTCGTTCGGAGTCTTGATCATCTCGGAACTTCTATATAGAGACACGAAGCCTCCTTTGACTAAAACTCCGATTCATTCGCTTTCGCTGATTATCCATCCACAATCACGAACGGCGTTATGGCTAACCAAACTTCGACACGTTCTTGCCGATCCACATCACACGAATCCACATCTACAGACGTAGCCACATCTTTAGGGGCTAAGGGGCTACAGGATATCAGGAAGTCTTATGTGGTTCAGAACAATACTTGGTGGATAGTATAAAACGAGTGTATAAGGATGTTGAATACCCCTCCCAAGTACAATACTTCTCATTCGCCGAATTGGCCTCTCAATTCTCTATACTATAGCTTCTCCGCCGGTTTGTTTTACGCCATTATGCAAATTCAAGTCAAACCCATCTTTCTGCTTCTCGGCGTGGTGTGCACCGTTGTCTGCCATCCTTCAGACTACCTCCCAACAGTCACCTTAAAGAACGGCACCATAGTTGGCGCTCGAAGCCCCACGTACAACCAAGAATTCTTCCTTGGAGTCCCATTTGCCTCTCCGCCTGTGGGAGACCTACGGCTACGAAAACCCGTGCCACCAAAAAGCTGGAATGGTATCCGTGTTACGAATACCTATAGCGACTGGTGTATGGGCGTTGATATTGGTCTGCCTGGTTTCAGCCAGAATGTTACTGGGAAAATGAGTGAGGATTGTCTCTATCTCAACATTGTACGCCCAGCCCATGTTCCAGCGACTGCCAAGCTGCCAGTAATGGCTTGGATCCATAGCGGTGCCTTTCTCGCAGGCAGTGCCAATGACCTTCGATACAACGGCTCATTCCTCGTTGAGAATTCTGTCAAAATGGAAACTCCTGTCATCTTTGTGAGTTTCAACTACAGGCTCGGTGCTCTCGGCATGTTGGCTGGTTCGGAAGCCGAGGTCGACAAACCTATTTCTACACGACCAGAGGCAGGCTCTGGCTTGGATACAAGAGAACATCGCAAATTCTGGCGGCGACCCGTCCAAGGTCACCATCTTTCTGCTGGTGCTATCAGTGTTGGTCTGCATCTCATTGCATACGGCAGTCGGGATGACGGGCTTTTCAGCGCAGCCATCATGGAGAGCGGCAACCCGTATTATTGATTGATTGATTGATAGTTAAAGCTTATAATATCTTAACGAGATATATCAAGCTAACACACTAAAAAATACTTATTAACTTTAGGCTTCTAAAGGCAATATATATATAGCCTCTATAAAGATAAGTCTTTTAATTAAAATTAGAATAATATACTTTTATAATAACTTAATTAGTAACCTTATTAATAGCTACTAAAATATAAAAAGCTAGTTTAGATTTAATCCCTTATTGCTAGAAGTAGAAGAAATTCTTATATAAAAAAACTATAAACTAAAAACTATAAAAATAATACTTTTAAGCAGTAGGATTACTTTCTAGCTATTAACTAATAGCCTCTAACTGTAATATAACTATAGAAATAACTAGCCTTTTTTAAATCTATTAGTTAGAGACTATAGGTCTCTCTAAAGGCTTATTAAAGACCTCTTTAAGAGGATTTTATATAGATTTAAGTAGGTTATTAAAAGTTAATAATTTAAAGTTAAGATATTAATAAAAAAGGGTAAAAATAGATTATACTATATAATATATAATTAGTTTATAATTATAGAGACTAGCTAAATATTAGTATATTATTAATATAAGTAGAAAATAATAACCTTAATAATAAGTCTTAAGGTTATATAATTACTATTATAAACTTTATAATTTAATTAAATAAGTAGCCTTAATTTATAAATATAAAAAAGATATTTCTTTTAGCTTTAATGTATTAAATACCTTTTTTATTATTATTTTATTAAGATAATTACTATTAAAACTTTAACCTTAAAAGACTAAATTATAATAATTAAAAAACTAAAAGTTTAATTATAAAATATATTACTATATAATTAATATTAACTATAGCTATTTTATTATAGTAATTAATACCTATATAATTAGTCTTTTAATAGAAATTTATAATCTTAACTTTAAATATACTTTAATACTATAATCCTTTTTAAAATATTGTAAAATAATAAAAAAATACTTACTATATATTAATAAGCTATTAATAATATAGTAAATTAATTTAATAATTTTTAGCTATTAAATATAGCTGTTAGGTATTAATATAAATAAAGCCTTAATTAATTATATTATAAATTAAATAGAGGTATTAAAAGACTTAATTAATTACTTAAAATAGAGTTAATATTTATTAAAGTAATAGTAGGCCTTTATTAATAATATTAAGCAGTAATAATAGTTAATACTAGCTATAATTTATAGAGTTAAAATATATAGTTAAAATAGTTAAATAGAAGATATAAAAATTATATTATAGAAATTAAAGGCTATTATAAAGTAAGGAAAAGAAAGTAAAGAAAAAAAGAGAGAGAAAAAAGTAAATTAAAAAATAAAGGGTTTAATATTAAGGGAAAAACTATAAATATTAATAAATTAAAGCTAGCTTAATAGGTTAGTAATAAATTAGAATTAGTTATAAGATAATATAATATAAGAAATATAAGTTAAAAATAAATATAAATAATTAATACTTAAAAAATACTTTTATAATAATTATTTAAAGTTATTATAATATATTTATAATAAAATAAAGTTATTAAATAGAAAAGACTTAATATTAATAATAAGTTAATAATAAATTAATATAAACCTTTAAGATAAAATTTCTTTATAAAGAAATCTTTATTTTTATAAGCTTTAATTAATATTTTTTTTAACTTTATATATTAATTTTAAAAGCTATTTAAATATTTCTAAAGTTTATTATAATTTAAATATTTTTTACTTTTTAAATAATAAAGCTTTATTAAGTTAATATTATTAAATTAACTGTTTTAATTATAATTTAAACTTAAATATATTTAATTTAATTAAAAAGCCTTATTTACTTTTTAATTAATTAAAATCTTTTTTTTATAACTTTACTTTAAAGATTTTATATTAACTTCTATAATATATTATACTTTAATTATTTAATATATTTTAATAATAAGTTATTTAAATTAAGCTTTTAATTATAATTATTAATAATACTATAATTATTTTATTATAATATATATTAAAAAAAGCCTATAACTTAATTTTAATAAGCCTTATTTAAAAAAAGCTATAATATAAAAAATTCCTTATTTATATTAATAGTATATTAATATTTAGCTAGTCTTTATAATTATAAACTAGTTATATACTATATAGTATAATCTATTTTTGCCCTCCTTTACTAATAGTTATTAACTTTTAGTAACCTACCTAAACCTATATAAAACTTAATATATTTTCCTTCTAAATCCTATAATTACCTCTCTTTTATCTATTTTACAGTATACTATTTCCTTTATCTTTATCCTTTTATAGTTTAAGATTATAATAAGTCTAGTATTTATAGTAGCTTAGTCTTCTTTAGTACCTTTTTAGCCTGCCACTTAATGCCCTTAGGCTATTTATTATATAAGCTACTTAGGTAAATAGCCTTAATAAATACTAATTAATTATAACTTAAAGCTATCTCTTTAATTAACTTACCTTTTAGCTTATTAAGTTCTTTTATTTTAAGCTTAAAGAATCTTTTATTAACTATCTAGTAATAAGGCTATAAGACCTTAAGGATCTTATAACTAAAGGCTATTAGGTTAATATAGCTAGTATTATCTATATACTTTTAGGCTAATATAATTTTTATAGCTATATTATAGAGGTTATTATAATTATTTTTATTAATAAATAAGTTAATTAAAGGGATTATATTAAGGTCTTTAATTAAATAAGCCTTGTTAAGATTAGACTGTAGGCTTCTTTTAAGTATTATAATAAGGTAGCTATAGTATTATTAGTAATTATAATTAAAAGGAAAGCCAGGTTAGGTAACTTACTATATATTAAATAATTAAAGTATAATATCCTTTAAAGTAGGGTTATAAAAGGAAGATTTTAGCTACTTAAAGAGTAAGGCTTTTTAGCTAAATTAAATACATTAAGGTTTAGGCTATAATTAAGGCAGCTAATTTAATAATATTAACTTAATAAAGCTTTACTATTTAGAAGGTAAGGAATATTTAAATTATAGTAGATTTTAGAGATATTTAAATACCTTTTAAGGCTAATATATAAACTTAAAAAAAAGAATTATAAAAAATAAAATTAATTAAATTATTAATAAAAAGACTATAATAAGTTATATTTCTTTTTTAAGTTTATATATTAATTTTAAAAAGTATTTAAATATCTTTAAAGTTTATTATAATTTAAATATTTTTTATATTTTAAGTAATAAAGCTTTATTAAGTTAATATTATTAAAGTAACTATTTTAATTATAGCCTAAACCTTTTCTAGTATAAATTATTACTTTTTTATTAATATTACTTTATTTATTTTTAAATATAAAATTAATTAATTATATATTTAGGTATATATATTTAATTAATAAAGCTAGTCATTATTAATTTTAAGTTAATTTAACTTTTACTAATTAACTTATATAAAAGTTAATTTAATTTCTTTAAACCTTTATAAAACCTTATTATTACTTTATATTTATCTTAAAACTTTATATATAAATATACTATTTTTATTAATTTAAAAATAGTTTTACCTTTATTATAATAACCCTTTTAGTTATATTAAAAAACTACTTTTTCTATATATTTAAGTTTAGGCCTATAAGGGTAATAAAGAAAGCTATTTAATTTAATTAAAGGAAATAACCTTTTTTTAGGCCTCTCTTTAGGTCTTTTAGGCTTAATAACTTATAATTAACTTAAATTAAATTAATTAACCTAAAAGGGCCTGTATAATAAATTAACTTAATTAAATTATAATTCAAAATAGCTATTTTAATAAAATTAAATTAACTTTTTAATAAAAAGTTCTTTTTAATTATAATTATTATTATATATACCTTTTTATTTTATTTTTTTAAGTTTATATATTAACCTAAAAAAGTATTTAAATATGCTTAAAATTTATTTTAATTTAAATACTTTTTATTTCTTAAATAATAAAGCTTTATTAAGTTAATATTATTAAATTAACTGCCTTAATTATAGCTTAAAATTAAATATATTTAATTAAACTAAAAAGCCTTATTTACTTTTCAATTAATTAAAATCTTCTTTTTATAACTTTACTTTAAAAAATACTATATTTTAATAATTTAATATATAATAAATTATTTAACTTAATTTTATATTAAATCTATTAATAGTATTATAATTACTTTATTATAATACCTATTTAAAAAAGGCTATAGTTAATTTAATATAATAAAATATATTAAATAAAAAGCTATAATATAAAAAATAAAATTAAATAAATTATAAATAAAACTAGCTATAATAAATTATATAATAAAGTAATAGAAATTATATATATTTAAAAAGATATAAATAATATAAGTTATATTAAGTTAATAGCCTTTAATTATAAAATTCTTTTATTTATATAATCTTTTTATAAATAAAATCCTTTTATTAAAAAGGTCTTTTTTATTAAAAAGCTAAAAAAACTTAATAAGCTTAAAAAGAAATTATTTAAAAACTATATTTAAGTTATAAAGAGCTAATATTTATTAATACCCTTTATAGTAATATATATAATAAGTAATTTAAGGCTATTTAATTATAGGCTAAAAGGGTATTAAAAAGAATTAAATTACTATAAAGATTATAAATATATAAAAATAAAAGAAATAGTATATAATAAAAAAGAATTTAATTATAAGGTTTAAAAAAAAATATATTAAGTTTTATATAGATTTAAATAAGTTACTAAAAGTTAATAACTTAAAGTTATTAAAAAGTTAAAATATCTTTATTATATAGCTTTAACTTAATAATAATTAATAAGTAAAATCTAAATATTTTAATAAACTATAAAACTATTAATAATAAAGTCTCTAGCTAGATTAAAATCTTAATAAACTTAATTAATAAAGTTACCTTTAGGCTATAGTATTTTAAGTAACTTTAATTAAAATAAATATATTACTTAATTAGCTAAAAAGCTTTAAAAAGCCTAATTAAATTTATTAATCTTTTATAACTTTAACCTTTTTTAATTCATTTATTTTTTAAAGATATTTATCTTAATAATTATAAAATTATTAAAAAACTAATTAAGCCTTAATTATTAATAAATTCTTTACCTTAATATTAAATTAATAATATTAACTTTAATTATAATTAAAATATTAAATTAATAATTAATAACTATTAATTAACTAAATATATAAAAATTGCCTTTATTTAATTATAACTTTAAAATTAGCTAAAATAAAATTATAGACTTTATTAAAGATATAACCCTTTTAATTAAAATATAAATATAAAAGCTAATAAAAAAGGTATTTATAATTAGCTATAATAAATAAATAAATTATTAATTATTTAATTTAATTATCTTTAGGTATAAAATACTTTATTATTTAAACTTTAATTTTAATACTATTTAAAGGTAATATTAATTTAAAATTCTATTTTTAAAAATTAAGTAGTAATATATTAATACCTTAAGGCTAGAAAACTTTTAGATTATTAACCTAAAAAATAAATATAGCTTTTAAATTATAAGTATTATTAATTCTATAACTATAATCTTTATTAACCTATAGGTAGGCTTTCTATAAGTAATATTTAAAGTTTATATATAATAAAATTACTTAAAAAATTCTATTAAAGTTAATTATATAAAATAAAAAATTCTATATATAAAAAAGAGTTTATATCTAAAATTTAAAGCCTTTAATAAGTAAAAAGAAGCTATAGTTAATTAAATAAAATTTACTTAATTAAATATATTTTTTTTTATAAAATAATAATTAATCTTCTTTTTTTAAGTTTATATATTAGCCTTAAAAGATATTTAGGTATTTCTAAAGTTTATTATAATTTAAATATTTCTTACCTTCTAAATAATAAAGCTTTATTAAGTTAATATTATTAAGTTAGCTGCCTTAATTATTATCTAAACCTTAATATATTTAATTTAACTAAAAAGCAAGGCTTTTTAGTTAGCTAAAATCTTTTTTTTATAACCTTACTTTAAAGGATATTATACTTTAATTATTTAATATATAATAAATTATTTATTGTAACTTTTAATTATAATTATTAAAAATAATATAGCTATATTATTATAATACCTATTATTAAAAAAAACTTATAGAAACTTAATTTTAATAAGCCTTATTTAATAAAAGACTATAATATAATCTTTATAATTAAATAAGCTTTTATAAAGGCTAATTAAAGTAATTATAATAGGTTTTATAACCTAACTGCTAAAATTAAATTATAATAAAGGATTAGGGATAATAGTAATTACATTAAGCTAGCCTTTTTAAACTATAAGATCCTCTAGTTTATATAGCTATATTTTAATAACCTTTAGATTAATATAAGCTTTCTTAATAATAAGATATAAAGCCTTTAGACTCTTAAGTAGGCTTTAAATAGAGGGCAGCTATAATAAAGACAGAAGATATTCCTTAAGGCCCTTTATTCTAGCTTATATAGTAAATAGCTTTAGGATATTAAAGAGCAGTTAATAGAGGTACTGCTTTTATTAAAGAAGATAGGTAATATATAAAGATAAAGGAAATAGTATACTATAAAATCTAAAATAAAAGAGAGATAATTATAAAGTTTAAAAGGAAAATATATTAAGTTTTATATAGATTTAAGTAAGTTACTAAAAGTTAATAACTATTAATAAAAAAAGGCAAAAATAGATTATATTATATAGTATGTAATTAGTTTATAATTATAAAAACTAGCTAAATATTAATATATTATTAATATAAATAGAAAAATAATTAATATTATAAAAGGTAATAAATAGTAATATTAATAGTAATTTTAATAAAAGTAAAATATTTTTATAATAATATATTAAATATAGCTAATTAAGGTTTTAAATAAAAAGATAATATAATAAAATACTTATTTTATAATATAATATAATATAAGGTATTATATATTATATTAAAAAATATAATAACTTTAATAATAAGTTTTAAGGTTATATAGCTATTACTATAAACCTTACGATTTAATTAAATAAATAGCTTTAATTTATAAATATAAAAAAGATATTTCTTTTAGCTTTAATAGGCTAAATGCCTTTTTTATTATTATTTTATCAAGGTAATTATTATTAAAGCTTTAACCTTAAAAAATTAAATTATAATAATTAAAAAACTAAAAATTTAATTATAAAATATATTACTATATAGTTACTATTAACTATAGCTATTTTATTATAGTAATTAATATTTATATTAATAATTCTTTAATAAAAATCTTTAAACTTTTAATTAAATATATTATTATTATTTTTTTTATTTTTTTTTCTTTACTATTAGCCTAATAAAGCTATTAAGCTATTAACTTTATATTTAAGGCTTAAATAATAAGGCCCTTATAGTAGGCCTATATCTTTAAGGTTAAAATTATATAAAGTTTATCTGCCTTAGTAATATAATTACTGCCTTAATTAAGTAGTATTAATACTCCCTCTTAGCAGCTATATTAGCCTTCTTTCTTTACCTTAGCTAAAAGATCTTTAATTAACCTATTTAACTAAATTAAGTTTATTACACTTTTACTTAAAGGTCAGTTAGACCTTAATTAAGTAAGAGATTAAGTATAAACTTATAAATATATTTTTTAATCTATTAGTTATAGCTATTAATATTAATTATAGCTATTAATATAATGCCTGCTATATAAAATAGCCTATAGCTATATAATTAGGCCTATTATATAACTAGCTATAACTTTAATATAGCTATTAGGCCTGCCTTATAGAAAGCTAATAAAAAAGAATTAAAAAAAGTCTATATAATAGTAATTACTATTAAAAAGAACTTTTTATTAAGGAGCTAATTTAACTTAATTAAAATAGCTATTTTTAATTATAACTTAATTAGCTTAATTTATTATATAGGCTATTTTAGTTTAATTAATTTAATTTAAGTTAATTATAAGCTATTAGGTTTAAAGGACTTAAAGAGGGTCTTAAGGAAAGGTTATTCCCTTAAATTAAATTAGGCTATATTCCTTATTGCCTTTATAGGCTTAAATATATATAAAAAGTAGCTTTTTAATATAACTAAA